>CP139508.1:289553873-290153873 GCA_021014915.2 Artemisia tridentata subsp. tridentata
TTCATTAATAATAAAAACATTACATAATAATTGATATAACATTAAACCATTACAATAATAAAATGAGTAAACTAGTTTTGGTTTGCATGATGCCAAATGTCTTCCACAAAATCAGCTTTTAGGCTTAGATGAGTTGTTGTGTTGATTATCTCTCGAGAAACTTTCAACGATTCTTCATGCGTTCTTACGGGATAATAATCAAGGTGTTGCTCCCCTCGAAAAAATGTGGGAGATATCGCCTGCCCTTTGTCCCGAATTATCATATTATGTAATGTTATGCATGTGTACATTATATCCAATAGTCAATTTCGGTCCGACCCTCGAGTCGGATGTTTAATCATTAGCCACTTCTTCTTTAATACACCAAAAGGTCGTTCCACATCTTTCCTTGCTGCTTCGTGCTTCGTCTTATACAAAATTCTTTTGTGATCATTCGTACCCGGATTTGAAATGTACATAATAAGAACGGACAATTCCGGATATATCCCGTCAGTAAGATAATATCCCCGTTTATAAGTCGCTTTGTTAGCCACGAATGAAACATCCGATGCTCTCACCGATTTGAGATCTTTGAAAATAGGCGATTGACGTAAAACATTCACGTCGTTATTCTTCCTGGAGGTACCAAAGAACGCATGTCAAATCCATAAATCTTGGGCTCGCTTCCAATAAAATGAATGGATCTGATCCGTGATCACCTCTAGCAAATTGAGCTTTATGAGCTTGTGGGCAATTCGCCCATGGCCAACCTGTAAAATCAATGCTTCCTATCATCCCAGGAAACCCATGTTTTTACTTGTGATGAGCGTAGAGTCTTTCAGTGTCCGTATATGTTGGCTTTCGAAAAAAATATTCACCATATAACTCCATGATGGCCTTACAAAATTTTCGGAGACACTTACGAGCTGTTGTCGCACCAATTTACAGATATTCGTCTAGAGCATCAGGATTGGCTCTGTATGCCATTTGACGAATTTCCAAAGTACACTTCATCAATGGGGAAAAACCAAGTGTGCCCGCACAATTAGTAGTTTGTTGAAAATATCGGAAATGATCGGTTACCTCTCGAACAATTTGTGTGAATAGGTTTTGGCTCATTCAGAAATGCGTACAGAATGTTCTTTCGTCATACACTGGGTGTTCGGAGAAGTAAGCTGCCACAAAACGATTAAGACCACCGTAATAATCCCTATAAATGTGGGTTCGTGGGATTTTTGGCTTTGGCGTTTGAAAAGCCTCCCAACAGGCTTCCGTAAAAAGCTCAAGCTCGCTAGTAACTTCATCTTCATCGTCCGAAGATGAAGTGCCAAAAAATAGCTCGTAAGACATTATGTAGATTAAATGTGTAAAAGTGTTTAGAGAGAAGTGTTTGAATGTGTATAGAGAGAATCGTAGTTTGAATTTGTGAATAAAATGGTGAAATGAGTGGGTTATTTATAGTTTGAATTTGAAACCAAACGGTCACATTTTGTAACGAATTTATTGTTTTGTGCTTGGTATCAAGGTTTTCATGATCGGGATCCTACCTAGGATCGTTTTCGTCTTTGCGAGATCGTGATCGTAAGATCGGATCGGGATCCTAAGATCCTACTATAATGCTATTATTTAATGATCTTTGTAATATTATTCAAATTTACAAATTATTATATATTATAAACATGAAATTATAAGAATATTTTATGAAAATGTTGTTCTAAATTATGAATATGGAATGTTCAAGAAGAACCACATGTTGTTTTTTAAATTATATAAAAACATAAACCATAAATTTGTAGTTTTTTAGTTTGCGGTTCGAGAAAAGTAAGATCGGATCGGAGTAGATCTTAAGATCTTATGGTCAAGATCGGGATTCTATAAGATCTTAAGCTTGTTAAGATCCTACGTATGAACCGGATCGTTTTTGCTTCGTAGAATCGTAAAATCGTAAGATCCTAAGAGCCTAAAATCAGAATCGGGATCTTAACAACTATGCTTGTTACCAATCCGTCGTACCTGCGACTGAAATTAAAAATTAAAAAAAAAAATAAAAAAAATAGCCGACTCGATACCGAATGGCTACCTCAAGCCCGATCGATTCACCAGTCGATCGACCCACATGCGACCTTTATTGATGTGCATAGCCTAAGCTATTGCAGGTTAAGATAACAAATTCCAAAATCAAATTCTACAAAAATAGAAGCGGACACTATATAATTTATTAGAGTAAACTGCAAAAATCATCCCTGTGGTTTGTGTAATTTCGCAAGAATCATCCCTATCTCAAACGTTTAGCATTAATCATCCCCAAGTCCACAAACGTTTAGCAAAAATCATCCCTTAGCACTAACGTCGTTAGTTTTACCCGTTAAGTGTTAAATAATATTTGCTCGTTAGTCCCTCCGTTAATATTTTTTGCACCGTTAGTCCTCATTTTTTAACGTCGTTAGTTTTGTCCGTTTTTCTTACGTTTTTTCTGTTTTTGTCCGTTTTTATCTGGTTTTCTTACGTTTTTGTCCGATTTTCTTACGTTTTTTCCGTTTTTGTCCGTTTTTTGTCCATTTTTTCTTACGTTTTTTTACGTTTTCGTCCATTTTTTACACGTTTTCGTCCGTTTTTACACGTTTTCGTCAGTATTTACACGTTTTCGTCTGTTTTTTTACGTTTTCGTCTATTTTTTTACGTTCTCGTCTGTTTTTTTACGTTTTCGTCTATTTTTTTTTACGTTGCCGCCATCCACCACCACCCACCGCCACCGCCACCACCCACCTCCACCATCGCCACCCACCACCTACCACCTCCACCTACCACACCACCACCACCACCCACCACCCACCACCAACGTTGATGACCACCGCCACAAACGCCACCACCATCGCCGCTATCCCCACCACCACCCACACCACCCACCATCCGCCGCATCCCACCACCCGACCACCCCACCAGCCACCCTCCCACCCCCCACCGACCACCCCACCACCCACCACCCCACCCACCCACCACCCACCACACCACCCACCCACCACCACCACCACCACCACCCACCACCACCAACCACACCCACCACCCACCACACCACCCTCCACCACCAACGCCACCACCTACCACCTCCACCCACCACCACCCACCACCAACGCCACCACCACCATCGTCGCGGTGGTGGGTGGTGGTGGGTGGAGGTGGTGGGTGGTGGTGGTGGAGGTGGTAGTGTGTGGTTGGGCGTTGGTGGTGGGTGGTGGTGGTGGAGGTGGTAGGTGGTGGCGTTGGAGGAGTGTGCGTTGGTTGGGGTGGAGGTGGTGGGTGGTGGTGCGGTGGCTGGAGGTGGCGTGGTCGGTGGTGATAGCGGCGATGGTGGTGGTGGGTGGTGGGGGCGGTGGGTGGTGGGGTGGCGGTGGTGGTGGTGGACGGCGGCAACGTAAAAAAAAATAGACGAAAACGTAAAAAAACAGACGAGAACGTAAAAAAATAGACGAAAACGTAAAAAACAGACGAAAACGTGTAAATACTGATGAAAACGTGTAAAAACGGACGAAAACATGTAAAAAATGGACGAAAACGTATGAAAAACAGATAAAAACGGACAAAAACAGAAAAAAAAATTTAAGAAAAACGGACAAAAACATATAAAAACGGAAAAAATGTAAGAATAACGGACGAAAACATAAGAAAAACGGACAAAAACGAAAAAAAACGTGAGAAAAACGGACAAAAACATATGAAAACGGAAAAAACGTAAGAATAACGGACAAAAACGTAGGAAAAAAACGGACTAAAACGGATAAAAATGGACAAAAACGGAAAAAACGTAAGAAAAATGAACAAAAACTGACAAAAACGGACAAAAACGGAAAAAACGTAAGAAAATTGGACAAAAACGTAAGAAAACCAGATAAAAACGGACAAAAACAGAAAAAACGTAAGAAAAACGGACAAAACTAACGACGTTAAAAAATGAGGACTAACGGTGCAAAAAATATTAACGGAGGGACTAACGAGCAAATATTATTTAACACTTAACTGGTAAAACTAACGACGTTAGTGCTAAGGGATGATTTTTGCTAAACGTTTGTGGACTTGGGGATGATTAATGCTAAACGTTTGAGATAAGGATGATTCTTGCGAAATTACACAAACCACAGGGATGATTTTTGCAGTTGAAGCGGATACTATATAATTTATTAGCCGCAACCCCATTTAAAGTTTCCTTCACAATAAACATCGAAGGGCTTCAAGAAATACGGCTAAAACAGTTGTAACAGCCTTTATAATCATTTGTTCCGGGTCATGGGCCGGGTTATTGAGACGTTTGATAAGGTGTTGGAGGAGTATAGGGGAGTGTGTCGCGGTTGATTGCATATAAAAGATTTTTTGTTTTGATGTGTAACTGACTTTGGGTTGTTGGTTCTTTTAGTAGATGGAGATTTATTTTTAATTTTGATTTTGAGTTCTTGAGATTTATTTTAGTTTTGTGTTGATACGGATGATAAGACGAAGAAAATGGATCTCAACAAAATCTAAAGTGAACTAAACCACTACATTTATTCCACATATGCAAAGAAATTTAAATATGTATTACGTGGTAATCAATTTAACTGCTGAACCGGTAGCAGGTCATCAAATTTCTTATATTATAACAAATTTGAAAGTTTGGCATACTATATAATGCCCGCGCGCGGGGTTTTTTCTAATCATTTAAATGAATTATTATTTTTTATTTCGGGTTTTAATTATTATAACAGGACCTTCAAAACCATTGTACTTTGATTAAGGTATTAAATTAGGGTTATTTACGAATGTAGTGGGTTTTAATATTAATTAGATTTGGAGGAGATGTTCTTGTATCAATGATTGTGCGTGAATGAATGATAAGAGATCGAGTTTGATTGATGGAGGAGGAATTTGAGAATGTTGGGACTTCAAATATTTAGTGGAAATGATACTGAATTTTAAGTTTCAGCCCAAATCTTTGAAAAATTTGCTCCACCGTTTTCAAGTTTTAATTTTTTATATTTTGAAACATATATTTTTGTAAGTTTTTATTGAATGATTACAAATCACATTCTTTTTTTTGTAAAATATGGATAAATTTAAAAGTATTTAAGCTTTTCTTATTTAATATTTAAGAAAATAATAATAATAATAATTTGATTATTACTTAATAAGGTATGATTTGATTCTTTTGAAATGTAAAAGTCCTCGCTATGGGTTTTCTTATATTATAACAAATTTGAAAGTTTGGCATACTATATCGGTAAAAAAATAAATTCGTTTAATAACTCGGAAAATTTGTAAAAGTAGGTTTCTATTTAATACATTTATCATAAAGAAATATTATATTGTTGTATGATAAAGGTTTGCACTAAATGAGGGTAGTGGAATAGTGGATGATGACAATGTTCGGTAATGATCGTGTGGCTACAATACTTCCTAGCTTTCTGGCATGAGATAGTGTATGTGGAATACATCAGGCTAGTCAAAGCAACAGCTGTCACGTCATTTTTTTTTTCTTCGGTGATCAGACATGACCAAGGTGCTACAGTGGTAATCGACTTTTTCTTTCATACATTTTAAACAAAAAACTTAAAATTCATTAAAAATAAAAACATTACATAAATTAAAGATTAACAAACTACGATACGGTAATGAAAATGAAACTACAAATTACAATGAAAAATCTGAGTTATAACTCTCCTCACTCGAAGAGTCCCTAAACTCGCCATTATAATATTTTGCTTCCATAATGTCAAACCAGTGCTTCCTAAGACGTTCTGCATCACTGGCTTCTTGCTCCATACGAGCAGCTTCCTCTCATAGTTCTCTTTCTTCTGTTTCCCTCCTGACTTCCTCATCCTGCTCAAGAAGTCGGAGTTCATCCTCAGTTAGTCCAAACGGGTTGGGTTTGTGTTCCACAATCGGTGTAGTGTTCACCGGTTCATTTTCCGGTTGGAACACCGGAAAGAATCCTCTAGTGGAGTGTGATAAACTTCATCTTCTAGTGGAAAGATATCTTCTGCCACTTGTTCTGAACTTGGGAATTGTTGGGAGAAGGCTTTGCGAGACATTGTTGTAGACTGGAGAATTGTTGGGAAAGATATGTGTGTGTGAATTGTGTGTATGAGAAACAAAAGAGTGTGGGTATATATAGGCAAATTTTTGAATTTGAATTTTGAATCCTCCCTCTCGTACTATAGCCTTTAATTTGAATTTCAAGCAGAGTGTGGGTAATATTTTTTGTTGTTTGTATTTTATTATATGTAAAAAAAAACGATGGTGGCATAATCGGTCACAATTTAGACCGATTACACAATTCACACATACTCGACCGATCCATGACCGATTGCACACACTGGCCATGACCGATGCCAATATCGGTCACCCAAGACCATCGACCGATATATTACGTTCCACTGTGACTAGCCTTATATAATTCAAAGTATCGACCAGTATAACATAAGTATGCATTTAAGTGAAAATGTTTAATACATATGCTATAAATTTGATGGATAGAAAAAAGTTTGGGTATCTAAATTAGGTTGAGAAAAGTTCTTTAAAAGGTCACTAAATGAGAGTTTGGTTTGCTATCCGGGATAACTATCTGTAAGGATTTGATAATTGGATAGAATGGAAATTGAAATGACTTAGGGTATCAATTCGGATAATAGTGTTTGGGTAAATAATTGGGGTTGGGAATCTTAATTATTACTATTTGTTTAGATATCATATCACTACATGTTAGTAGAAAAAAATTAGCCCATGTATCAAAGTGTTAATCCCTATCTCTTTGGGTTGTTTGACATAATAGTACATTTATAAATTATATTCGATTTTGAAAACCAAAAGTTACTAAACAAATGTATTTATGAGGTATAAAACCATTCATTGATGGTGTGTTTGGTTAGTGCCTATAGGAATGAAAGAATGGAATGATGCTAATGAAAGTTTGTTGGTTTGTGTATATAGGTATGTAAAGTATATATGCACTCCCAAATATTTGGCTTCCTTATATGAGTCAAGATAACAAGGTTTGGGTATTCCATTCCATTAAAAAAAAAAAAAAAAAAAAAAAAAAACATTATTTATCTTTAATTTTCATCAACATTCCATGATTCCCGTGTTCATAGTTCTTTACACAAAAATGTTCACTCGTCCAACAAAAGTTTAAACTGACATTTCTCTTTTATCTTTTAAATTTTAAAATTAACAAAGTTCTTTTCATGTCATCTTTTACGAAATAATGGAGACAAATCAAAAACAAATTTGCTATGTTCTTGCCATTTTATATGAACCATATTAATTGAACTAGATGTGGAATACGTGGATTAATACCCAATCTAGATGTTGATGTTCATTCTCAACACTTACCGCTTGATTTCTAGATCTAGTTTGGAATTTGGTTAACTTTTTTTTGTGGGTTTAATTTAAACTTGAACGTGACGAACAAGAACAAAATACACGTTTAACAAATGGGAGACTAAAGAGTGAACATTAATCTGAATTTGGACTTGTTCATTTTGCTGGTGTCATTCTTTACTTTGGAAGTGAAATGAGAAAATAGACATCACTCGGTTTATGATAAACATTACAAGCACAAATGAGATAAACATTTATGATATTAGTTATTTAATTAATTGAAAGAATACTCAAACCTAAGTTATTATACCGAATAACATTTTCCAAACAATCATATCCATTCATATTATGTTAGGTAATAAAGGCCCGCAAGTCCGTTGGATTTGGCCCATTTATTTTCTACGTTTTGTTTATGTTTAGTCTCTATTTAATATCTTGTAATCTCTGTAATTCATAGAATCTGATAATATAATTTCAGTATTCTCTCTAGTTTTTACATAGCTAGGCAAGGTTGGTAATCCAAGGTTTTAGACAAAAGGAGGGAATTGATTAATTCGATACTTATGCTCCGGTTGCTAGGATATCCACCATTAGATTGTTATTGGCATTAGCTGCTATACACAATCTTGTAATTCACCAAATGGATGTGAAAACTGCATTCCTGAATGGTGAATTAGATGAAGAGATTTACATGAAACAACCCAAAGGGTTTGTTATGTCTGGACACGAAAACAAAGTCTGTAAATTAGTTAAATCTCTTTATGGGTTAAAACAAGCTCCTAAACAATGGCATCAAAAATTTGATGAGGTTGTATTGTCGAGTGGTTTTGTATTAAATCAAGCCGAAAAATGTGTTTATAGTAAATTTGATGATTCTGGAAATGGAGTTATGATATGCTTATATGTGGATGACATGTTGATCTTTGGTACCAACCAAGATCAAGTTGATGAAACAAAGGAATTCTTGTCATCTAAGTTTGCTATGAAAGACATGGGGGAGGCGGAGGTGATCTTAGGAATCAAGATCATGCGTGAGAACAAGGGTATTTCAATCTCTCAATCACATATATTAAAAAGATCTTGGATAAGTTCAATTTCAAGGACTGTTCTCCCATAGGTACTCCCATGGATCCAAATCATAAGCTATTACCCAATAAAGGTAAAGCGGTGTCTCAACTTGAATACTCGAAAAGGATTGGATCGTTAATGTATGCCATTATAAGTACTAGGCCGGATATAGCATATGCAGTTGGAAAGCTTAGTAGGTTTACTAGCAATCCTAGTATATTTCATTGGCGAGCTTTGGGTCGAGTATTCAAGTATTTGAAAGGAACGGTTGATTATAAGTTAACTTACATTGGGTTTCCTTCAGTAATTGAAGGTTATTGCAATGCAAATTGGATAACCAATAATGAAGATCATTCTTCTACATCTTGTTGGGTGTTCCTTCTTGGGGGAGGTGCCATTAGTTGGGCATCGAAGAAACAGACTTGCATAACAAACTCAACTATGGAGTCTGAGTTTGTTGCTTTGGCGGCAGCTGGTAATGAGGCTGAATGGTTAAGGAATTTGCTTTATGAAATTCCGTTGTGTTCAAAGCCGATTTCTTCCATTTCTATCAGGTGTGATAGTGAAGCTACTTTGGCTAAGGCTTATAGTCAAGTGTATAATGGCAAGTCAAGACACTTAGGTGTGAGACACAGCATGGTTCGTGAGCTCATAATGCATGGTGTCATATCCGTTGAGTGGATTGCAACTCATCGAAACTTAGCTGATCATTTAACCAAAGGGTTATGTAGAGATCTCGTGAAAGGATCAGCAGTGGGATTGGGGTTAAAGTCCATATGAAAGCTCTCATGCTAAAATACCCAATTCCTACCTAATATGACGTTAGGTGCTGAATTTTCAATGTGGAAGGCTTAACATCTAGAGTTTTGAACACAACATCAAAATTATCCCAAAGGTATGTGTTTGGTTTTGCAAGTTAAGGTAGGTTGAAGTATTCTTCTTAATAGTTCTTTTGAAAAATTGCATTTGCAGGTGCAAGATTAAAAGAACTACCTATATGAGTATGAAGTTTAGCTGCTTCAAGAAGTTGGGACTTGGCTTTGATATACTTATGAAGGATAGGGACATAGGCTAGTAAAAGAATGTGTCATGTAAGAATTATGTATGTAAAACTAATGTGTATATTATCTTCATGTATTCATTATGAATATAACAAGGTTCAATCTTTCGGGAAACCTTGGTATTCGAATATTTGGAATGTGTAATATACTAATATAAAATTCAATCGTCTCGACGTTTCATTTATGCATTAGTTTGATTGTTTGCTGTGAACTAGTTAGTTAATTTATGATTACACTAAAATGAGGGAGGTTTGTTGGTATTTTAGTGTAAAATAGATTGCGTTTAATATGCAAATAAGAGTCGACACTTATTTGGATATTAACGAGACTAACAGGGGTTCCAATTGACCCATGAGATATTGGGGACCAAATGCTTGAGTTTTTTTATAACTTAGGTATGTTTGAAATTCGGTTTGGAACAAGACGAGTGGATAAAAGATATCGGGTGTTCAAGGCATATGACGGGAAACAAGAGACTTTTCTCAACCTACCAAGAATATGATGGAGGTAATGTTACTTTTGGTAGCAAGTTAAAAAGCAAAATCGTCAGAAAAGGTACTATCTCTCATGACTCTCTCTCTATTGATGATGTTGCTTATGTTGATAACCTAGGATTTAACTTTCTTAGCATTAGCCAACTATGCCGTAAAAAGTATGATATCCTCTTTAGTGAAAACGGAAGTAAAATACTAAAAGACGGTATAACCATAGCTAAAGGTGTTTTGAAAAATAACGTATACGTTATGAAAATAGATAAAACATCTAAAGATAAACTTTGTCTCACCTCTCTAGACGACACCTCAACTCTTTGGCATAGACGCTTGGGCCACGCCAATATGAGACTCATCCAATCTCTATCATCTAAGGAACTTGTTAGGAACCTACCCAAGTTGAAATATGACCAACACTTTTGTGATGCTTGCAAAATTGGGAAACAAGTTCATAATAGCCATAAGGCTAAAAATATGGTGTCTACATCTAGGTGTCTAGAACTTTTGCATATGGATTTATTTGGTCCATCCGCTATACAAAGTTATGGAGGCAACTTCTACACTTTGGTCATAGTAGATGATTATTCAAGATACACTTGGACTAAAATTTTGAAAAGTAAAAATGAAGCTTTTGATAAATTTGAAATTCTTAGTAAGAAAATTCAAAATCAACTAGGAAGTAGCATTATGTCAATTAGAACGGATCACGGTCGTGAATTTGATAATGAAACTCAATTTGGAGCTTTTTGTGATGCTAATGACATAACACATAATTTTTCAACTCCTCGTACTCCTCAGTCAAACGGTGTAGTAGAACGTAAAAACCGAACTCTCCAAGAACAATGCTTAATGAACAAAACATACCACAAAAATTTTGGTGTAACGCCGTTGACACATCTACCTATATCTTAAATAGAGTTTTAATAAGACCATTTTTGAATAAATCTCCATATGAACTATATAGAGGCAAAAAGCCTACATTAGGATACTTTAGAGTTTTTGGAAGCAAGTGCTTCATTCTAAACACTAAGGACTATCTCACCAAATTTGACCCAAAGTCTTATGAAGGTGTGTTTCTTGGATATTCTCAAAATAGCAAAGCCTATATTTTTTTGAACAAAGAAACCTTAAGAGTCGAGGAATCGTTAAACGTAACATTTGACGAAAGTCCACCTCCCTCCAAGACATCACCTTTGGTAGATGATGACTTAGTTGAAAGTCAAATGGTTGAAAACCAATAGATTCTAGATAATGACAAGGAAGATGAACCTTTAAATAGAGAAATTGTAAATGTCAAAGAATCTAAAAGTCATCCATTAGAAAATGTCATAGGAGAAATTAATTAAAGAACCTTAAGATCAAAAGTTCAAAATCAAAGTAACTTTTTTTGTTTCATATCAACCATTGAACCCAAAAATATAAATGAGGCTATAAAAGATGAATCTTGTGTCATAGCAATGCAAGAAGAATTAAACCAATTTGTTAGAAATGATGTTTGGACATTAGTTCCTCAACCAAAATGTCAAACCATAATTGGAATAAAATGGGTCTTTCGAAATAAAATGTATGAAAATGGTGTAGTGTCTAGAAACAAAGCTAGGCTAGTAGCTCAAGGCTATAATCAACAAGAAGGCATTGACTACGATGAAACTTTTGCTCCGGTTGCTAGGCTCGAGTCAATTAGAATATTACTTGCATATGCATGTGCACATGACTTTAAACTTTTTCAAATGGATGTCAAAAGTGTATTTCTTAATGGTTTCGTAAATGAGGAAGTGTATGTCGCACAACCTCCCAGCTTTGCCGATTTTGAAAAACCAAATCATGTCTACAAACTTAAAAAAGCTTTATACGGACTTAAGCAAGCTCCAAAAGCATGGTATGATCGACTTAAAACATTCTTAGTTGAACATAAGTATACCATGGGACTAGTAGACAACACTCTCTTTGTAACACCCGTTTCCCAGGTGTTGGGACCCCACCCTAGATGAAAATGGACCTAAAGGACTAAAATTGGTAAAGTATTATATAAGTTATAAAAGTGTTATTAAGTGTTTGTGGCCAAAGTAGGAGGAAAGGAACTTGAGGGGTCACTCTTGCCAAATGACCAAACTTGCTACCTAACTATTTTATCTAGGAATTTCTAGATAAGTCTTCTATTATTGATAAGGTGAAGACCGGTTCTTAGTGAAGGAAAAAGAGAGGGAAAAAGTGAGATGGTGATTTAGAGGAGATGAAGAAGATGAAGATGATCAAGTCCTAGTGTTTATGGCCTTCCTTAGTTATGATCTTATGCAAGTAAGTAATCTATTATCTTGTTTTAGTGAAGTTGTAGATGAGTAGGAAAGTGGGATATCATCATATGATCTAGGTGTGATCATATGATGATTTGGTAAGAAAGATGATTTTGTTTAATGGGTTTTGTTAACCCTTGTTTATGTATTTGATTATTATGTTATTAGGTCTTGATTAGTTATGAAGGATGATGATGATGATGGAAGATTGTATTGTTGATGATGTTCTTGATGTTGTTTAGCTTGGACCAAGGTAAGTAAAATGATGATGGCATGTATTATATGGATGTCTAACATGTATGTGTTATGTATGTTTGTGATTAGTGATAAGAGGTTGGATATATGCTTATATGCTAGGATGAATAGGATCTAAGTGGTTTGTCATGAAATGGGTCAAAATGGGTTTTAGTGGTGAAATTGCAGTTTTGTTCTTGATGGCCTTCTTGACGCCGTCACCCTTTAAACTCCAAAAATTCTCTGGCCTATCAAGGCTCTGAGTTTTGTTCTTGATGGCCTTCTTGACGCCGTCACCCTTTAAACTCCAAAAATTCGTCTGGCCTATCAAGGCTTGACGCTGTCAGAGCCGACTGTGCAGATTTTTGGCAGTTTTCGAAAAATCATATCTTTTAATCCGTAAGTCGAAATGGGTCGTGCCACCTATCGTTTTGAAGGTAATTAAGTCTACTTTCATCTAAAAATAGTTTCAAGGTCTGAAAGTTTATAGATTTTTGTCAGTGGTCAAAAGAGTAAGCAGGTGTCCGTAAAAGTGAGTCGTTTCCGTGTAAAAAGTTTTAAATTTTGGTCTAAGCGGGCACGGGGTGTTACAACTTGGTATCAGAGCTTCGGTTTAAGTGAATTAGGTTTCCTTTAGGTTGCCTAGACTTAAACCACTCGTAGACGCGTTAAGTTAAGTTTGAGATAGGCGGGCTAATAGTTTGTGAGTTATAGGATGTGGATGTAGAGTTTGAAACGAATGATGTGATCGTTATATGAGTAGTATGATGGGGACTTAGGGATGTATCTTATGTGATACATGACGTGGGAGACTTGATGTGTGAGTAATAAGATTACCGTGCACCTCGGGCGGTCTCGGTAATTATTTTATGATTATGTGATTGTGTGCTATGGTAGTTAGCGAGGGTGAATAGGTGTAGTAAGTTGTGTGGTGGTTGTAAGAAATGTGACTAATAAGGAAAGTGCATGGCTTGTGAGCTAGGAATGACCAAAGTATGGTCTTATGAGTAGTTATACTTAGTGTGATGATCCTTAATGAGGTATTAGAGATGGGTTAGTGGAGAGTTAAAGTATTAGGAGTATAAGTATGAACATGTGGTGACGTTGAATGTGTGTGGTGAAGAAATGAAATAAAAATATAGGCATAATAAGTTTGTGATGAACTTAGTTACAAGATGAGGAAAGGCATAGGGGTTGAGAAAATGATGAAATAGAGCGAAACTTCTTAAGTAATAATAGCTAAAATGAGATGAATATGTGTGAAGCTAAGGTGTTGTTATGAAATAATTATATTACGGCTAAGGCGATTAGCTGTAATTATTAATAAATAATGAACGTGTTGTAGTTGACGATCTATGTAAGATCTATATGTAAAGGAAGCGAGTGAGACTAAAAGAAGAGAGATAAGATATGGAAATAAAAATGTGATGGATTAAAAACGTAAGAAAGAATGAGAGGAGTATGTGTGAGAACAAAGACGTTGTCTTGAAATTATCATATTACGGCGCTGTAATCACTATAATGAATGCATGAGTTACAGTTGGTAAAATGTGAGAAGTCTAGATGTAAATCAGTCGAGTGGACTAAAATGTAATGTAAGAATGTGAACATGATTAACGAAGGCTAAGGATGCAAGAGGTAAAGTAAAGATGTGAAAATAACTAAAGCGGATTAAGAATGTAAGGAGTGTGTATGAGATAAAGGCGTTGTTCTGAAATTATCATATTACTGCTAAGGCGATTAGCGGTAATTACTATAATAAACGAATGTAATAATGTGTGTGTGGTGCTTATGACTTGGATCCGTTGTTAAGGTGATAAAGTGTGAATGTAATGATCCTTCGGGATGAATGTTAAATGTGGTATCCCTCGGGATGACCAAGTAAAGGAATGTTAAGGAATCCTTCGGGATGAAAAGTGTTGCCTTCACCGGCAAGGGGTTGCCTACGTCCATGGCATATAAAAGTATCCCCATGATGAATGTGATAATGTGAAGGATCCAAGTCTAAGAAGAGTAAAAATAATGTAATAAAAAGAAAATGATGAAATAATAAAAGTTAAAAATTGGAAATAGGAGTAGTAGTGTTATGTCGGGAGTGCATAACCACTAGTTTATATTTCTTGATTTACATCGATTGGGACGCCTCTCCATGTAAATGAGGAATTATAAACGAGTGGGCTATGTGTTGCCGACACGGCACGAGTAGGGTTAGAGAAGTAGAAAGCGAGAGTTTAGAATTCGTAGAAATTTTAAGGACTAAGATAGGAGGATTAGAGTTGGACCATGGCTTTAGTTGAGACTTAGAAGGACCTTGATGGGATGGAGAAATTGTAATGATGATAGGATGGGCCTTGCGGTGTGGTGCAAAAGATGATGAATGAAGATAAAAGAATGTGAACGTATTAGCCGGGTGTGATCATGTAAAGTCAACTAGTACGAGTTTCTTAAGTATTGAGTAGTCAAGAATGAGGGTAGAGGATAAAGCGAGTGAAATAATGATGTGCGGTAATAGGGCGGATTAGAATGATGATTAGTTGTAATAAGCATGTCTTGTAGTATGTAAGATCTAAGCAAGAGTTGTATGGCATAGAAGTAAATGGGAAGTAGTAGGGATTAAGGATGTGTGATATGTTATAGTGTGCATAGGGTTGCAAGATCGCTTAGATCGTTACCATAAGCAAACTAGGAATTAAGGTGTTGGGAAGGAGATGAATTATGAGACTAAGTTGTGGTTAGAAATAGACGACAGATTTCGGGGACGAAATCTAAATAAGGGGGATAGAATTGTAACACCCATTTCCCAGGTGTTGGGACCCCACCCTAGATGAAAATGGACCTAAAGGACTAAAATTGGTAAAGTATTATATAAGTTATAAAAGTGTTATTAAGTGTTTGTGGCCAAAGTAGGAGGAAAGGAACTTGAGGGGTCACTCTTGCCAAATGACCAAACTTGCTACCTAACTATTTTATCTAGGAATTTCTAGATAAGTCTTCTATTATTGATAAGGTGAAGACCGGTTCTTAGTGAAGGAAAAAGAGAGGGAAAAAGTGAGATGGTGATTTAGAGGAGATGAAGAAGATGAAGATGATCAAGTCCTAGTGTTTATGGCCTTCCTTAGTTATGATCTTATGCAAGTAAGTAATCTATTATCTTGTTTTAGTGAAGTTGTAGATGAGTAGGAAAGTGGGATATCATCATATGATCTAGGTGTGATCATATGATGATTTGGTAAGAAAGATGATTTTGTTTAATGGGTTTTGTTAACCCTTGTTTATGTATTTGATTATTATGTTATTAGGTCTTGATTAGTTATGAAGGATGATGATGATGATGGAAGATTGTATTGTTGATGATGTTCTTGATGTTGTTTAGCTTGGACCAAGGTAAGTAAAATGATGATGGCATGTATTATATGGATGTCTAACATGTATGTGTTATGTATGTTTGTGATTAGTGATAAGAGGTTGGATATATGCTTATATGCTAGGATGAATAGGATCTAAGTGGTTTGTCATGAAATGGGTCAAAATGGGTTTTAGTGGTGAAATTGCAGTTTTGTTCTTGATGGCCTTCTTGACGCCGTCACCCTTTAAACTCCAAAAATTCTCTGGCCTATCAAGGCTCTGAGTTTTGTTCTTGATGGCCTTCTTGACGCCGTCACCCTTTAAACTCCAAAAATTCGTCTGGCCTATCAAGGCTTGACGCTGTCAGGCTTGGGCCTGACGCTGTCAGAGCCGACTGTGCAGATTTTTGGCAGTTTTCGAAAAATCATATCTTTTAATCCGTAAGTCGAAATGGGTCGTGCCACCTATCGTTTTGAAGGTAATTGAGTCTACTTTCATCTAAAAATAGTGTCAAGGTCTGAAAGTTTATAGATTTTTGTCAGTGGTCAAAAGAGTAAGCAGGTGTCCGTAAAAGTGAGTCGTTTCCATGTAAAAAGTTTTAAATTTTGGTCTAAGCGGGCACGGGTGTAACACTCTCTTTACTAAGAAAAAGGGATCACATATTATCTTTGTTTAAATATATGAGGATGACATTATATTCAAATCAACTTGTCAAGAGTTATGCGACGATTTCTCAAAAATCATGCATGACGAGTTTGAAATCTGTATGATCGGAGAACTAAACTTTTTCTTTGGCCTTCAAATAAAACAATTAGAAGATGAGATATTCTTTAACCAATCTAAATACATAAAAGATATGCTTAGGAATTTGGTCTTGAAGACTCTAAACCCATGAAAACACCTATGTCCTCGGAAACTAAACTCACCAAGGATGAAGAAGGTGAATCCGTAGACAACACTAAGTATAGAGGAATGATTGGTAGTCTACTCTATCTCACGGCTAGTGGACCCGACATTATGTTTAGTGTTTGTCTATGTGCTCGCTTTCAAGAAGATCCTAAAATATCCCATCTTGAAGCCGTAAAACGAATATTTAGATACATTAAAGGTACTACACACTTAGGATTATGGTATCCCAAAGGAACGGGTGTTGAAACCATAGTGTATGCCGACTCGGATCATGCCGGTGACTATGTCGATAGAAAAAGTACAAGTGGTATTTGTACTTTTGTTGGGCATTGTCTTACCTCATGGTTTTCGAAGAAAGAAACGACTCTAGCCATCTCAACAACCGAAGCCGAATACGTGTCAGCGGGAAAAGCATGTCAACAAGCTCTTTGGATGAAGCAAGCTCTCGTCGACTACGGAATTCAACTCAACGACGTCCCTATTCTTTGCGACAACAAAGGAGCTATCGATCTTAGTAAAAATCCAGTTCAACATGCTCGAACCAAACACATTGAAATCCGTCATCATTTTATCCGCAACAATGTTCAAAAAGGAAACATCTGAATCGAGAAAGTATCCTCAGAAGACAACATTGTCGATATCCAAACAAAACCTCTTTAATCTTCATAGACTTGGTTTAGGACTAATGGAACCAAATGTGTAGTTAAAATATTAGCTTAAACCTTAGCTTAACCAAACACGACAAAAATGACCAAAACCCAAAACTGTCCCAAGGAACCCTTCGAAAAAAAGGGCGGAACCAAATATTTGGTTCCGTCCCATCCGTGGGTTTTTGGGTTAGTTTTTGAATATATTAAACAAACACTCCTTTTCTCATACCCATAACACACAAATAACTCAAAATCGTCCCATAGCACACCATTCTCAAAACTTAGGCATCTCCTCCAACCAATTTGTGCTCCAATCCACACTGTAAGTTTTCTAACTACATTTAAACTCCTTATCTGAGTCTAGGGCTTCTATTTCTTGCAGAAAACCTAAACTTGGGGATTATGCATCTTTTTGATAAATCATGAAGTACATTTGCTAAATTACATAACTAATTATGTTTCCCTTAGTTAGGAATTGCATCTTGTAAGACATTATCATAATTTACTAAAAACCCCATGTCAAATTTTTGTGAAAAACTTCTCACAATTAGGACAAATAATTTTTCCTTGTTCATACAAATAAAAACGTTATGTTTAAAACATCATTTGCATAATGTCTCTTGAATGCTAAAGGAAGTACATAACTAATATGTATTTTCGGGTACATTCAATCGAAGCTACATTGAATTAGGAGCGTTTGGGTTATCTCTCGTTTTGTTATAAAATTTTCTAAATGAAATTATTTTTATGCATTAAAAGGAGTCGAGATAACCACACCTCCACATTGTCCTTATATAGGCACACACTAGAACTTTATATCAAAATTCTCGTTAGTTTCAACTAAAGTATGTAATTTTTTTATCTAGGATCAATCATGCCTCCCGCGACCTTCTATGACTACAAAGACACCCTAAACTACCTTCCAAAACATCACAAAACTAAGGGTCTTACTCCAGCTCAAGTGAAAATCTTTAAGGCTTTAGAGAAACGTTATGTTCACGAGGGTAGAACCATTGACCCATCCTTTCTAGAAGGAACAAATATTCGTCAAGAACTTGCAACCATTCACTTTGATGGTCTCTTGGACATCAATGAACAAATTTGTCCTAGATTTGTCTTAGAGTTTTATGCTAGTGTTGTCCTCACCACTAATGATTATGGTCTCATATCCATCCAATTCAAAGTTAATCAAAGTGACTTCAACATACCTCTAAATCAATTTGTGAAAGTCCTTGGTATTCCATGTGAAGGTACATGCCTTTACTCGGATAAATGGTCTTTATCAACCCTTGATTCTATTGTTGATCGTATGCCACCATACGACACTCCTTTAGTTCCAAAAGAAATAATCCGAGACCATCTTTTCCTTCCTAGAACTTCAAACACAAGAACAACCCACCAAGGAAATGAAGTCAACCGATACCCTTTTGGCATGGAGCTAAATGAACTTAGGCCACAATTCAAAAAGTGGGAAGAAATTCTTAGAGCCAATGTCTTGTGTACCATAGGCAATCGTGATCATATCAATGTTTGCCTTTGTTACATGCTTTATAGCTTGTCAACTCATCAACCTTTCAACCTAGCCTACTATGTTGCCAAAAGGATGGCGGACATACCAATGTTAGGAACCACCGCTCTTCCATACGGGATACTTCTCACCCGTCTCTTTAGAGCCTTTGCACCTATTCCACCAAATGCTAGAGGTTTTTGTCCCGACTACTCCCTTGTTAATCACATATTTGTGCCTTTGAGTGATAAGAGAGCTGCAAAAACACAAGGAAAACGTCCTCATCCACCTACTTCCTCATCATCATCATCAATGAGCGAGGATAATGGACTTCCAAACTCACGGCTACCACCTCTCGAATACTTCCAACAACTCCCGGCCATTGAAAATCAATCGGAAGAACACAAGCAAACAAGAGGGATGTTCAAATGCATTGGAAGATTCCTAACTAAGATGAACAACAAATTGAATAGGCAATGAGAGGTTTTATGGGCGTTTGGTACATTTGCTTGAAAACAATGATGTTTGATATATTTGTCTTATCATAGGATGATAAATAAACATTGAACAATTATGTGAACTAACGTTGTCTTGCAGGGAGATAACATTATGATGTTATCATTTTTCTAACTTTAGCCCTTGTCTGGCACATCTCACCTTGTTAGTGAAAACATTAGCCCCAATTTGATCTATACCGTTACATGTGTTAATACCTGTTTTATTGTTATTTTCCAATCACAACTAATTAATTACACATGTTTTAGGAAAATTTACGGGATTTGAACGGGGGTCGGGGGTTCAAAAATTGCCTTTGTTTACTTTTTTTGATTAGTGGATTGGACGGAACAAAAAATTTGGTTTCGTCCGTCCAAATTTTTGGTCCCTCCAAAAATTTCCTGACGGATCAGGTGGAACCAAGAATTGTTGTCGATTGGTTCCGCCATTTAACAGCTATATTTTTTAAATTTTCGTTTAATCCCGAACTCTAGGTCATTCATTCTTGTTATTAGGATACTTTAACTGTTATTCATTCACATTAAGATCATCTTAGCTTACTTAGACCAATAGAAAAACAATTTCCCACCAAAACTTGAAATTTCAAAATTCCACTCAAGTTACCTTTCTCTACAAAGCAAGGATCCCTCAAAATGGTTCCTTGCCATCCGTGGATCAATCACATCATAAGATTTTCCACTCACCACCATGCATTAACTGCATATCTTCTCCATTTCACTCAACTCAATCCCATTGGATTGACTTTGATGATTTGACAACCTTCCCTTTCACTTCCAAATCTTTAGAAACCACCATTTTTGTATGGTTTAACATCAAATCCAAACACACTCTTCCATAAATCTTGAATTCTATAAATTAAAACCTTTAGGATGATCATTTCTCACACCTTCACCACCATTTCTAGTAAAATTTTCTGCATACCTCAACCAATTTCTTCGCAATGACAAAGCCAAACAACTCTTCATCCCCATCAAGACCATATAGAATAACTGCTAGGATGAGTGTAAGACCATGTTGCTTTGTCAACCTCAACTCATCATCATCAGACTCATCACCACTCAACATCTCATCTCCAATCAATGATGAAAATTTCCTCACCTTGTCCACTCCAACACCTTCACCTATCATCATAACAACTCCTCCACCAACAAAAACACCAATGGCCACCACGCCACCTCCCGCACCATGTTAAATACCCAAATCACCGTCACCTCCAAGATCTCCAAAACTTCAACCAATAGTGTTGTTTGCCACACCACCAACCTCTCCACACCCTTTCTTGGAAACCTTAGAAGACCTACCTCCAAGATCAACCAATCTACCACCATTGCCATTTGAGTGTGAACCTTCACAACAACAACCCTTACTCTTCCACCCTATTTATAGGGAAATCCATGGCCCACTATACGGAGATCAAGCTCCACCACCTCAACAACCTCAACCTCAACCTTTCTCACCAACCTCAACACTTCAAGGCATTGACGAGTCCATGTGGATTGACCCTCCACAAACTCAAGGTCAAATCAATGAGGAACTTGACCACCTCTATGCCTTTTCCAACATGGTGGATTCTCACCTCCATGAAGCAATGCAACTCCAAACCACCTTGCTTTCATCCATCATGTCTCCACCAAATCCCAACCACCAATCAACATATGTTCCACCACCACCACCACCAACAAACGAACCTACCCTACCACCAAACTTTCCTCGCCATGGTTGCCTCATGTGTGAACGCACCGCTCATCTCACTCAACGAACCAACATTTTGGTTCATGAGCTCCAAAATGAGATGAGGTTCATTTTAAACCACATCCTCGAACGCCTTAACGCTCTTTCTCATCCTCCTCAATAGATGCTCACACTAGGAGCTTTATATCTTAGGATTTTTTTTTCCATTTTTCTATTTTAGGATTTTTATTCTAGGACTTTTCTTTCTAAGTTATTTTTCTATTTATTTCCTTTGTAGCATCTCCATTATAGCCAAATTTTGTGACTTTTGTCATAAAATATTTTCTAATGAAAGATGTTTGTTGATGTTTGTGTGTTGATTGTGATTTCTTATTGTACATTATATGGTTGGTTTGAACTATTTATCACTAACCTTTGTTTTGTAGCACATATTATTCATGCATCTTATACTTGCCACCCTAACTAGGGGGAGTATTGTCCAAGGGGGAGCTAATCAAGCACTCAAAATCCATGCATCATTATACTTGGCACCCCAACTAGGGGGAGTATTAACCAAGGGCTTGCACTACATTCCGATACGCATTTCTTCTTTTTTGTTTCGAAAAAAAGGGGGGAGATAATATTAAACTCAAACATCACACATTTTATACAATTTAAAATGGCTAAATTGATTTTAAAATTGCATAAAACTAGTTTAATGTATATTTTTAAAAGACTTGCACTCTATTTATTTCATTGCTTAAAAATAAACTTTATGTTTTGTCCTCAACAGAAAGGGGGAGATTGTTAATACAAATATCGTATAAAAATCATTATTTATATTTTACGATCTTTGCTATATTTTGTTAATGACAATTATAAACTTTATTTTTAGCAAAACATAAATATAGTTAAGTCTTTTACATATATAGTCACAAGTTTTTTATAAACACATAATATCATCTACATGTTACATATATAGTCACTAGTATATACATGTTAGATATTCATATACATTTTACAAGTTACATTCATATACCTTTTAATTCTAAATTTGAAAATGTACGATGACATCATGGCATGCATCACTTTGAAATCTTTAAGAGATTTTGAAGATCATATGAATATCTTGTTTAGATCCTTACTCAATGAAAAGATATGGAAATATCTTGGTTAGATTTGGTGAAGATTTTTGAAGATTTGCTGTCAGGTTCCCACGGAACCAAACAGGTACAAGGACGGATCCCTGTTTTTGGATCCGTCCCATCCATGACTTGCCAAGGCAGTTGGCCTATAAATAGCAAGCCACACATTCATGTTTTCTCATCACTCATAAGCATAAACAACATCATACATTCTTTCATTCATATCTAACCCATTCATATTTCATATTTCATTTTAAGTGATCTTTCTTTGTAGCAAGAAAATCAAAGCATCACAAGCTTCAACAAAGCATTGCAAGACTTGTTAGTTAGTTACTGTGTGAATTGTTGTTTTTCACACATCATTGTTTGTACCAAACAATCATAAAACCTCTGTAGTGATCGGTTAGTATTTTAGTCCTCAAAATACATAGAGTATCCGGAGTGGTTGTGCCCTTGTAAAATAACTTGGTATTTAGCTTTGTACCAGAAAAAGTGTAAGCGAAGTTTGTAAAGGATTTCTCCGCCGAGAAGGGAGTTTGTTTCTTAGTGAAGAAAAACTCTCGAGTTAGAGACTCGGGGAGTGGAGTAGGGCAAGGAAGAGAGTCTTTGTAGATCGAACCACTATAAACAATAGTGTTGTGGTTTGATCGTTTCTTTCTTTACTTGTATGTTATTTATTGTTTGTTATTTGCATTAGTTGAAATCACACTAAGTATTGAAAGCAAATTAATTTTAAAAACGGTAAAACTATTCAACCCCCTTTCTAGTTTTCCACAAAGTGGATCAAGGGTAGATCGAGTGAAGTGTGTTGATTGTGTGATTTAGTAAGGATCGTGTGGATCGTGGTAGATTGGTGCTAGCTAAGATTAGTACCCGACATTTAGCTTAGTGTCAGAAATAAGGATAAGCGACGTTGTACGGTTTTCTCCGCCTGAAGGGTGCTTTGTTGACATAGTGCTTAGAACTCTCGAGTTTGGTACTCGGGTAGTGGAGTAGGGCGAAAAAGAGATTCGTGACCGAACCACTATAAATCTCCTTGTCTCGGTTTGATCTATCCATCTCATTTCTTTATATTTACTGTTTATATTAGATAGTATAGTTTAGTGTTCATATTGGTGTTGATTTATTTCACAAAAGAATCGAATCAAAGTTTTTCACAAGTAAAGTTTTATCACTAACGAAAAACCGGTAAAACAAAACTCCAGTTTTCCACATTAACCATACTATCAAAAATTAATTTTGAAAAATTAAACTTTTGGTCTGTAGCCAAGCAGATAATGGCAGATGCCAAAGTGCTGCTAAACTCATTACAAGAAGTTGTTTTTGGACTTAAGCATTGTAAAATAGTATGGATAGGAAACTTTCATTGAGGGGAGAAGAAGGCTTTATAAAAAGTAAGTTTATCAGACTGCCTCGCATACCCCATCAATGCAAGGTTTTCAAAAATAGTAGAGTTTGGGAAACACTCAATACCTCCATCATCTGCTAGGCGAAGATTTCTCCTAACAGACGTTTCAGTAATGATGATTTCCTGGCCATCTACAACAGCATGAATTTGTACTTCCTCATTGAGTGTTTTGACCATAGCAGTAGACCAAAATTGTTCAATATGAGAAATATATATGGTAGGACTTACAGTTAATGCATACCTAATGGGGTGTGCATTCAAGAAATCAATGATTTCCGCAAATCCTTCGCTTTCTTTGGGTTTTGTAGAAACGCGATCATATTGTGAGTATCAGTAAATTGAAGGTTCGACATTTTGTTGTTTTTACGTGTTGGGTTTTGCAATTAGATAATAAAATTAAGTTAGGGTTTCATTTGAGAGAGTAATTGAATGGATTAAATCAATTATGTGAGTGAATGATTGATATTGTTGGGAACACGTTATTAATTATCAAGTATTGATCATAGATTGTAATAGGTTGCTTAGGCCTTTATGTTAGTTTTATGACTCAGCCTATGTAGAAGGCTCATGGGCTGTGTCTATTTAGTTAGTTTATTTAATATTGTTAATTAGGGCAAAAGCCCCTTGTTGTAGGAAAACTATAAATACCCCCTCCCTTGTAGGGAGAGGGTGGGTTGGTTAATGTGATTATCATATTTCATTATTCTTAAGTAATCTTCCACTCTTTCTCTCTCTAACTTTCTCTCTCTAGAATTAAGGTAACTTGTGTGATAAATCTAAGTAACAACAAGTGGTATCAGAGCCAAGGGGTAATTTAGGTTGTTTTAGATTAGATTTAGGAAGAAATTTTAAGATCTAGGTACTGTTCATCGTCATCTCTCCGAGTTAGGAGTGTTCTTTGAGTAACTGTTCGAGTAACAAGTAATTCTTCGAGTTTAGATTCTTCGAGTTAGAAGACTTCGAGTAAGTTGTCTAGTAATCCGCCATCTCAAATCCATCTCTTCAATATCATCTGGATGAATTTGTTGCAAGTCCTCTTGTACAAGCTGAGGACTGTTTGGTTGACCAGCCAGGAATGCATAAATAACATCATCACTCAAGTTATCAACAGTTGTAGAATTAGCAGCATTAACTTGAGTGCTAGTAGTAGAAACTCCATGAGCAGTATTAACTACTCCATCAGTACTGCTAGTGTTATTGTTTGAGGAGGACACAAAAACCATGTTTTATGTGCTTGTATTGGAACTAGACATCCCTTTGACCTCTAGCTCATACACCTTGAGATTTTTTTAGAGGTCATCTATGCTCATAGTGTCTAAATCAGATTTGTTCCTCCACACAACAGCATGTGTGTTCCACTCTGGTGACAAACTTCTTAGTAACTTCTAGTTGACATCTTCTTGGGACAGCTTTTCACCCAAAAGCTCCAGTTAACTAACAAGCTTTTGAAGCCTGTCAAAGGTTTTGATCCAGCATCTCAGAACTTGGAGCAGCAAAGTTCTCATACTACTGCTTTAACAGATTTTTCTTGGTCTTCCTTATTGCAGCATTCCCTCCAAACCTCTTTTCAATAGCTTCCATCAACGACTTGGCATCTTTTATTGAATTAAACGTTAACTGATGTTCATTAGGAATGGCCATCATTAACGTACTTCTGGCTTTCATCTCAAGTCGTCTCTAAGCTTTATCATCAGCAGATGTAATGGGCACCAATGTTGCAACACCTTCAACAGATGTTGTTGTTTTTGGTAAGGTGTTACCATTCTCAATAACTTCCCAGAGTGCATAGTCGATCATCTGGATATACTGTTCGATTCTCATTCTCCATATCTCAAACTCATTAGGTTTGAGCACAGGAACCTTGGAGGCAGCCATCATATGTGAAGAATCCTGATCCATCTTATCTAGCAAAATCTTGTGTGTAATAGCATATTCTTCTTTGTCACAGCTTCTAGATCACAAACTCTAATACCACTTGTTGATCCCAGTTGAACACTTGATCGAATTCCCTTAGCTTGTAAAGGTTTAGCTGTGCTAGATAAATCTAACACAACTAGTATAGAAACTGTCTTGGAATGTATTAAAGTTTATGCGAAATCTAAACTTTTAATCTTAAGAAGAATTCTTTGATGTAACAGTAACACAAGAACGCTATATTTAACAAACAAACAAAGCTTCAATATTATTGATGATAATACGAATACTCAACAGTATTAGGGTTTACAACCTTGAAGCTAATCGACTCTATCAAATTACGTATTGGTATATCTAACTCAATGCCCTAGGACCTCCTTTTATAGACTAAAGAGTCCTAGTCGGCTTACAATAACTTGTTCTCTAAGATAAATCTTTTCTAAATATTTTCTATATTTATCTGAACGACTTTACATGTATATCTTATTAACAGTTGTAACATAACCGACTAAATAGCCTAACAGTCTTAACTCTTGAAGCAGCAGCATTAACTCATCAGAAGAATTATCTTTGCAAGAACAAGAATAGCACTAACACACTTAGCATATATTCTTTGTAATTCTTCAGCAGTACTAACTTTGCACAAGCAGTTTTAACATTACACCAGCAGCAGAAACACACTTAGCATATTTTCATGAGCAGTCTTAAAACCTTAGAGCAGCAGTATCGTGATAATGAGCAGCAGTATCATGAAGAAGCTTTAAATCCCAACACGTATATAAAATAAAAATATACGAGGTTGTATATATACGAACAACTCATGTTATTCATCTTTATGAGTTTAAGTAAGGATATTTGGGATTTTTTTTTTTTTTTTTTTTTTTTTTTTTTTTTTTTTTTTTTATTTTTTACTATTTGCGTTCAATAAGGACTCATGTTATTCTTTGTTATAAGTTTAACCCATGCATACATGGGTTTGAAATTAAATATAGCTAAATTGTTATTAACGGGAATATAAATATCAAATGTAAGCACGGGTTACTATGATATGAAAATAAATATATTCGAAAGTACTCATAACAATGACTCATGTAATTCTTATTTAAAGTTTATGTAAGGATATCCGAAAAAATATTAAAAAAAAAAAAAAAAAAAAAAACTTTACATTTTAACTTCATCAAACAACAACATCAACCTCTATTTCAGTTAAACAAAGTTAAATTTTTCATTCAACAAAAATCTTTTCAAAATATTAATACATAATGAAAATTTTTATGTAAAAACTCGTGTATAATAATTAGTTGTACTTATATTACAATTACAAAACATTAAACATGCGAAAATTCTTATATATCTATATACTCCGTATTAAACTAAAATTTTAAAATAAATTGATTATGTGTAAATCTTGTACGTGCACGAGACTTATAACTAGTCAACAGCAGTAGCAATAATACTATTTTGTGCTTTTTAGAAAAAATTACACGGATGGTCCTTGTGGTTTACACGGATTTCATGTTTAGTCCCTATTTCGTTTTAATTACGCCAGAGATACTTATTTTGTGAAACGTTGCACTCTTTTAGTCCCTATTTTGGATGGGCGTTAGTTTGACCGTTAAGTGTTTAAATAATATTTGTCCGTTAGTCCCTCCGTTAATATATTTTGCACCATTAGTCCTCATTGACCAAGTCAACTAACATGTCTCTCGTTACACCTGCTAGTCCCAAAATACAAAGGGCAATTTAGTAATTTCCCAACCTGACGGATCCAAACATATTTTAATCCAAACACTGCACCACCAAATCCAAACACACTTTAATCCATCTTCAACCTTTGATTGTTTTTTCAAGATTTGGGAAAAAGTATATAGAATCATAAAAAATACACATATGCATATCAAAATCATATAAATCAACATCACCATCCATAATCTGCACACTAAACCAACACTGCACCACCGAATCCAAAATCGAGATTCAAAACAAAAACGAAAATCAATACCCATAAATCCCGAATTCAAACCACACAGAAAAAAACCCAATTATGGTTTTCTTGATTTCTTTCTTGTTCAATCCGAATCCACAAACATAAACGAGTCAATAAAAAACCCCAATTATGGTTTTCTTGATTTCTTTCTTGTTCAATCCGAATCCACAAACACAAACGAGTAAAAAAAAACCCAATTATGGTTTTCTTGATTTCTTTCTTGTTCAATCCGAATCCACAAACACAAACGACTCAAAAAAAAACACAATTATTGTTTTCTTGATTTCTTTCTTGTTCAATCCGAATCCACAAACACAAACGAGTCACATATTATCCCTGTTTTTGTTCAAAAAAACCCAAACCCACAAAACCTTGAAAATGACGAATGTTTGGATTGCGGTTAAACAAAAACAAAACAAAACAAGAGGTTGTGTGGTTCGAGGGTGTTTGGGTTGCGGTTACAAATCATCAAGAACGGTTTGTGAGTCGAATGTTTGAAGAACAGGAATCAGAGGGTTGTGTTTTTCGTGGGTTTGTGTTAAGGTATTTAGAAAAATATCGTAGATCTTTAAAATTGAAGATGGAGGTAGCTTCATTATTGTGTGTTAGTGTTAGTGGTGGTGGCTTCATAGAAAATCAGTTTGAGGAAATGAATGGGAAGAAGTTGATTGCTGGGTTTGGTTTAAAGGAAGAGGTTTTTAAGTATATAATGCCGCCTAAGTTTGATGTTGGAGCTGGTGAGAAGTTTAGTTGGAATGTGGTGGTGGCTTGTTTAATATCGAGGGATGGTGTTTTCGACTGACAATGAATGGCAGGTGGTGGTGGCTGGATTTTGGTGGGTTGTTTGCGGATAGTAACTTTTTGTTGCATAAATCCAGGGTTTTCACTTTGTTATCAGATTCTTTGAAGGGCAAATGTTTAATAATTTTCTTGAGCTTGATTCATCTAGATTGGTGTTTACTTATTTATATATTTTAATTGACTATTCATCATATGTATTGAAAGGCTGGTGATGGTATTTGGTAGTTGTTGAAAAAGATTGTCATTTGTTATTGACTTGATATTTTAAAAAACGCGGATGTTTTTGTTCTTCAGATTAAATGAGAGAAAAATGTAGGTGTTGTTCTTGTGATGAATTTTGAATTATAGATTTGTGTGATATAAGATATATTAAAAAATGAGGACTAACGATGCAAAAAATACTAACGGAGGGACTAACAGACAAACATTAATTAAATACTTAACAGATAAACTAACGGGACATCCAACTTAGGGACCAAAAGTGTGCAACGTTTCACAAAATATGTATCTCTGTCGTAATTAAAACGAAATATGGACTAAACATGAAATCCGTGTAAACCACAAGGACCATCCGTGTAATTTTTTCTTATTAAAATGATATATGAAAAAAGTTAAAATGTAAAGAGCCATATCTTATTTAACACATTATTTTAAAATAAAGACTTTGTGTATCCGATCACGAGTAAGGATCAAATAAGAAATAAAAGTAAAATGAGAAGGATGTCAAATAACCGCAATCGCACATTTTAGATACACCTATAAAAAGAGATACATCTCCCATGAAATTTTCCTTCTTCATTTGAAATGTGTTGCTGAAAATATTTCTCATTCTTCTTATTTTTATTTTTCTTCTTAGTTGATCCATTCATCATAATCAAATAGGGGTGTAAACGAGCCGAGTCGAGTCGAGTATTGACAAGCTCGAGCTCGGCTCGACATATAATACTCGAGCTCGAAACTCGGCTCGAGCTCGACCGAGCCTCAAAATTTAAGCTCAAGCTCGGCTCGATCACTAAAACTCGAGCTCAAAACTCGACTCGGCTCAGCTCGTATATATTAAATAAAATCAAGTTTATGAAAAAGTCACTATCGAAACTCGACTCGAGCTCGAAACTCGACTCGATCACTCGGCTCGGCTCGTATATATGTGTAAATAAAGGGTATATATGTAATTTTATTAAAGCTCGTTAAGGCTCGCGAGCTTCACGAGCCGAGTAACTTAGAACTCGAACTCGACTCGACATCTTACACGAGTAGCTCGAGCTCGAGCTCAACTCGTTTAAAATCGAGTCGAATCGAGTATTTTTCGAGTCGATCTCGAGTTGCTCGCGAGTTGTCTCGGCTCGATTACATAGTTGATCCCCTAATCATAATCAAATATTCGTATTATGATTCTCAATTTAAGATAGAATAGCAATCAAATATTCGTATTATGATTCTCAATTTAAGATAGAATAGCAAAATTTATGGCTTTTGAATTTTAAATGAATAAAGACATCTTTTAATAGCACGTAGTAATGTTTTCAAGATCGAGATTCAATTCAAAATTGTTTTTGTTTTTGTCAGATCGAGATCGAGATCCTAAAATCCTACTGTAATATTCTTTTAATATCTTTATAATATTATTTCAAATCTACAAATTATTATATATATTATAAGCAAAAAATTATATGAATTTTAAATGTTGTGATAAATTATAAATATGAAATATTTACGAAGATTAACATTTTGTTTTTTTAAATTCTATAATACATAATACAAAACTTTATTGTTTTTCAGTTTGCCTTTTTTTTTTTTTTTTTTTTGGGAACGGCATTTTTATATTCTAGCCTTGTTTAGGATTCCTTCTTGAAGCCTTGTTTTTATATATATTAGCCTTTAAACAAAAGTTTGGTATTTTATAATGCTAAGATTCTACGTAAGATTTAGATCATTTTTGCTATATAATATCGTAAAATCGTAATATCTGAAGAAGAAGATCGTAACACTATAGCACATAGTAACAAAAATAGTAATCAAGGCCCAATAATTCATTTAACCTGCCACATGCTCTTTACTGATTAGGTATGTGGTTTATAGTAACATCTAGTTTTTCTATCAAGTAATTGTTTATAATAATTAAGTTATTATCAAGTAATTGTTTATAATAGTTAAGTTATTATCAAGTAATTATTTATAATAGTTAAGTTATCCACCGCAAGATAAGAAAGAAATCTATACATAAATAACTTATTTTTAACGGGTAATTTTTTTTCCACTGCTTATACTACCTATTTAACAAATGTCTTCAGCAAAGCTTAAACCCACAAACTTTAATTTGATAGACAACTTACATACCACCGTACCAAAGACCTTTAGTTACGCAAATAACTTTTTATTGCATGAACACCAAAGTGTATATGCACAATAAAGCATAAAGAAACACCAAATGTGAAGCATATTGAAACTCCAAAAATGAGTAATTTTAACTAAGGCATTACTAATTAATTTCATATGATAATCTAACGATCTTCTTTATGGTCATCGAATTAGACACGTTTTATAGAAAACACATATTTTTGGAGTCAAGTAAGATAGCGAAATGTTGTCATTGTCGGTCGATATATGTTCCAACATACAAACAATATTTAGTTTATCGTTATTGTCTATTTATAGACCATCTTTATAATTTGTTTTCTTTATGCAAATACCTTTTGACAAGAAAGAATTCGTAGTTTGTTATAGTTTGAATTGTGCACAAACTAAAACAATAAAGACAAACACTCTGTTCTTGAGTTTTAAAACAAAGAATAAAAAAAAAATGAAAAGAAAAAGGAAAAGAAGATGAAAAGTAAAAAAATAAATATTATGTTTTTGAGATAGAGAAAATGAAAATAAAAGTAATAATAAATCATATTATTAAGCTGAAGAAAAAAAAATTGCTTGTTAAAATTCCTTTTATTTTAAAAGAATCATATTAGTCTAAATCATCTCATCTTCCTCTCCAATTACTTTTCTTTTTTTTGAAAAGAAACAAAAAAAATCATTTTCTTTCCTTTCTCCTCAAATTTTAACCGGTGTATATCTAACATTCAAAGTCAACTGAGGACAACAAAATGCACCAAAACTGGCTGTTAACCCAGATTAAACGAAGTTATACGTTATCAGTTACACTGTTATAGTGTAACGCGTTAGCTAGTTGAAACTTGTATGGACATACATTGTTCTAATCAAGTCTTGTACGCGTATATCCTTCAAGGAATTCACAAGTCCGATCAACTAACAGACAATAAATGTTACATTCATATGGTTCCCAAGTATATAGGATTTTTCACATATTAGTACAGCTGTACAGGTGAACTTAAGTTCGCTTTCAGATTTACATCAGTTAGTGATCACCATCTTTGTCTACAAGACCGCTATTATCGTTTGATTCGTGACTAGACTCGGGTTCAGCGATCTCAGCATCCCCACATTCAGAATTCGAGCTAGCATCCATGTCCTTCTCTGGCGAGTCAAGTTGCACACACTCAGCAACAGAGTCAATGAGTGAGTTGTTTTCCGAATCAACGCTCCTATTAGATGGTGTCAAGTCACCTTTCCTCACTACATTAAACACTATCCCGTTGTGTATTCTCGCCGGCTGCAGAAGATCACCAGCAGCTACTGTGATGCTACCGCTACTACTACTGTTATGAACTCTGTTAGGGGTATCCCTTTGATCAGCTTCGGGATCCGAGGTTCTTTCAGGTGGTATCACCCGCAAATTCATTTTGGAGTCGGTGTCTAGGTTTTGAACAAAATCAACAAATTGATCAGCAGATGATGTTCTCATCAAGGGTCCACCGGATCTCGTCCATGTGTATAGCTCAACACTCTCGGATTCACTATCACTTCCATCATTGGGCCGGTGGGGCCGCCAGTTTCGGTGGAAAGAAGAAACGATGTCTGCTAAGTCTTCTTCAAGTGACCCAGTTGAGTTTTCTCGTGCTAGACAGTTCCAAGATGGGATTCTTTTGGATGCGTTAAATCGGGTTGCGTGTGGTGTACCATGAGAAGCTGCAGCTGCTCTTTCTGCACTTCGTTTTAGTCTACGCATGTGATTCAGAATCGCGACACACTCGTCAAGAGCAAGCTCGATCCCACAATTGGCTTTTATGGCTGAGAGCTTCTCCCATGTGCATCTCCGGCCTTGATTTGCAGCTTTTTGAAGCTCTAAATGTGATGGATTTTGTATGATTTTCGAGTACTGGCAATAGAAAACAAAAGCACCCTACTTCCTAAATACCATTGGAGCAAAAAACTGGAACCAAACTGAATGTAAACATAATGAAAAATGAGTTGCTGTTTTATAAAATACGCACCTGAGCTAAGGTAGCAGGCATAACCACAGTAACATCGCCCTCCCAATCTTGAGCAAATAGCTTCGCAAGTCCTCCTAATGGAAAACCAAGTTCCAATACCTGATTGCATCGGTGTTTCACCTCCATCTCAACAAGCTGTGCAAGCTGCAACGTGAGAGTGCTAAATGTCAGAAACCCATACAAATGTAACTAAAAACCCCGCTTAAAAAACTGGATAAACAACAAATGAGGCAAATGACATTAGATTGAACTTGCCAGAGGTGCCTATTTTGATCACTTATATAAAATAGTTAGCCAAAAGAAAACAGGTCAACTGACTAGAATGGTTTGACGGTTGTTTTTTTTTTTTTTTTTTTTTTTTTTTGGGGGGGGGGGGGGGGGGGCGCCCCCAAGAAAATATACACACTCACGACTAATACCTCACAACGTCTCAACTGAGACTTGAACCCCAAGTCTCGGTTCATAATCACTGCTTGACCGAAGGCACTTTGGTGCCCAAAATGAGTTTTATCACGCAAAGCGTCCTAAATCATTTTCTGAATTTAATTATAATTTGCATTGCATAACTATTTTATACATACCAAACAAGCGAATCTTTTATAAAGTATTGGGTTTACTTTTTGACAGAATTTGTTCCACGTCAACCAAACCCGGCCAGTCTAAACCAGAATTACCCTTTTGGAACAGTTATAAAAAAAACCATTCAACTGGCCTATTTGCGGCTACCTGTACCTTAAAAATAATTGACGAATTGTTTAAATAAAAATTTAACCAAGTAGGAAATATACCTTTGCAGCAAAGTTGCCTCCATAAGCTCTGATAAATTCTTTAATCCGGAGTAAAGGTGCAATATGCGGATTTGCTTGACTCACAATAAAATGATTTACATTAAACAGCTCTTTCAACTGAATCATTGGCAAATCAATCTCCAAACTACCATCCCTCCACCGCCTAACAGAAGTGCCATTAGCTTCTTCAGGGCCCCAATGGAATGGCGGGTGATAGGGGACAATTTCCCCACTTCTATTCTTCGCCATTAGCTCTTGTGCTTCAAAAAGGCCAGGGAAAGCACAAGAAGCGGTCACTGCACTCCAAATAACCACGTGAGGTGAAGTCAAGTAGTTAAGACATCTTGGGGGTTCATGCTTTCTTGGGGAACATACTGTGATCCCAAGAACACGACCTGTCATATCATAAGCTTCTTGAAACGTAAGGTTATTTGTAAGATTTCTTAACATGACTTGCAAATGTCTAATGTCATGAAGTGCTCCTTGTATCATAACCCTCTTGAAAACATTAAAAATCCCACCCATTTGATCAAAGAACTGCAACGAATGCCACGAATCCTCAAAGAAACTTTGAAGTTCAGGCCAGGATCTTGTAGCTACAACCGCACACATTATCGACCCTACGCTAGAACCCGCAATTATTCTTGGCATAAGTTTATGTTCCACCAAAGTTTTCACCACACCCACATGAAAAGCACCAAGAGACGCACCCCCACTTAGAAGCAAAGCCGTTCTACCAAAAGCATGCCTAGTTTCATGCATAAACGCAAGCTTTTCCTCCAAAAGCAACTCATCAGAATCAGAATCACACACCATTCTCAATTGCATTGAAACCTCATCAATGTATTCTTTTATAAGTTTCGGAACTTGATGTCTACCCTTATGAAGCTCAGGATTACACATATTCCCAAGATTCCTAATCAAATCCGCTCGCATACAAAATATAATATCTCTAAGTGAACACTCTTGTCTCCTATGTCTAAGCTCTTGCAACTTATTCCTAACAAGCTCTTCATCATACAAATCATGTTCATTCAGTTTTGGCGTTTCTTTATCCAACATTTTAGCAGCATGAGCCCATTCCTCATACGTTAACGCAGCCCTCATCATATTCCTCCAAAACTTCCTTTTATAAGCCATTTCCGCTTTTACTTTCACATTCGTGTAACGTTTTAACAAAAACGCTATTAAAGTAACCAACAATAGTATCCCTTGCGGGTTTCGTGGATGTAACCATGATATAACAGGTGATGCAATATCCGAAACATATGTTCTAATTCTATAAAAGTAATATAACATCATCTGGACTACTTTATGCCTAAAATGTCCCATTGACTTGCAAAACAACACTCGAAAAGCAACCGTGCGGCCGAAAACCGTAGATGGGCCAATCGAAAACCGATCAACTGCTGCATCATTACTTATATCCATTTCTTAACGAAACCTTGAATCCCAATACTAATAACTAATAACCCAAAAAAAAAAAACCCCCAAAAAACCGTAAAAAAAAAAACCCACCAAAAAAAAAAAAAAACCGTAATTCACTCAAATTTAACCTAAAGATTAATCATTCCCACAAATCAAACTGACCCACTAACAAAAAACATAAAAAGATTCAAACTTTGATCAAATTATATAAAAAACTAAACAAACTTGGCGGAAAAAATCCTAAATTCAGTCAATTTGAGCCTAAAGATTGATCAAATTATACAAACCAAATTGATTTATTGAAAGGGATCATAAAAAGATTCAAACTTTAACCAAATTATATAAAAAAAATAAAAATACAAAAATACAAAACTAACCCAAATAAATGACAAATTTGGCGGGAAATTGGGGAAGAACAAATACCCTAAAATTGAAAATGAAAATAAAGTCGAATTGAATTGAAAAATGAAGAAATGGGATTTGTATATAAGAAGATGATGAAGATAAAGATTTATATAATTTGTTTGTGAGATAAGGTGGCACTTGTATCACGTCATTTAATTGTGTTACGCATTAGAATATTGGCAAAAGATCATTTGAGGAGAAAACTTTATTTATATACAAGGATATACGAGTAATTGTCAACTACATAATCTAAATTTTAGAACCACCCCTCTTTTGAAGTTATATTTTACACACACAAAATATGTGTTTTCTCCTTCGACTGCATCTCACCCAAACTCCATAAACCCTAATTTCGCTACTTAATTCATCAATTGATCATCAAAATTATCTCTTTTCAATATCACCGTCATCATTACGTTAATCAAAAACCACGAATTATATAAACAACCACGATGTAATCATCTTTGTATCCGTTTCTTCAAGGTAATGGTTCACAATCAAATTGTTAATTAGAAAATTTGAAGCTATTTGAGCATATTATAAGCTTAGTAACTGTGATAAAAAAAATCTAGGGTTTATGGATTTGAATAAAAAAAATTGGGGAAAATACAGTTGCGACTGAGCCAGATGTTACAGAAGAGATTATAACGCATACAAAAACATTGATGAAACGGAAAATGTTATTAGTAAGCTTACATTTACTAACTTTATGATTTTGTTCATGTCTAATTTTGAATTTCTGATTTTATGGAGTTTTATTACTGTATATCATATGTTGTTAATCATTTGAAAGTGATAAGAAAATTAAGCAGTTTTATGTGATATGAAACTAGTAGTTTTATGTGATATGAAACTAGTATTAGAAACTGATGTTTTAAATAAGTTGTTTGCTAAATGTATCATATGTGATTTTAAACTAGTTTTAACGGTAAGATACAAAGGAGAATGTTGAGAAAGTTATAGAGATTGTTGTACAGTTTAGGGGCAGATTTGATGTTTCCTGGTATCAGTATAGGTGCAGAGGGTCTCCCAGAGTTTTCAGCAGGGGAAATATGGGCTGTTATAGTTCCTGGTAATCCAGCTCCAATTGCGGTCAGTTTCTGCACTTTCTCTGTTTTCAAAATTTTAAAGATATGATAAATGCTCAAGTATGTAAAAAGTTGTTTTACCTTTTTATATAGGTTGGGTCTACGTGCATTAGTAGCTCTGATGCTTTGAAAGCTGGACTCCGTGGGAAGGCTTTGAAGATAAGCCATCACTACAGAGATGCACTTTGCTCAACTTCTTTACTTTACAAAAATAAAAAATCAAAAAATCAAAAATAAAAATTGTGGTACATTTGTTACTTTATTCTTCTGTGATGGCTGCTGGAAAATCATTTTGATATAGTGGAAAAGAGGTTTCAGTTTAGGAGGTATGATAACATAAAATTGTTAAAACGTTTAAAATAAGTGATAGAAGCTTATCTCCACATGACAGCAGAGTGTGAAAGGAAAATCAGGTGGAATCGTTATAAGTTGCTATAAAGAATTCCCTTGTGTACAAATAGTTAGATGTAATACTCAATCTCTTGTTTTCACAACACAAATGGTCTATCTTAAGTGTAAATTTTCATCAATATATATTCTTTCTCTTGTGATCACATCTTTATGTTCTTCATATATATTCTTTTTCAAAAGTTATATACTACTAGTCTTTATTTACTAGCTGATAATAATATTCCTACTATAGCATTTCTTCTATGTTAACAAGTAGTACTACATAAGTACATAACATAGGTGGTTGGTTTATTATTAATAATAAGTAATAAAGTTGGCCGCCATTGACTTTTCTTATCAATCTATGTTCTTCTAGCAGCAGCAGTAAATAATTGACTTTGCTGCATTTGATCTAACTCTGTGTTTCTCTTTTGGCAGTTGAATCATCTTTTGATCATCATCCTAATAAAAAAAATACATATCTAAGCTAAGTGACCGAATATGCCGGAACGTGTTCTGACACGTGTTCACAGTCTCCGTGAACGTCTCGATTCTACTCTTCTCACTCATCGTAATGAAATCCTCATGGTTCTTTCTAGGTACCTTTACCATTTATCATTTACTATGATCTTATTATTTATTAGATATATAAAGTAGTAACTAATGTTTTATTATGTAACAAAAAAAAAAAGGATCGAAAGCCATGGAAAAGGAATACTGAAGCCACACCAAGTGATGGGTGAATTCGAAGCCATCTGCAAAGAAGACCAAACAAAGCTTCATGAAGATGGTGCTTTTTACGAGGTCTTAAAATGCACTCAGGAAGCCATTGTCCTTCCCCCTTGGGTTGCTCTTGCTATTCGTCTTCGTCCCGGTGTTTGGGAATATGTTCGAGTCAATGTTAATGCTCTTGTTGTTGAAGATCTCTCTGTCCCTGAATACCTTCACTTCAAAGAAGAACTCGTTAACGGAACTGCGTACGTTGTTACTTTCTTTCTTTATTTAGTACTAGTAGTAACTTATAATAATAATACTACTTATTGGAAGGAACTTATTATTAATGGAAATGAAATGCAGGTCTAATGGCAATTTTGTACTTGAACTTGACTTTGAACCATTTACGGCATCATTCCCTCGCCCCACACTCACCAAATCAATTGGTAACGGAGACGAGTTCCTTAACCGACATCTCTCCGCCAAAATGTTTCATGACAAAGACAGCATGCATCCTCTTCTCGATTTCCTCCGTACTCACCAAAGCAAGGGCAAGGTACCTACCATTTCACTACGGACGACGAAACCAGAACACAAATTTTAAGACTACGCCGCAAAAATCTAAATAAAAACATTGTAATTTAACTTTACTAATAAGCAAGTTATGTTATGCATGTGCAGAATATGATGCTGAATGACAGAATCCAAAACCTGAATGGGCTTCAGTCTGTGTTGAGGAAGGCATCAGAGTACCTGTCCACTTTGGATGCCGCAACTCCATACTCTGAGTTTGCACATAAGTTTCAAGAGATTGGATTGGAGCGAGGTTAAAGGTATGGAATTCATTAATTGAACTTACTATTGCTGTTCTTTTTCTCATTTCTTCCATTTGCTTGTAAATGTTCCGATTTTGTTATTCTTTTATCTTTAGCATGTCAACGGGTTATACCAGAAAGTAGCTATAAAGAAACGGGTCAAATGGGTAAACAAGTCGAAAGTTAGTTGAATTTTTCTTAAAAGATTAATGATCGTGAAGAAACAAAGGATGACAAACAAGAAGAAGAAGTTGAAGAAAAAGAAGATGATAAATTTGATGATGACCAAGAAGAAGAAGAAGAAGAAGAAGAAGAAGAAGAAGAAGATGATGATGATGACATTTTTAAGCTAATGAAGTGTATTAGAGAATCAGCTGAAAATGACTATGACTCTGAATTTGAAAAATCTCCAACACTTATTATGATAAAGATGAAGCAAAACATGCAAGAATGCGTGATCAAGGAGAAGAAGAAGATCAAGATTCCCAAGATAACTGTAATTCTGATGAAAACTAAATTAATATTTGTGTTTAAAAGCTTCTATATTTTGTGTTTTGCTTTAGAAAATATTAAGTTGTATCAAACTAAATATTTTGTATTCATATTTTAAACTCAAAAGTTTGTATGTATCACAGGTGATAACTTTGTATCACAGATGATACCTAATATGTTATTTTGTATCACAGGTGATACCTAATAACTTAGCCAAAACAGTTTAATGCTTTATCATAAGTGATAAATGTTAAAGTATTCCATAAAATTACAAAACTAAAAAATAAAAAATACACCAATCGGTAAAAAATAAAAAATTACAAGCAGTAGAACTAATCATGTAAGTTATTTTGTATCACAGGTGATACCTAATAAATTATTTTGTATCACATGTGATACCTCATAATGTAAGTAGGTAACTACAGTCTACGCAAACTCTTTGTGCTGGTCACTAAGCCCAAATTATTTTTCTTTATTGGGCTAGTGTAAAAACAAGTATTTAGCCAAAAAAAAAATAAGCTTAAAAGTCTGTAACAATCTATTTTCAACAAGCAGCAGTACTAATCATGTAAGTGGCAGCACTAACAAAGATAATCAGCAGTACTAAGCTCCATTGAACACCATTAAAACCAACTAGCAATACTAACCAATGTGTGATTTTGTATGTATCACATGTGATACCTAATAAGTTATTTTGTATCACAGGTGATACCTAATAAATTATTTTGTATCACAGGTGATACCTCATAATGAAAGTAGGTAACTAACCAATGTAGTATACTTCTCAAGAGCAGAAGCTTGGGACTTGTAGATAGAGACGTTCTTTGACATCACGTCTTTCCTTTCCATCTCTTCCTGGGAAACCCACCAACCATGACTGCTACATTCACACCAGTGCATGCCTCAACAGCATCGCTGGTGGCAACAACTCCTGTTACAAGCAAAATCACACAATGGTTAGTACTGCTAGTTGGTTTTAATGTTGTTCAATGTTAGTGATTGTTGAAAAGAGTTTGTACTGCTATTGATCAGTTTGTGATATCGGACGACAAATACAAGAAGTTTTTTTTTTTTTTTTTTTTTTTTTTTCTTTGGTGGTTTATTTGTTCTTAAAAGGTTAAAAGCTTGCATTTTTTTACTGATTGAAATTATGAGTTTTACTGATTGGTGTATTTTTTATTTTTGTAATTTTATGGATACTTTGACATTTATCACTTATGATAAAACATTAAACTGTTTCAGCTAAGTTATTAGGTATCACATGTGATACAAAATAACATATTAGGTATCACCTGTGATACAAAATAACATACTAGTTATCACATGTGATACAAAATAACATATTTACGCTTTCATAAGTTTTTGTCCGTTTTCATACGTATTCGTCCGTTTTCTTACGTTTTCGTCTGTTTTCTTACGTTTTTTAATGTTACAAGTGATATTCAGAATATCACTTGTGATTTTCTGAATATCACTTATGATTTTTTTATGTTTTCGTCCGTTTTCATACGTATTCGTCCGTTTTCTTACGTTTTCGTCCATTTTCTTACGTTTTCGTCCGTTTTTATACGTTTATGAATACCACAATTGATATTCAGAATATTTTCTGAATATCACTTGTGATTTTCATGTTACAAAACATTAGTTGAAAATCACTTGTGATATTCAGAATATCAAAGAATATCACTTATGATATTCAGAATATCATTTGTGGTACTCAGTATATCACAGATTATCACTTGTGATATTCAGAAAATCACAGAATATCACATGTGATATTCAGAAAGTCACTTGTGATATTCAGAATATAACTTGTGATTTGATATTCAGAATATCACAGAATATCACCTGTGATATTTTGAATATCACATCACAAGAAACTTATGAAAACGTATGAAAATGTCCATATATTTAAAAACGGACGAAAACGAATAAAAACGGATGAAAACGTAAGAAAACGGACGAATATGTATGAAAACGAATGAAAACGTATGAAAGCGTAAAAACACGTATGAAAAAGGACGAAAACGTATGAAAAATGGACGAAAAAAAACGGATGAAAACGGACGAAAACGTATGAAAACGAACGAAAACGTAAGAAAACTGACGAAAACGTATGAAAACGGACAAAAGCGTAAGAAAATGGATGAAAACATAAGAAAACGGACAAATATGTATGAAAACAGACGAAAACGTATGAAAGCGTAAAAACACGTCTGAATATCAAAATGAATGTCACATTTAATTAATTTATCACATGTGATATTGCTCGTATGTAAATTACCAGATCCTAGTTTAATTTTGCTTGATGTGAATGCTTCATATTATAGTTGTTTTGAATATGTTATGCGTATGTGATATTTAAGTTGATTGTTGTGTACAATTCTTATTAGTTAAGCTCTTATTTGTTTATTTTGCTTGAACTCCATCAGTTGATTGGTGGATGATACAACAATGGGAAGGGAAGGCAATTGGATATCTTCAATTAACGGTTTTGACTAGGTTTGATTAAAAAAAAAAAAAAAAAAAAAAAAAAAAAAAAAAAAAAAAAAAAGAACTGAAGGCTTATGTTGCTAAAGAAAAAAAGTTAAGGGGGAAATTGAAGCGCAACACTTAGTTGATCTTATGAAAAAATGTTAAGCCGTCGAAGGAGTTGCTGACCAAGCCGAAGCCAAAACCAATATTGCAGTTGATATTTCACATTTTAATATCAATTATCTAATTAATTACAAATGACATTTCACATTTTAAATATAAATACAAAATACCAGTGACATTTTATTGAATTATCACAAGTGATAGATCATTAACTTTAACATTTTATTGATTTATAACAAGTGATAAAACATTAACTTAACAAAAAACATTTGATAATACAATAAACTAATACTAGTTAAGGCGTTCATGACTGCTGATCTTCCCCACAAGCTAATCGAGCTTCTTGAGAAAATTGTTCTTCAAAACTCTGCTTTCAGTGGAAACTTCAACCTCTAAAACCTGCTTATTTTAACAGCCATCAAGGCCGATTCATCACGAGTTATGGACTGCATTAATAGATTAGATAACTTTGATGGTCCTGCAGTTGGTGAGGTGGCTGTAGAAGCACAACTGTATGAAGAGGTGTTTGCCATATTCAAGAAGTTCAACCTCAGGCAGTTAATGTTCTATTAGATAATATTGCTTCAATTATGATATACGAATCCAGACGACACAGAGATTACAATTAACAAAATGAAAACCTCTTTTATTATTTTTATTTAAACATAAATAGAACTAGATAAAGAAAAATAACCACAGCCAAGGAGCCTGATTTTGGTACTGAGCCTAGACATCACCGCCACTTGACAGGAAATGCATTCAATCAATGTCATCCAAAGAATAGGCACAACAAATAAAATGCAACTCACAATAGATGATGTATCCAGCTCCTTCGTAGAGAGAGTTATTGTGATCACTGAAACATGCCTTGTGGTTTCTATACTGCAAAATCACAAAACAAGAAGAGAATTTTTTTAATAACCGTCATACAACATCATAGATAAGTGATTCTTATATGGAGCTGAAAATATCATAGACAAGTGATTCTTAGATGGAGCTGAAAATTTAATCTTACGGAGGTAAGCCTTCCTCTAGTGGCTCCCATGTATCAGTTATGTCTGTGGATCCAATGGATGTTATTTGATGAAGACCAACAATTATCCTATGTCAGTCATGGGACAGCATAATATTCTCACACCGTTTACACAGACTCCCAAAATTATTTTATAACTAGTGAACGTGATCCGTCTGAAAACGTATATATAAATATAAACAGTCTCAGAACGAATACTCGTGTGTAGTGTGAAACCAGGCAAGTGATCACCCGGATCGTTTCCCAACGAGGTGTGAATGGAAAACTGTGAAAAGCTTTGGATTAGAGTGATTGATGATTTAGATTGCTTTTGATTTTGCTTTTTTTAATAATTCTAAATAACAAACGAAAACAGATATACACAGGAAAATTAAACGCGAATAATAATAAACTAAAACGCGCAACGGGAAATCTAAAATGGGACTAAAAAGTAAAATTTATGAAATTAAAACCTAAAAATGTAAAATGACTTAAAACTTATTTAAAAACTTAAATTATATTTTTTTACACTTTATTTCTATTTATTATTAATTATTTATTATTTAATTACTTATTAAACTAATTTAAATTATAAAAAATACTAAATGAGCAAAGAAAAATCTAAAACTTTTTCTATAAATATTATTAAGTAAAGAGAAGCTAAGAAAATTATAAAAATGAAAATTACTTAATTAAAATTTAAAAAGATAAATTCTATTAAATAGAAGCTATCACTATATTTCTATTTTTGGTTTTTCTTAAGGTCTAAAAATAAGATTATATTTTTCCTAAATTAAAAATGACAAAAGAAAATTATGAAAATTAAAATTATATTTTTCTGATTAATATTCTATTTATTATGATTTTATTACTAATAGAAACTAATAAAAAAGATTAAAAATATCAAAACTATTCAGAAAATTATGAAACTTTACAGATAATTCTAAAATATAAATTAAAAGATAGGAAAAATAAAATGAAAAGTTATCTAAGCTTAATAGGCTGATTTGGGCAGATAAGCAGTTTGCAATAAGCCCAAAAATAAGCAAATAAGCACAAAAGTGTACCAAAAGCTCAGAACATGTTTAATATACTTATATGAGCTTAAAACAACTTATTTCAAACAGCCAATCCCACAGATTAAGCAAATGAGCACTTTAAACAATTGCAAAATTGAAACAGAAACTCAGGAATATAGCAATATTGCAGAGCAAATTAAGCAATGAAATAAGCTATTGAAACACAACCTAATGGGGGCAAAATCTTCTCTATACTACTGGCTATCTTAAAAACTGAAAAGCCCCATCACAAACAACCTAATTGGATTCCAATTGAACCCTAGAACAGGTGCAAGAAAACTGAGGAACTGAGGGGTCTGCTATTTTGCAGGCACAGGGCAAAATTAGGGGTTTTGCAGCCCTGGTTTAGTGCCTTAAATGGTTTCTAAAAATCACACAAAAAATTATAAATGTACACAAGCTAGGTGAGTTTCTAAGTCTAGGAGTACAACTTATTTGGACTTATGATGATGAAATTAAAAATCCTAGAAATTCTCTAAAAACCACAAAAACTGACTATGCAGTCTGAGTAACTGATTTTTCTTGCAACTTGGTGCACACTTGTGCACTGGTTCTATGCTTTGGTAGACTTACTCAATGGACTGAAATGAGCAAGAAAATGCCAAAGTTGCAGGCTAAACAAGCCTGTAGCTTAAATTGGCTTGTTAGAGCTTTTTGTTGACTGATTTTAACACAAGAGTTGTAAAACTACTAAATCTGTCTAATTAGCTTACCTGGACCCTGAAACAGCTTATAAGGACCAAAATGAGCCTGCTTAAAGTTAACCAAATGGTCAATATACAGTAACAAAATACTTTTCCTATGTAACTGCCTTAAACCAAACAGCCCTTAAGGGTGTGTCTGTTTTGGTTTTGAACTGAGTAAGGTAGATTTAAGCTGAGGTCTTGAACACTTATTGATTAATAACTAATGTTAACTATGTTGAGCAGGTTTTAAAGTATAAGTAAGCAGTGTAATAAGCTAAAACTAATTCTAGTTATTTTTGGTTTTTCTAACTGAATTTAAGTAAAACAGAATAAGGGCTAATTAGAACTAATAATGTGAATGAAATATGCTTGAAAACTATCAATAAATAAGAAATTACAATAAAAAGCTATAGATAAGCTATTCTACAGTAGCAATAGGGAATAAGCTAAAAATGAGAAACAAGCTTACAATTGAGAGAGTGGCTATAGGAATAGCATGCACAGAACAGAACACTCTAGCTTGTTAACAACAAGCTAGAAAACCCCAAGAAACCTTCCTGAGAGCTTTTTAAACCCAGAATAGCTTTTAAGAGCTTATGTTGACTTTTTTTGTTGACTTTCTTCTCATGTGAGATTTATAACTACTGATCACTAATATAAACTTACAAAAGCTATATTAAGCTTCCATAAGTTCATAGCAAGGGTTTTTGGAGCTTTTGATGTTAATTTAGAAGAGCTTATAGCTTATACGATTCACAGAATACTTGTAAACTTGAATTACTAGTGAACTAAGTTTAATACTAACACAATAAGATCGAATGAACTTGAATTAACTTTTATTGATTACTGAAAAAGAGAATTACAAGATTACAACTAATTAAATTAAAATACGATTACACTAATTTTTAACTACTACTTTATCATCTATTACATTGTTCTATTTATACTAATTATGTTGGGAAACCCTTAGCCGACTTCCTTGATCACATCTGAACCCTTGAATTTCTTCCAATTGATCTGAGCCACTCAAATGAAATTTGGCGCCAAAAGTGCTAGTGGAGGATTCGAGCAGGTTAAAGCATTAAATGCATTTCAGGAGGTGGAGAAGAAGCATTCAATGCATCTTGTATTGTTAGGTGAGTGGGATAAGATGGGGGGTGGGTGGTGTCAGAAGGGCGGTGGACAATGGTGGTATTGGAGGGTGGTTTTGGCGGTATGGTTTTGCAGGGATAAGTTTGACCGAAGTCAAACTTTTGGTTTAAATAAAAGAAGGTTGGGTCGGGTTGCATAAGGATTGGGCTTGGGTATTGGGTTTTGTGAGTGGACTGGGTATTTTAGTTTGGGTTGGGTTGGGTTGTTATAAAGGGTTTGTTTTATTTATTTAAGGGTTCGGTTTGGTTTTAGTTTAAATAAGCACAAGGACCAAACTTGTAAACTGCTGAAACTTTAGGGACCTGATTTGCCAATATTCCAAACTCACTTCAAAGGACTAAACCTGCCACAAATCAATAACACAAGGACCATAGTTGATAATTTTCTATTTTAAAACTTCCAAGGACCTTTTATGTCAATTTTGGATTTTAAGGGGTAAAAGTTGCCATTTTGTGAAACTTTGCACCAAAGGACTTATTATGTAATTTTATGATTCTTAAAGGACCTTTGATGACTTTTCCTGTTTTTAGAATAACCAGGGACTAGTTTTGACAACTTTTGAAAGTTGAGGGACTGAAACTGCCAATTATGCAAACTTTGTTCGTTTTTCAATTGTTTTTAAACATTTTGCATCTGAAACATATAAAACACAATTCTGGGATAATTTCAGTATTATGATGCATTTCTGAGTGTTTTTGGATGTTTTGGCAGCTCAGATTAGGTAAAAATGATGAGTATTTAGACACTCATCAGAACGCAAGACAAGTATATCTATCTTCTCCTTACAAATACAACAAAATCAGAATATTGAGCATCTGAATGTACAAATAAATAGGAATTTCAGATGAACTGAAGTCCCTCTTAAACAAAAATACAAAATCACCAAGCCTTACCTAATCAGTCCAATCAACTCTTGTGAGCAAGATAAGGTTACATGCACACAAAACCGGACTTAAATGTGTACTTGGGAGGATAGTAGGATACCAGGAAACGCTTCACACATGATGATAAGAGTTCAGAATTGATAACGAGAGACAACTGTCATCTGATATATGTTAAAGTAATCCTTTATTTGCATATTTGCAGAGACTAAAAGCATGTGCCTTAAACCGCATCAACCATTCTAAGCTCATATTTCTTGCGTCGTCATCTGTGATGACCTTTTTGCAATGTAGTCTCACCTATTATCTCCATATTTTGTGCATCTTATACAAAGACAATTAATGCAAACATAATTCTAATTGCATAATTCTAATAGCTTTATGAATCTGAGCATAATTCTAATCGCATACAGGTAAGTGTATAACTGATTGTGTTTAACATGTTGGATTGGTGCTAATCTAAGGGCTTTTCCAGTCTACACTCTTATAGATATAATGATAAATACAATAACCACGGTTCAAGAAAGATATTTGTATCAAATTAAGTATATAAAAAAATGTATATGACATATTGTATACAAGCGTCGATTGTATTATTTGTCTACAAGTAGATTGAAATTAGTATGCGTCATTATACAAGAAAACACTTCTTATTTTCTGACTGTTCATGATACTAATCAACACAATAAACACCAATATTTTGTGTCTATCCACACTATGAAGCAATGTTGATGGAATTAGCCTGAATACATGTTCTTTCAGGGCAGCATTCTATGCATATATATAGAATTAAAATCTTATAAAATTATATCACTTGACAGCAAGATTTTCACATTGCGTGTCAGTTAAGCTACTTCTCATTTCCACTTCAACATTCCTGCTTCTAATGATAGAGTTCATATCTTGAGTTAAATCTAGAGATTGCATACAGGTAGTCCTTGAAATAACACTTGTGCAGCAAGATTTAAGGTTGCAAGACTAGTTGCACCCAATGTTCTCAAACCCTGTTGATCCGCATAGTTCAACCAGTTGAACTGGGGCCGGTTTGGATACCGGAAACCGCTTTTGGTGAGTTAAACTGGTTGCAGCGGGTGTGTGCAATGGAGGTGGAGGTGCATCAATGTGTGACAATGTGTGCGATCTCAGCCTATCACTACCTTATAGTTCATCACCTTTCTATTAAAACAAGTAACGTCCTTTTTCAGTGAGAAACCAAGTCACATTTATTTGAACCAGCGAGATCTAAAGAAAAACTGAATATGCGCCATTTCAATAGCATATTACTAGACATCTCAATCTAATGTTGCACTCTAAAGCAAAACTATCGCTCCTACCAAACGTACAAAACATCGCTCCTACCAAATATCGCTATCATTAGACATCTCAACCAAATGGAACAATATTATTTGACGTCTCAATTTTGCGCCTAAAGTATTCTCAACGCCAAATGTACAATCTATCACTGCTGATATCACAATTCATATGCATATAAATTCGTCATAATTCAACTATCATATGTAACAGACACAATACAAGTTAAAGCGAGATTACCTTATGCGAGCAAAAATTAACCTGTAATTCGATCAATCTGCTCAAATCAAATCATAGCAGATATATCAATTAAAATCATGACTAAAGCATCATATTAAAGCAAATCTATTAAAAACGTGAATACCGGAAGCTGCGAAAACTAAAGATCACCTCTTTGTTTGCCGACTTCAGAGCTCACATCTGGAAGATACGAAATTGATCAGTGACAAGAATCGTTAGTTGTTTGATTTCCGGTGGATTTAGTAGATCCGACGTGTTTTAGCAGCGGTGGTTTTTGATCCATTTTTTTGTTAGTGTGTGTTTGGTTAGAGAAGAAATGGTAGAAATAATGAAGATACGTATTTTATGTGTGTTGTAAATGTACCAAAGTGCCCCTCCGTGTATAATTTTTCTTTTTAGTTAGTAAATGTCTTTTTAATCTCGGTCGTTGATCAGATTTAGATGAAGGGTGGGGATGTGTCCCTTAGTATGTGAGCATTATTTGGTTTCCAAAATAACTCCACTCTTAGAATATTAGTATTATTTAATATGATTCAAAGATGAAATAATATAAGTATATTAATTGTGAGGTTGAAGATAGGAGGAAGAAAAGTATGGCATCCATTTTCATATTATAGGTTTGTGTGCACAACATGATACACGTCAACCTGCTGTTCACAAAAGTACTCGTGGACGATCGAGCGCAAAGGACAAAAAGTCCCAGGCTACAAAAGTCCCAGATTTGAATAAAGTACCAACCGTAGATCACCGAAGAAGCACAAATTCAAGATCTACAAAAGTCCCGGACTTGAACAAACAACCTGCGAGACATAGTTCTTATATGGGTCCTAGAGTTGAAAGAAGTCCTAGACACAGGTTATACGTTGGAAATACGGAGAGCGAGTATTTGATTAAGCAGCTTCCACAGCTTTTCCGTCGATACATCATAAGTATCTATAATGTGGAAGGTGATGGAAATTGTGGGTTTCGGTGCGTTGCCCACGGTATTGGTCAAACCCAAGAAAACTGGCTCAATGTCCGAAGGTGGTTATTGCAAGAGTTGGACGTTAATCGTGACTTTTACATAGGTATGTGGTGGCAAATGGACTATGACCATCTTCGGAGAACACTAAACTGGTTATATGATCAACCTTGTCCGGGAGACTACTGGATGCTTATGCCAAACACGGGGTTGCTTATTGCCACAGTGACTAACCGGCCTATTGTATTTATATCCGAGGGAAAAAGTCATACGTGTTTTCCGCTTTTTTCCGGTCCAGATTTATCACAAGGAACTGGCCCCCTTGTGATTGGCCGTGTGGGGAGTGAGGATTGTGGTCACTACATTCATCTTACGCTAGACAAAAACTCACCATTTCCGACTATTCACCCACAATGGAGGCGCTACAGAGCTGCCGCTGCATCCGGATGGGAAAGTTTATATCACGATCAACTACACCTATATAATGAGATTAGACAAACACAAACATAGTAAATGATTACTGATTTATGTTGTAAATAATTATACAGACAAAACATTGTAAATGATTACTGATTTATGTTGTAAATAATTATACCGACAAAACATTGTGAATGATTACTGATTTATGTTGTAAATAATTGTATGTATTATTTAGACGAATACAAATAATATAACAAAAAAAAATAAAAATATATATAATTTGTAAAAAAAGTTAGTAAATAATAAAAAAGTTGTAAAAAATAATAAAATTTGTAAAAATAGTTGTTGAAAATAATAAAAAAGTTGTAAAAGTTGTAAAAATAGTTAGAAAATAATTTGTAAAAATTTTGTAAAAAAATTTTTGTAAAAAAAGTTAGTAAAAATAATAAATTTTTTAAAAAAAAAGTTGTAAAAAATAAAAATAAAAAAATTTAAAAGTTGTAAAAATGAAAAACATATTTGTACAATGCCAAAGTTAAAAATAATAAAAGTTTAATAATATGAAATACATATTTGTACGCATGAGACCAAGTTTGAATTATGACGCAAACTCAGGGGCCTAACTTGGACAAGGTCAAAGTTTTAATGCATGAGACCAAGTTTGAATTATGACACAAACTCAGAGGCCTAACTTGGACAAGGTCAAAGTTTTAATTTATTATGCCCATAAATGATTATATACGCATGACACACTTTTTGGTGTGAATTTGTTTCTTTTGTCTGTGCAACCGTACGAATTGTCAACCACCACAAGGGGGTGGCCTTTATATTTTCAGGGGGTGGGGATAAGCTCCACCATTGGATATTTGGATTTTGTAAAGAGTTCGGTATTTTTGGCACTATCTTATGGCAGATGGATGAAATTATTAAAGGTTTATAAAATTGCCACCTCCTTATAATGTCTTAATTGATAAATTTTTCATATTATTAACGGTTTATAAAATTGCTACCTCCTTATAATGTCTTAATTGATAAAAAATTTCATATTATGAACTTGTTTCTACTTTGAATAAAGCTTTTGAGGTTTATAAACGGAGAGAGTAACATTTAAATGTCAGTTATTATTTAGTTAAAAAGAAAAAGAAAGAAAAAAGATAATAAACATTTTTTGGACTTCTCCAAGATTCTAAACATTTTTTTGCCATCTAGGCATAAAATGGTTCATCACTATGATACAAAAATTGTTGGACATCTTCATAAGTTTTTAGACATATTCTTAAACATGTATAGCGGATGCTCTTAGGCTTATGTTGTGTTTGATTTGTTAATAAAATCATTTAATACGTTTTAATAATCAAGGTGTTTCTTTCTTTCTTTTCTTTAGATGCGATAAAAAACCTTTCGTTAACAAGATTTGAAAAATCATCTTACTATCTCTTAATGATATATAAACTACTTTCTCCGTCTTTAAATAAATGTTTACTTTGACTTTTTGCGGTCTTTCTTATTCAACTTTGACGTTAAATATTTTTGTTTGTGTTATATAATAGTTGATGCAAAATATATGAATAAATTGGGTTTTAAATGTATTTTCATTGGTACAATTTTCATTAAGTTATTATATAACATGAATAAAATTATTTAACGTCAAAGTTGAATAAGAAAGAATGCAAAAAGTCAAAGTAGATATTTATTTAGGGATAGAGGGAGTAGTTTTATTTTATTTTTTTTAATTTTATTTTAATCATTTAGACGTTTGAAACCAAACAATGTTATTTTATTCAGATTCAGACTCATAGCCTCTTAACAAACAAACAACACCTTAGGTGGTGTTTGAATTTCAGTTAGTCATCTTAATAAGAGAAAAGACCAATTTTATTAAGTCATGTAAAAAGTGTTTGTTTATAATTTAATTGAAAAGAATGACTGAAAATATAAAGTGACAACATGAAAAGTCTTTACATTATAAGGTGTTGTTTGTTTATTAAGAGGCTCTGAATCTGATTCGCACATCTGAATCTGAATATGCGATAGAAAAGTCTGAATCTGATTCTCATCTTAATCTGAATAAGTGGTTTAGAAATCTGAATCTAACTCAAATAAAACTGTTTGTTTTTATAAAAATGTCTGAATGTGTTAAACTATTAGTTTTTGCAATATAAATATAAAACCATTGCATTCGCACAATAAATAAAATTTATTAATATGAGAAAACAAATTCTATAATATAATAATCAATTTAAAGTTAAAAGTATTTTAAACAAAACATGCAATTTCATGTTTATTTGACAAAAATAACTGTGTCGGAGTTTAAATTGAACTTTTTAAAACGATTAACTATATGGCTCGCATTAGAGTTAAGATATATGAGTCTGAAACCGAACTCTTCAACTTGAAAAAAGTATGAATTGTCACATATCATCTTATACATTCTTTATCTAATACTTTTAGTACTTTTAATACGAAAAACAAAAGTGAAACAAGACGAAAAAAAAATAAAAAAAAATAAATAAATAATAATAATAATAATAATAATAATAATAATAATAATAATAATAATACAAAAAGAGACATTAAGAGGTGTTAAGACATCCCCTCGATATCTAGTTTAATAAGAGGTTTATGCCTCTTACTGTCTCTTAATGGTCAGGAAAAAACAAACGCTCTTAACATAGATTACCTGTTATCGCCTCTGAATGACATGAAAAAAACAAACAGTCTTAATGATTCAAATTGTCTGACCGTATCTGAATGAATCAGATTAAGATGTTACAAAGAGGCAATTTTTAAAAAACAAACACCACGTGATTTTTTTATCTAACTATGACTTTTAAAAAGAATGACTGAAAATATAAAATGATAACATGAAATTCTCCATATTAAGTCATCCTTTATAAAATGATACATTTGGATATAAAACAACAATAGTGCCAACATCTGCTTAAGTCATCCTTTATAAAATGATACATTTGGATATAAAACAACAATAGTGTGATTGTTTGGTTTTGTTTTGGGAGAAGGATGCAAATGTAGGATGGGATGGTTTATACTCGAACATCCTAAATTTTGTAATGATTTAGTGGCTGATTTTGTTTGTTTCTCGAAACTTTCGATGGAGATTAGCGAAAATTTGTTGGTTTGATCTTTGAATTTTGGGTTGATTTTGAGAAAAAGGTAGGTATTTTAGGCTTGATCTAGTATCCATTAATAATACAAGATTGAGGTTGTTTAGATATGTAGGCTATGTTTGGTAAAAGTAGCTGTGAGCAGTAGCTGTGAGCAGTGAAGTAGTGAGCAGTAGCTGTGAGTAGTAGCCACAGCTCACTACTACTCACTGCTCACCGCTCACAACTTCTTAGGCTATGTTTGGCGCGGAGCTTTTTGAGGCTTTTTGGGGCGATGAGCGGTGGGTAATGAGCTTTTTGATTTTTATTGTTCGTTTTGCAAAGGAGCGGTGAGCTTTGCTATTTTTTAGGAAAGTTCATTTTTTCAATGCTTCTTTAAGAAGCGGTATTTGGAGCAATATGATGAGGGCTGCGTTAACGTATGAGGAATGGGCTCGCTGTTTTTTAGGAAAGCTCACTGTTTTGGTAAAAATAAATAAATAAATAAATAAATAAATAAAATGCGTGTCGTTAAGAGTATTTGGAGCAAAATTCATGATGTATTTTGAAATTTCGTGAACCTTGAAAATACTTTGGTATTTTAGGAAAGATTATTCTCACTTGTAGCTAGTGTGCAAGTCTAAACCATGGATTTTAAGATCGATATTTATTTTAAAATTGTATGATTTTACGATACTAGAAACAAAAAAGAGTAAACTGCAAAATATATTCCTGTGGTTTACACCTTTTGCTATTTTACATCCCTGTCAGAAACTATTGGCAAGATACATCCCCCGTTAGGCAAACGTTTGCAACATTACATCCTTAGTCCCTACCTTCGTTAGTGTTTAGTCCTAACTGATGTGTAGTGGGAAAAATGAGGGGTACTAATGTCTTTTTACCTATAAGAGGGATGTATTTTGCAGATTACTTTACCTACTTCTAATAGGGATGTATTTTGCAAATTACTTTTATACTTTACTTTTTTTAAATTATTATTATTATTATTATTATTATTATTATTATTATTATTATTATTATTATTAGGGATTATTATTATTATTATTATTATTATTATTATTATTATTAGGGATAATTACTAATATGCCCCAGTTGCCCAATGCGTTTACTTATCCGACCCGATCTCACAAAATTCTCGCCTTAGACCAGGGCAACTCGTCCGACCAACTACGGGATGCCACGTGTCCGACCAATGTACGACATCAACTGTTGGTACGATGTACATGAAACATATTGTTTTTTGGGCAACTTTTGATTTTTGGGCAACCAATACATGAGCAATTGGATATTTTGGTCATTTTACACCTTATTCTCACAACATTCAACTAAACCAACTCATATAAACCATCTCACAACCTTCTCCTCCAGATTAACCATCACAACTCACACCACCACAACCACCCAACAACCCGACGCCACCACCATCCGACGCCACCACCACCGGACTCCACGAACGCATAACAACTGAACAAAATCCCTGATGAGAACAAGGTAAATCTCGTTTCTATACACTTATATGACATGGCTTTGAAGTGGCATAAGCAGCTTCACAGCATAATTCGTGGAAATCTGCCTTGGGTGAATTACAAAGAGGTGATTTTGAAAAGATTTGATGAAAAAGATTATAATGCACAAAAGGTGTTTGAGGAAATGCCAGTTAATAAAAATTTCAAACAAGAAGGTACTATTCTGGAATATTCCGATGCATTCAAGTCTTTGTTCGGTATCGTAAGTTTTGTGAGTGATATGGGTTCGGATGAAATACATTTTCTTGATCTTGTTCGGATGAAATAATTCCAAGTCTTATTTGTGTAACATTATCGCCACTGTTTGGTACTTGTATGGTCTCATCGACCATGCTAGTAGTAGGTATGGTGAGTGGTTGTAGCTAAAGTAGTGCTTGGCTGCACGACTGTAGAATAATGTTCTAACAGTGTGTCTTCAGGAGTCTAAGTTATGAAGCTTCTCTGTATAGATAAACTCAAACTTTGGGTAGCCTGTACCTATTTTATAATAGTTGTCACTTTCGAGTTTGTGGGTTGATTGCAGTATTTCTGATTTTGCTACCCAAATGAACTTTTTAATCAAAGATACAACATGTTGAATATCAGTACTTATAAATAGTTACTATGGTAAATCCGTTTGTAGGTTATCCTAGCCTTTTTAGGTGTACAAGCTTCGTGTTAATTTGAGCCAACCAGTTGCTTTCCGTTTGTATGTTCTCTCTTTTGTTATTTGCCTTTTTTTGTCAACTCAAGCTTGACATTTTCATCAATAATTTTTTCCTTATTGCGACTTGTGTCAAATTTGATGCAATTGCAGTGAGAGAGGCACTACAGAGTAAAAAGAAAGACTACGCCAAAACAAAAGATGATCTCAAATCCCTTCAGAATGTTGGACAGAGCTCAAGAGAATTGCTACGGCCTCAGGGAAATAAGCCATGTAAAGAGGCATCGCGGAGTAAAAAGAAAGATTTTGCCAAAACAAAAGATGATATTAAATCCCTTCAGAGTGGTGGACAGAGTAAAGGAGAAGTGCTACGGCCTCAGGGCAACAAGCCATGTAAATAGTACCTCCCCTTTCTTTTGATTCAAACATAAAAAAAATGTTTTCTTTATACATATACCATATTTTAGTATATATATTCTTATTTACTTGAAAAACATTCTATGGTTCATTCTTAAATAGACGATGATATAACAATGTTGAGTAATGTTTGAAATGGAAAATTAAAAACAAAATGTGGTACCTTTGATAGTCATATCATACCATTTTGGTATTGTAGACAACTTAATATTGCAGTAATAGATAGTAGTCTTCTGGTGTAAATGGTGATCAACAACCTATTGTGTGATAGTCGTTCCTGACCATCAATTGTTTCGTACTTGTATGGTCTGATCGACCATGCTAGTAGTAGGCATGGTGACTGTTTACCTAAAGTAGCGTTTGGCTGCACGACTGTATAATTATGTTCTAAAAGAGTTTGTCTTCACGAGTCTACTTGAGAGATTGCATTCATTTCTAGGACTTACATTATGAAGCTTCTCTGTATATGTAAACCTAAACTTTAGGTAGCCTGTACCTCCTCTATAATAGTTGTTACTTTCGAGTTTGTGGTTGATCTTGACATTTTCATCAGTCTTTCCATATTGTGATTTCTGTCAAATTTTATGCTATATACAATAACAATATTAATGCATGCAGTGACAAAGAAACTACAGAGTACTAAGAAGGATTATGCCAAAACTAAAGATGATTTGAAGTTCCTTCCGAGTGTTGGACACAGCTCAGGAGATGTGCAACGCCCTCTGGACAATGAACCATGTAAATTGTACCTCCAGTATTCTACTTTCTTGTATTTTAATTGTATCTGATTTTTTTCTTTACTTTTTTTGTTTGGAAAGTATGTTCAGGTGGTGCAGAAACGCAAGGAGGTGAGGAGACTGAAAGAGGCCAAGAAGCTAAAGTCAAGTGCTCATCACAATGCTGATTACGGGAAAGATTAAACAAAATCCTCAACATTCCAAATATGATGAACCAATTTAAGTTTGAAACCGGGTGTCAGTGGTCGGTACACTTTACAAGGATAGACCTTTGCTTCTTGGTATTTGGTTGTACAAGACTTGGAATTGCCAGTTATGATTTGCTTTGATTCAAATAGCATGTGAAAATCATAGTAGTTTTGTTCAGATGCCAGAATGTAGTGTTTTATCCATGAGTTTTGAAATTGTCGATATGGTTGTTATTGTTTGTTTACAGCATTGATGGTTGTGTGCTCTACAGAAACCTGCATTTTGAACTTTAATAAAGAGGATTGTGCAACTAATAGTTAGCTATAGCTGTGACAAAATGGCTTCACAACAGTTTAAAATGCGTGAAGTTTAATTCTTGGCATGTAATTTACAATTGAAATCAATCAGCTTCTAGATAACTGAGTCATCCATTGGCATTTAACAATTCATTCCAGGATGTAGGTTGATAATTATAATCTTGATGATCATCAATTTAATTTAAACCAGAGCATATAAGAGAATTCGGGACCAGAACAATATTGATAATATGAGCATAAAGTGCAACCGTGATCGGTGTTATTTTTATTCAAAGTAAACAGTGTGTCAAAACATACATCACCTCACATGTTTCTACATTTTTTGACCATTTAGTACAAGTTCGCTTCAGACTGAAGTGAAATCTTGTAGCGAGCCGATGACTGACTTTGCATTTCTGATCTTGGGTCAGGACAAGTTTCATACTAACTGTTGATCCCGTTTGAACACTTGATCGAATTCTTTAGCTTGTAAAGATTTAGCTATGTTAGATAAATCCAACACAACTAAGTATAGAAACTGACTTGATAGGTTATCAAACACAATGCGGAATTTTGTGTTTGATCTTAAGAAGACCTTTAACGTATGAAAACAATGAACAACAGAAAACAAACCAAACACTTCAATATTATTAATAATACGAATACTACTTGAGTATTAGGGTTTACACAACCTTGAAGTTCTATCTGTATATGTTCTGTATCGAAAACTAAGGTATGCATAAAAGACTTATCTACACCTATGCCTTGGGTACTCCTTTTATAGATTAAGGAGTCCCAGTTACATTTGCTTTCTAAACAAAGCACTAATCGACACAATAATGAGTAACCCATGATGCTTTAATAAAGTAATCAATGCATCATCACTTACAGCACATGCTTCATTATACAATACAAAAGTAATACTACTTACCCATACTGCACATGGATAAAGGCACCGTCCCATTATAAAGAATCAATATTCTATACTTGTATAATCGACCATACCAGTTATTATACGAGCAGTAGAATGAATCACCAGCAGTAGAATCCATAAGCCTAGCAGTAGAATCGACTTAGTGTATTTCCTTGATTTGTTCAGCAACACCAGCAGTAGAATGAATACACTAGCAGTAGAATGAATTAGCCTTGCAGTAGAATGACACTTGGTGAATTTTCCAATTAGCACCAAGAGCAGCATTATCAATCTTGAGCATTCTGAGCAGCAGCATCTTAAATCCCAACACTAACCAATTTTTCACTTGCACAAGATAAATTGTTAGATACAAACAAATGAGAAATGTTGAGTAAGCTACTGCCACTCTAAAGAATCTAGGGCTTGTTGGTGAACTTGTTTATCCCCAGCTGCCACCACATTAAAACCTGACAACATAAATTTGACAAATCATAAATAAAAGGAAATGAAATTAGGCAGAAGATCATCGTCTTAAGAGTGCTGGTGGAACAGGCTGTTTAATAGGTCAAAATGGGTCGGTGAAACAGGTTGGCTAATAGGTCAAAATGGGTCACTTTTTAGCATGGGTGAGTGTTGACCCATAAACACTTTTTGTCCATTTTCTCATTATAAATAATGTCTTGATTATGAAAACCTAAATGATATTACAAAATATAATGCATTTGCGAAAGCAATCGAGTAGTGAAGGGGAATCTTACTTGTAGCTTCTGAGGTGGATGAAGCCTCCCAGGTAATGTGGTACCCACTCCAATCCGTTATTACTCCACCAGCCCCTTCTATCACCGGTATCAGCGAAAGGAAGTCGTATGGCTAAAAACATGGACCACTATTAATATCTTGAATCTTGGTTATCAAAATGTACAAAATCTTTGTTTTTTTAGATGTTTTAACTCGGTTTAAATGAAGTCCTATACAACCTAAGAAACCATATACGATACTTTTATTGATACTTTCTGGAAGGGCACATTAAATTTCACTGAAAAAGCTAGCGAGAAGCTAGATATAATTCAGAGATTTACTAGTGCTATTGTTAGTAATGTTGATGGAAAAAATGAAGTTAAGTCCTCACCTTGAGACCAGATTCGACTACAAGGTCCACATGCCCAGAAGCCAGAAGTGCATATGCATAACAGTCGCATCCATATAATGGTACTTTTACCTGTGAATCATACATATTATAATGAGGTGACTAGATTACATAACTAATTCCTAACACATTTAAGAACTAATACACGTCTTGGTATTTAACTGAAGCACATTAACAGACCTTATCTCTCACTCTTAAAAAGGCCACGTTTGCTTCTGGGCTAAAAAGATGTGGACTAGTTGTGTACCTAAGTGGAAAGGTAAGATGTGAGAAAAAAGAAGTTAAAATTGCATGGATACGATGTAACACTTAAGCTTTTCAAAAATAAAGACACTGGGATAATCCATACAGATATGCTTGTGAAAGCTTAGAACAGCTGCGAGTGGATATTTCTTCCCCATTCATTCTAGTGATAAACTTGGACTAATATGTAGTTATGTTTTTGGTCCCAATTCCCAAAAGGTTTGAGAGGGAAAACTAAAAACTAAGGTCCTTCATACTTCTAAATAACAGTTACTAGATCATAAGATGTCATTCTCCACACGCGTGGCTCCAATATAAAGTTGATTTCGCATGTTATATAATTAATAACTAGTTTAGGATAAGACAGAAACAACATGCGTGACTTTCATCAGAGGGATAGTAAATATTCATACCGGTTTACCTTTGTCCAGTAAGAATGAGAGTGCCAAACACGGGCTTACCTGAGTACAGCAAAAACAGCCACTTTAAATCTTTCGTAAGAATAGATTGCTATGAATACCGTAAGAGAACAATCAGAAAGGTACCAGTAATAAAACTCTTCGTCCCGTCTATTGGATCTAAAACCCACACATAATCTGCAGAATTCTCCTTACACTGCCAACCATTTTCCTCTCCATAACTGCAATTGTTAACAGAATTCCATATAAACCACAAGAGGAACTCCATGGGATATCCATATATATAATCAGACATCAAATACTGTGGTTTCATCATTTTCTACAATTATTAGTAAAGAAGAAAATAAATATCGCCAACGATTTAGTCTGTCATTCTCTATTCCCTACACTCCTACAGTACAAGCTCCACCGGAAACAGCACTTAATAATGTCAATCATTTGAATATGCTTAATTTAAAAATCATGTTGCGTTCAAATTTGACGCCAACTAAAAACAAGCAAACTTCTAATCATCACTATATCAATCACTAATATTATGCTCAACAAGGAGAACCAACATCTCGATCCCAAAACAATTCTTAAACCAGGTTAGAAAAAATGGCCGATGCAAAATTATGTAGCTTTAGCTGAGTACCATCTCTCAATTAGTAGGAAAAAAGCATAATTGTCTACTCAAATTGGATCATTTGCATTGCAGGAGAAGATCCTGACAGTATTGTTGTTATCATTAATATACTATAAGAAACTTCATTCAATGGGGTAACTTACATTGCATGAGAAGTCTGATTATATATATGGATAACTTACATTGCATGAGAAGGCAGACTCTCTTGTATTATTGAAGTCATTGCTTCCTCAGCAGCTCTATCGGCTATTGTCACTGGACCTTAGTAATCGTAACAACCAATACATAACACATATAGATCCAATCAGTTCAGCTGAGAATCAGGCAAAACAACCGGAGTAGATTGGATATTGAAATAATAGTGTAACAAGATAAACAAGCGCGAACATAAACAGAGCATTTTTTTGTGTGTGTGACAGTGAAACGAGATGGAGGGAAGAAGGTATATGATGATAGAGGAGACACTGTTTGTTTTTAAGTTTTTTTTTTTTTTTTTTTTTTTTTTTTTTTTTTTTTTTTTTTTGTATACGGTCTGCACAAAAGTCAATGGAGTAAATAGTGTATAATATGTAAAATGACCAAAAAACAGTTGCCCAATATACGGTTGCCCAACAACTACTAGTTGCCCAAAAAACACTACGTGACACATGTCACCATCCGATGCAAGCAGCCGTATTGTACGAGTTGCCCTGGTCTAAGGGGAGAATTTTGTGAGATCGGGTCGGATAAGCAAACGCATTGGGCAACTGGGGCAGTGTAATAATTATCCCTATTATTATTATCCGTTTTCTTACGTTTTTATCCGTTTTCGTCCTTTTTTATATGTTTTTGCCCGTTTTCATCAGTTTTTATACGTTTACGTCATTTTTTTTTCGTTTTTATCGCTGTCTTACGTTTTCATCAGTCTTTTTTTTACGTTTTTATACGTTTTAGTCTATTTCTATACTTTTCTTACGTTTCGTCCATTTTTCAGTCTTTTTATCCGTTGTCATCAGTTTGTATACATTTTTATACGTTTTCGTCTGTTTCCTTTTCGTCCATTTTTTTACGTTTTCAACTATTTTTATCTGTTCTCGTCTGTTTTTTTACGTTTTCAACCATTTTTTATATTTTTTTTTACGTATTTGTCCCTTTTTTTACGTTTACAACCATTTTTATCTATTGTCGTCCATTTTTTTACGTTTTTGTCATTTTTTTTTACTTTTTTGTATGTTTTTTTAAATTTTTGTCCCTTTTTTTACGTTCACGTCCGTTTTTTTACGTTTTCGTCCCTTTTTTTACGTTCTCTTCCATTTTTTTACGTTTTCAACCATTTTTATCCGTTCTCGTCTAGTTTTTTATACATTTTTAACCGATTTTTATGTCACACCCCCAAAATTTGTGTCGCAGCGGAATGAAATTCCAGGGGCGTGATGTTCTCAGTCACAAAGTACAAGGCAATAAAGAACGACCTCTAAGTGAGTCGTTGAAAAACAAGCGTTTGATTTAAAGTTAAGTTTTACAAAACATAGTTATCAGAGTTCACCATCAAAATGTAAGATTTAAATACATGATCAAACGCTAAATAATGTAAGAAAATCTCCATCATGAAGTGCTTCCAAAATGTGACTCGAAGTGCTTCCATACAAAAGGTGTATCAACATCACCTAGTTACCTGAAAATACACGCTAAAAGGGTCAACAAATAATGTTGGTGAGAGTCATAGGCAGTGTTTTGAAAGGCTCGAGGCGCACTAAGGCGCAAAGGGGGTCAAAGAGCCTCGAGGCGAGGCGCACTCCAAGGTGCGGGATTCATGAATACGAGGCGCACTAAATAAATTAAGTTTTTAATAACATATATGACCATTTATGTAGCTTAAATAATACAAAATAACATTAAAATACTTAATACATGACACACATTGTCGCTATAAAGATTAAAATGGACCAGTTGTCACCTCTCAAACGGATCAACTCTTTGGCTCGATGACCTATATAGAGATTAAAATTCATATCAGACTAAATATGTTTGTTTCCTACACTTGCAGACTTACATTTAACAAAGCTCACAATTTAACTCAAAATATCAAGCAAGCAACGTATTTATACTTAAGTCATAATGCCACATTTTCATGATAATATGTAATAAAGAAAAATACTTAATGAAACAAAGTAATTTCTTAAAGAAAATTTCAATCAATAAAATAAACATAAAATCAGTTCAAATTTACAAATCATACAAATACTCACCCTATGACTTAAAAGGCTCATGTATATAACTTATAAAGGCCATGTATCTTATCTTAATATTTAGAAAAAAAAGCCCAAAAACCTGTTAAATCACCGAGGCGCAAAAAGCGCACCAAGGCGCGCGCTTTTTTTGGGATTCATGCATGTCGTGAGCCTCGATCCAAAAAAAGCCCCAAGGCTAGAGCCTCGTGCGCCTTAGCGCCTAGGCGCGCCTTAGGCGCGATTTTCACAACTTTGGTCATAGGTTTAAATAACATTAAGGCGGACCACAAGATTTGAATAGCAAGACAGTACAACAAATATAATGTCACAGCCAAAAATAATAATACAGTGCCTAAGCTCATGACCCTGAAGCTCGACGAATTGGTATGCAATCAAGCACAATAACAATGCCCCAAATAAGTGTTTGCCAGACACTCGGAAATAATCCGAATGATATGCGTCCGTTTACCCAGTTGGCGCGACCAACATGGACGGGGTGTCAACCCAAATAGATCTATTCATAATATCCGCGCTTATACATAATTAACGGTTCATGATACCTTGGGGACTTTAATGGCTATGTGGTAACTTAGGCAAAGTAACAGTTTTAGTACTTGTGTCCGTATGTAAAAACAAGCGTTGTATTCCCACCCCAAGGGTTTAGAAATCATGTATAAACAATGTAAAAGTCGGGGCTATGAAACTCACCTTAGCAAAGCAAATCTCGTTTGGTGTTATGTAAACGGAAAAATAGGTCCAATAACTCTAATCGCGACCTAATATTACATATGTCTTAGGTTTCGAAATCAAAGTCAAGTATGCAAGTCACACTCTACATTATCACTTGTACATGTCGTCGTATCATTTGTTGTCGAAATATAACTGCGTCGTTTTGATCCTTTATTAGAAGTTACCACTTTTTAGAAAATATAACTCGTTTATTTGTAACCAAGTTTTATTTGTCGCGCTATTATATATTTCAAAGTTTCCTAACGCATCTAATATGTACCTATATAGTTCTACCACTTTCGTTTACCTCATTTCAACCAAAATACACTCAATATGGCTCAAAATTCACTTTTAAGAATTCTAACAGCCCACTATTAGAAAAATAATAGGCTGTCCAAATTCATATATTGCCGCAACCATTCTTTTAGTCATAACTTTCGCATCGTAACCCCGTTTATTAAGTGTGACCTATCCACGCGAAGGTATTTTAGTATACGCTAGGTTTTTCAAGGTCTCGGCTTGTCTAAATATTATTTACATCTCTGTTTTCAGTCTCTAAAATCCGGACAGAATGCATGTTTTTCAGATTTTTCAGAAAATGTTATTTTTCGTCGTTTAACTTCAAAATAGGGTATCTTTTTCGTTATAAGCCCGTTTTAACTTATTAAAGAGACCACATTTTCGTTATTAAGTCTATTTTATATATTTCTAACCCAAAAATACCCCTGAGTTACTGATTTTTCCAGATTTGGTAAAGTTGGACAGATTGCTTATTTTGAGTGTCAAAATCAATTTTCTAACTTTCTAGTTATTATATACTCTTAACCACAACTTCCATGCTAACTCTAACTTCTCCATCAACTTTCTAACATAACCATAGTGATCTAGACTTAAGCTTAACTATAACCCAAGTTCAAGAATTAAATCATCTAGCACATCAAAATATACAAGTCCATTAATATTTATAAGGTTTCTTACCACTATTTTTCATGAAGTATTTCCTACTTAGTTTTCTAGTAAAATTTTCTTGTAACAACATGTTGTTTAAGCATTATCATTACTAAAGGATCATTAGTGTATGTAGTTCTTTTCAACATGTACAAAGTGACAATGAGAAATGAGACTTGATCAAGCATGTAAAAATGTAAGAACCATGAAATGTAAGTAAGTTTACTTACAAAGAGGATTGTGAAGAAAGAGTTGTAAATCACTAGATTAACCACAATGCTTGTGCTCTAAACCCTTGTTAATGAGCCCTAGTACTCCTTGATTTATGCCACAACGAGTGTTGCTCCTCTTGCTCCCAAATGAGTGTGTCGAATTGTGTGTTAAAGTGAGTAGGGATTTTTAGTTTTTCTCATAAGAACTAGTTGCAAAAATGAGTGTAGTTTATGGCTATTTATACTAGAAGATATTCAAAAGTTTAATAGGAAAGTCAAATGTCATCATTTGGTCCAAGGGGGCGGGGAAAGGCCGGCTAGGGGGGGCTAGGAGGGGGCAAGGAGACATAAGGGGAGGATAAGGGTGGCTTAGTTACTAAAGTAGAAAAGTTTAACTCTCTTTTTGGCTAATGTCATAATTTTGTCTAATATTTATTACTAATTAGGGACAAAGCAAGAGGGAGGGGGGGGGGGCGGCACTTAGATAAAAATGGAAGATATTAGTGTAGTTTGATACAAAAATGTATATATTGTAGGTATCGGGTGTTAAAAATATGTATTGGTTGTTGTTTCGGTAATTAACGAAAAGTATACGTAATTAAACGTAAGTTATAAAGAAAATACTTTAGGTGTCAGAAAATATTTCTGGAACATTTGTAATAATTTTAGAAGTATAAAAATTCCTTAAAAATAATCATTGAGAAAATCGGGTATGTCGGGTGTTAAATATTACATAACAATTAATGATTGTTTGTTGAATTTTAAACCATAAGTAACTAAAGAATAGAAATTTGTTTTATGGTTTAGAATTGTGAAATGGAGCAGGAGCAAGATACTGGAGCGTTGTGGACTAAATTTGACTTAAGTCTTATTGCACTTAGAATTTTATTCTAGGCTCTCACGTCGGTTCAAGTAAAAATTCTTACGTAAATTGTTTTCAAATGAACGTCAAGAAAGTAAATTCGAGTTTGGTGAATAGTATTGACCTGAAATTTTTGCGGGCTGTGATAGTCTACCACCCATAAAATGAATCTCGTCCTCGAGATTCAGCCAATGTTGGTCATTGAAGTGTTGTCAGTGAAGAGGTGCGGATACTTTTGACGGATCTGGTCTTCTTATTCCCAAGTGAACTCGGGACCTCATTGAGAATTCCAGCGAACTTTGATGATAGGAATTCTACTATGCTTCAATTGCTTAATATTACGATCCGTAATTTCTACCAGCCCTTTGATAAAGTTAAGTTTGTCATCGCACTGAATTTTTCCTAATGGAATGATGAGGGGTTCGTCGGATAAACACTTCTTAAGGTTGGAATATGGAATGTATTGTACACACTACTGAGCTCTGGTGGAAGTTCAAGTCTATTGGCTACTCGGCTGATTCTAGTTAGTCTTAAATGGTCCAGTATGCCTAGTGTTTAATTTCTCGCGTTTCCCAAATTGTATCATGCCTTCCCAAGGCAAGACTTTCAACATAATTCATTTTCCCCAACTCTAAAATTCCCAATGGTTCGTGGCTTAGGGACACCTAATTTCCAATGATTTACGTCATGTACTGACATAACTTTTCCATCGTTCTCTTGTCGCTTGTCATTGATTCTTGATTTGTACGATTTTTCCTTTGTTGTTTCACGAATAAGTCCTAGACTAGTTAGTTGGGCTTTTCCGACTTCGGCCTGTCGGTAGGTGATTGGTACTTCGACCATAGAGTGCCTTAAGGGTGCAGTCTTTATACTCGTGTGATGACTTTTGTTGAAGGTAAAATCTGTCAATGTCAAAAGATTACTCTAAATAATTCGAAGTTGATCCTACGACACTGAGCATATTCTATAGCGTTTGGATAGTTCTCTTACTATGTTCATTGGTCTGATGATGGTAGATCGTGCTTATATCTGATTGGGTAAAAATATCTTAAATGGATTGCCAGAAGTTTGAGGTGTATCGGCTACCTTTTATTGGGGTATTTGAAATTGACACAACATGTTTTGTGACTAATTCTACAATCATAAGTTCGTCGAAAAGGACGCTACCTGAAGGGTAAAGCTATGGTAACAGTTTCGATTCCTCGTGTCTTGCTCTAACTGATGTCACGATATGAGTCTCCCTTTGCCTAAGGTGCTTAGTCTTTATTGCTAAGATTCTACTGTTCAATAGTATCTCCCTAGATTTCCTTCATCTAATTTTTCCATGCTACTATTTTTCAATAAAAAGATCCTAAATGTATAAAGTGTGTTAGTACGGTGGTTGGTTTTCAAGAATTGACTCGATATGGAGCGTTTTATTTGAGATCTTCCTCTGAATAAATGAATTTACAAGTTTGAATAAATGAACTTACAAGTTTGAATAAATGAATTTACGAGTTTGAATAAATGAAATCTTTCTCTCGATATAAAGTGTTTTGTTTGAAATCTTCCCTGAATAACTGAATTTACCAGTTTGAATAATTTTAGTGGTTATGCAAGATTGGACTGTTTTCAAACGTGACCCAAAGTTTTATAGATGGGTTTTCGACATGATATGAATAGAATCGTTTAGTAAACATTGATGTTATACCTTTCTTAACGTACGATGGTTTTGTTAAAGGCTGACCGAAAGGAATTTACTAGTCAAAATAGGTACTTTGGAAAAATATTTTCCTAAAGGGTATATGATTTGTATAATCGCATTTTAAAGAAGATTCATTTGAATTGAATACATTAAAAAGGATTAATTAGTCGGGTAGGTATGTCTGCATGAATGCTTAGATGTCTAACATCTTGTTTCTGGTGTCGAGTAATGCCTATTGGTTAATATTAGGTAAGTCTTACCGATATGAGCATTCAACTTACTTGGTTATTTCTAAAATGGATCATGGCTTAGGTTTGTTATCTTACTTGGTCTAACTAGTACTTCTGAAATGATAGGGTTTGGTGACTACACCAAAGATAGTGATTTGGATTGCCTCGTGAGGTCTTAAGATTTCTGTTGCATTATGAATCAACTTACTGTATGTTCCTAGTCCTTATTTGTGGTTTCGTAATCCTTTCATTGTTTTCTTATGTCATGGAATACTCCTCGTGGATGGAAAGTCTTTCCTAGAGAGGTCAATGGTAAAAATCCAACTTAACGGCTGAGTGAGTGACAAGTGGTGTAAGTATCTAGAGAGGGTTTGTCAAAAGGGATGTTTATGAAAAATTTATTTGTTTACAAAGCTTTGCTTTTTGGATATTTTGAATGAAGATTGTCATTAAGAATTTTTGAAAAGATGATTGTTTCTTTCATGGCATAATCCTTCCTGAATTAGACATAGGTAATCAGGCTATGTATAATTGAGGGCTGATGATGCGATGCTCGGTTTAGTCGAAATAGTATTATGTTTTTCAAGAGTTTTAGATGGTGTTCAACGTGTTGTTTGGAAAAAGGGTAGTTTAAATTTTGTTTTAACAAGAAAAATCGGTTCGTATGGGAGTAAATAGTTGGTAGAGTGCTAGTAAATCAATTTATGAGGTGATGGTAATACAACGTGTTTTAAAATCTTGCGAAATAATTTCCTAAGATGGTAGTAAAATTGCCTTGAGTAAAATTATGTGAAACAGTTTTATGAAGTGGTAGTAAAATATCCTGTATTATGTAAAATAGTTTTATAAAGTGGTAGTAAAATAGTTTGGGATAAAATCCTGTTGAATGGGTTATAGGATGTGGGAGAATCTTACGGAATGGTAATCGTCTATAGTCAAAGACGAGATTTGCCTAACCCCTAATAGGATAGCGGTATGTTGTTGTGAAATGGTTAGGAATAAGATAAATGGAATAGAAAGTGTAATAGATGAGAGTTGTGAGTATCGTGGATATAACGGAAGATAGAGATTACATTAGATAAAAGGTACTTGTTACAACTAGGTTACATTAACTTCCTAAGGTGAAATACTATAGGAAAATACAGCTCTAGAGGGTTTAGACTTCAGTTTTCTTGTTCTTCAGCTCTGGGCAGTCCTTCCTGAAGTGTCATATGTTTCCACATTCGAAGCAGCTCCCCGGGATCCTCTGATTTGCGGGATACCTACAGTCCTTGGCCTGGTGACCGCACTTCTTACAGTTACCACATGGAGTAGAGCAATGACCAGGGTTATGGTGTTTTTGACATTTGTTACATTTTGGTAGAGTACCAAGGTACCCTTTCTTCTTAGTTGGGTCTGTCACATGGGCTTTAGCAAACTCTTGTCTCTTAAGTAGTTGTTGTGCCACACTTTCACCCTGATTGTAGTTGTTGTTCCATTTTCGTTTGTTGTCATTATTGTTTCCTACGGCCTTGGTGTGAGCTATGTGTTCCTCTGCCTGGAGCGCCATACGGATAGCTTCAGGCATGTTATCGGGTTCTAATGGGGTGACCAACATATGAATTTCAGGAGAGAGTCCCCCGATATACCTCTCGAGTTTCTTATATTCCAGTTCATCCATTGCAGGGCATAGCCGTGCTAATTCATAAAAATGATCAATGTATTTGACAACATCATCTCCTACCATGGTAAAGTCCAGGATTTCCCGTTCCATTGCTTGAAATTCACTACTTGAACAATATTCTAAAATCATCATCCTTCTTAGTTCCTCCCAAGAGATTGAGTAAGCAGCGTCGACCCCTATTAACCGAACATATTTGATCCACCATTCCTGGGCACGATCCCGAAAAGTGCAAGTGGCGAACTTAACTTTGTCTCCCTTGTGACAGTTACCACTTAGAAATATTGTTTCTACTTCTTTGAACCATTTGCAAAATCCTTTCGCGCCTTCAGTTCCGCTGAAGGTGAGAGGATTGCCATTCATAAATTCTTCGTGAGTAAGATTTTTGGCGAGGGCTGTGGATATGCTCTTGGCAAAGATTTGCTCAACAGTGGTTTGTGTCGTGGCTGGAGCGGCTTGTTTCGACATAACTCCTTCAAAATCACAAGAGACCATGAGATTTTTTAAGTAGTAAGGAGCATCACATATACGCAACCATGACATGTGAAAATCACAACAAGCTCAACCACAACAATATAGGAATAGATCATGACAAAATAAATCATGATAGAAATATGACGTGATAAGAATAATTCATAATAAATCACAATAACCATAATATATGTTCACCATGAGTAGCTACAACCACAACAAGATAAAAATACATCACGACAAGGATAAATCATGGTAAGAATATGGCGTGATAAGAATCAACCACAATAAGAATAGATCACGTCAACCATAATATAATCACAACATGAGTAGATATAATCACCACATACAAGAATACAAAAGGAAAAGTCTCGGTTCACATCGACCGATATCATACCATAGCACAACTATATCCATATAGTAGAGTCAACACTTGGTAAGTTCGTTGTACAACAACCAAAATACTACAAGTTTCTTTGAACTATGCCACACATCCTGTGGCTAGGATAATAGTAAAAGCTAGTAAAGATATAAGTCTAGTCTAGAGGCTTCCTGGTGCTCCTCTGATTGGATCCTAGGTTGTGTCATCATAGTGTTGTGATGAGTTCTGGTGTGGGGCCTGGAGTTGTGCCTCGATAATATCCGAGATAGTATAGATCCCAAACCATTCTTGAGTAATTTGTTGTTGTCCCTGTTGAGTCGGTGATCTTGGTACTATCCACAGAGTGTCATCTAATTCCCAATATGTGGGAATGGAAAAGGGGAATGACAATGGTGATGGTAAGGGAACTGTGGTAGTCTGACGGTAAGTAACTGGTGGTGGTGGTGGAGATGATGGCGGTGATGGAATTCGAGGTGGAGTAACAGTGGGTGCTGGTGCACGTCTGGGTTGAGAGCGAACCCTCTTCCTAGCGGTGCGAAGCATGACAGGGCCATGCTCATATAATCGGTAGCGACGACCGATATGGATCTAATCTGGGCGAACAACAGGAACACGCCTAACACGGCGCACTGGTGGTGATGGTACTGGAGGAATAGGTGCAATGGGTGGTGATGGTATAGGTGGTGTAGACACAGTCTGGGCGTCCTCGAATGGCTCGGTCTTAGCAGACTCATCGCCAGAAGGTACGGGAACAGGAATGACTGGCGTCACCGGAATAGTGGATGATGATGAATCATCCATATCCGAATTAGAATCGAGAATAATAGGATCGGTGGGTGAAGATATATCACTGTAAACCAGGTCAATAATAATATGTATAAGTACAAATGACTTATATAAAATAAGTGAATAAAAACATATTTCGCAATCCTAAGCACATCATGATATTGTGAAGTGTCGTGACCTAGTGGTTATAGTCTAGGGTCAATGATGCTTCCTAGTTCTCTATAACCTTGGCTCTGGTACCAATCTGTCACACCCCCAAAATCTGTGTCGCAGCGGAATGGAATTCCGGGGGCGTGATGTTCTCGGTCACAAAGTACAAGGCAATAAAGAACGACCTCTAAGTGAGTTGTTTAAAAACAAGCGTTTGATTTAAAGTTAAGTTTTACAAAACATAGTTATCAGAGTTCACCATCAAAATGTAAGATTTAAATACATGATCAAACGCTAAATAATGTAAGAAAATCTCCATCATGATGTGCTTCCAAAATGTGACTCGAAGTGCTTCCATACAAAAGGTGTATCAACATCACCTAGTTACCTGAGAATACACGCTAAAAGGGTCAACAAATAATGTTGGTGAGAGTCATAGGTTTAAATAACATTAAGGCAGACCACAAGATTTCAATAGCAAGACAGTACAACAAATATAATGTCACAGCCAAAAATAATAATACAGTGCCTAAGCTCATGACCCTGAAGCTCGACGAATTGGTATGCAATCAAGCACAATAACAATGCCCCAAATAAGTGTTTGCCAGACACTTGAAAATAATCCGAATGATATGCGTCCGTTTACCCAGTTGGCGCGACCAACCCGGACGGGGTGTCAGCCCAAATAGATCTATTCATAACATCCGCGCTTATACATAATTAACGGTTCATGATACGTTGGGGACTTTAATGGCTATGTGGTAACTTAGGCAAAGTAACAGTTTTAGTACTTGTGTCCGTATGTAAAAACAAGCGTTGTATTCCCACCCCGAGGGTTTAGAAATCATGTATAAACAATGTAAAAGTCGGGGCTATGAAACTCACCTTAGCAAAGCAAATCTCGTTTGGTGTTATGTAAACGGCAAAATAGGTCCAATAACTCTAATCGCGACCTAAATATACATATGTCTTAGGTTTCGAAATCAAAGTCAAGTATGCAAGTCACACTCTACATTATCACTTGTACATGTCGTCGTATCATTTGTTGTCGAAACATAACTGCGTCGTTTTGATCCTTTATTAGAAGTTACCACTTTTTAGAAAATATAACTCGTTTATTTGTAACCAAGTTTTATTTGTCGCGCTATTATATATTTCAAAGTTTCCTAACGCATCTAATATGTACCTATATAGTTCTACCACTTTCGTTTACCTCATTTCAACCAAAATACACTCAATATGGCTCAAAATTCACTTTTAAGAATTCTAACAGCCCACTATTAGAAAAATAATAGGCTGTCCAAATTCATATATTGCCGCAACCATTCTTTTAGTCATAACTTTCGCATCGTAACCCCGTTTATTAAATGTGACCTATCCACGCGAAGGTATTTTAGTATACGCTAGGTTTTTCAAGGTCTCGGCTTGTCTAAATATTATTTACATCTCTGTTTTCAGTCTCTAAAATCCGGACAGAATGCATGTTTTTCAGATTTTTCAGAAAATGTTATTTTTCGTCGTTTAACTTCAAAATAGCGTATCTTTTTCGTTATAAGCCCGTTTTAACTCATTCAAGCGACCACATTTTCGTTATTAAGTCTATTTTATATATTTCTAATCCAAAAATACCCCTGAGTTACTCATTTTTCCAGATTTGGTAAAGTTGGACAGATTGCTTATTTTGAGTGTCAAAATCAATTTTCTAACTTTCTAGTTATTATATACTCTTAACCACAACTTCCATGCTAACTCTAACTTCTCCATCAACTTTCTAACATAACCATAGTGATCTAGACTTAAGCTTAACTATAACCCAAGTTCATGAATTAAATCATCTAGCACATCAAATGTTGGAATTAGAAAACCATGACAATCATATAAACTCCATAATCAAAGTACACAAGTATGCGGAAGCATGTAAACAAATAAGTATAACACATAATTATTAACTTAAACACAAATAGAAAACGTACCCGATGCACTTCAATAAATCTTGAATATTTATTAAACTAGATCAATGAATAACCCCTTACCGTTTTGTTATTCGATCTCTTGATAATAATTATAGTGAGTTATTACCTCGTTCTTGTACACACAAATTAAACCGTATTAAGGTTATGCAAGTAAAACACAAGAGTTGATTTTTTGGTTAACAAAAAATCGATCCCACAACCCTTTGGAGAGGGGTATACGATCGGCAAAACCAAGAGAAAGAAAAAAGAAAACTTAGGGATAATTGTGTGCACAAAAGATTAGCCAAAACAATTACCCTAGGTTTGTTTATATACTAATTAGAAAACTTTGGGAACAAGTTAGGGCAATGGGTTTCCCCATAGCCTTGTTCGGCCGATCCAACCCAAGGAGAGGGTTCTAGAATCTTTTCCTTGTTTCCTAATTGTATACAAACACTTCTTTCCTTATTTGCGTCTAACGATCGTTAGTCATTTAACGGAAAACACTAACGGTCGTTAAGTTCTTGTGTTAATAATAAATATATAAAATACATTTATTATTATTCCTTAATACTCATTTGTAATGTGTGCAATCCCGAGGTCTCGGGTTCGATACTAGACATTTACATATTAATTGTTAACCACATTTCAACATCAAAATATACAAGTCCATTAATATTTATAAGGTTTCTTACCACTATTTTTCATGAAGTAGTTCCTACTTAGTTTTCTAGTAAAATTTTCTTGTAACAACATGTTGTTTAAGCATTATCATTACTAAAGGATCTTTAGTGTATGTAGTTCTTTTCAACATGTACAAAGTGACAATGAGAAATGAGACTTGATCAAGCATGTAAAAATGTAAGAACCATGAAATGTAAGTAAGTTTACTTACAAAGAGGATTGTGAAGAAAGAGTTGTAAATCACTAGATTAACCACAATGCTTGTGCTCTAAACCTTTGTTAATGAGCCCTAGTACTCCTTGATTTATGCCACAACGAGTCTTGCTCCTCTTGCTCCTAAATGAGTGTGTCGAATTGTGTGTTAAAGTGAGTAGGGATTTTTAGTTTTTCTCATAAGAACTAGTTGCAAAAATGAGTGTAGTTTATGGCTATTTATACTAGAAGATATTCAAAAGTTTAATAGGAAAGTCAAATGTCATCATTTGGTCCAAGGGGGGGGGGGGGCTATGGAGGGGGCAAGGAGACATAAGGGTGACTTAGTTACTAAAGTAGAAAAGTTTAACTCTCTTTTTGGCTAATGTCATAATTTTGTCTAATATGTAGTACTAATTAGGGACAAAGCAAGAGGGGGGGGGGGGGCACTTAGATAAAAATGGAAGATATTAGTGTAGTTTGATACAAAAATGTATATATTGTAGGTATCGGGTGTTAAAAATATGTATCGGTTGTTGTTTCGGTAATTAACGAAAAGTATACGTAATTAAACGTAAGTTATAAAGAAAATACTTTAGGTGTCAGAAAATATTTCTGGAACATTTGTAATAATTTTAGAAGTATAAAAATACTTTAAAAATAATCGTTGAGAAAATCGGGTATGTCGGGTGTTAAATATTACATAACTATTAATGTTTGTTTGTTGAATTTAAAACCATAAGTAACTAAAGAATAGAAATTTGTTTTATGATTTAGAATTGTGAAATGGAGCAGGATCAAGATACTGGAGCGTTGTGGACTAAATTTAACTTAAGTCTTATTGCACTTAGAATTTTATTTTAGGCTCTCACGTCGGTTCAAGTAAAAAGTCTTACGTAAATTGTTTTCAAATGAACGTCAAGAAAGTAAATTCGAGTTTGGTGAATAGTATTGACCTGAAATTTTTGCGGGTTGTGATATTTTTTACGTTCTCTACTATTTTTTTACGTTTTCGACCATTTTTATCTGTTCTCGTCCGTTTTTTTTACATTTTTGTCTGTTTTTTATGTTCTCATCCGTTTTTTTACGTTTTCGTCTATTTTTTACGTTCTCTTCCATTTTTTTACGTTTTCACCCATTTTTATTTGTTCTCATCCGTTTTTTTACATTTTTATCCGTTTTTTACGTTCTCGTCCGTTTTTTTTACTTTTTCGTACATTTTTGTCCGCATTTTTTACGTTTTTGTCTAATTTTTACATTTTGTCCCATTTTTTAGGTTCTTGTCTGTCTGTTTTACATAAAAAAATGGAAAAAAACATAAAAAAACATAAAAAACGTAAAGAAAACGGACGAAAACGTAAAAAATGTACGAAAACGTAAAAAAATGACGACAACGTAAAAAAGGGATAAAAATGTAAAAAAACGGACGAGAAAGATAAAAATGGTTGAAAACGTAAAAAAATGGAATAAAAACGTAAAAAAACGGACGAGAAACGTAAAAAAAGGGACAAGAATGTAGAAAAATGACAAAACGTAAAAAATCGGACAAAAACGTAAAAAAGAAAACGGACGAGAACGTAAAACGAAAAAAATGTTAAAAGTAAAGGACGAGAACAGATAAAAATGGTTGAAAACGTAAAAAAAGAGACGAGAAACAGTAAAATGGTTGAAAACTTAAAAATGGAAGAAAACGTAAAAAATACGGACAAAAAATAAAAAAACGTACGAAAAAGTAAAAAACGAATGAGACGTAAAAACGGATAAATATGTAAAAAAGGGACGAGATAGATAAAAATGGTTGAAAACGTAAAAAAAACAGACGAGAACAGATAAAAATGGTTGAAAACGTAAAAAAAACATAGGAAAACGTACAAAAATGGACGAAAAGGAAACATACGAAAACGCATAAAAGGAAACATACGAAAACGTATAAAAATTTATACAAACTGATGACAACGGATAAAAAGACAGCGTATAAAAACGAAAAAAAATGACGTAAACGTATAAAAACTGATGAAAACGGACAAAAACATATAAAAACGGATGAAAACGGATAAAAACGTAAGGAAACGGATAATAATAATAATAATAATAATAATAATAATAATAATAATAATAATAATAATAATAATAATAATAATAATAATAATAATAATAATTAAAAAAAGTAAAGTATAAAAGTAATTTGCAAAATACATCCCTCTTAGAAGTAAGTAAAGTAATCTGCAAAATACATCCCTCTTATAGGTAAAAAGACATTAATACCCTTTATTTTTTCCCACTTAACGTCAGTTAGGACTAAACACTAACGAAGGTAGGGACTAAGGATGTAATGTGGCAAACGTTTGCTTAACGGGGGATGTATCTTGCCAATAGTTTCTGACAGGGATGTAAAGTAGCAAAAGGTGTAAACCACAGGGATGTATTTTGCAGTTTACTCAAGAAATAATGATCCAGATCTTATGTACGATCTTAACAAGTGTAAGATCTGATAAGATCCCGATCTTGAACATATGATCTTAAGATCAAAGCTGATCCGCTCTTATTTTTCTCGAACCGCAAACTAAATACAAAGTTATGCATTATGTTTTATATAATTTAAAAAACAACATGTTAATCATTTTAAACATTCTATATTAATAATTTAGGATAACATTTTGAATCATTCATATAATTTTGTGTTTATGATATATTATAATTTGTAATATTACAAAGACTATTAAGAAAATGACATTATAATAGGATTTTAGGATCCTGATCCGATCTTACGATCTCGATCTTGCAAAAACGAAAACAATTTTAAGTAAGATTCCAATCTTGAAAAGCTTGGTATAAACCACATAATCATATATTTTGACAAACATCAAATGGTATATGTAAATTTGACTGGTTTTGGGTAGAGCCGTAGAGGGTGCAAAGTAGAAGAGTTTGATTGTTTCGATATGCAAGACATGTAGGATTATATGTAGGGGTAATTCCCTATTTACACCAATAGTACAACATCACTCACCCTAAATGCCCAAAATTTTTTTTTCCTCCAAATACCCCATGGATATGGTCGCCCAAAAATCTTGGACGAATATTATAAAATAGTGACAAGTGTCCCTATATATGTCATTACCATGTACTAACATAGTACCACTTATACTAGGTACTTTCTTGGGCGACTGGGGCCTACATTTTTTGGGCGACTTGTCTTTTTTGTATTTTTGTAAAAAAGTATTAGCTACATTTTTTGTCCTTGTGATTTACTTGGTATTTCATTGTTTGTCCAATTTTTCAAATTCACATAAACACAAATACATAAACACAAACACTAACACACTAACACACTGATGAAGCGAAAAGTGTACCGCTTTTAGGGGGTCATTTAAGCCCTAAATCGTATTTATTTGATCAAATATTGCCCTAAATCGTTCCTTTTGTCATTTTAGGTACTTTGAAGAAGAAATCTGGAAAAGGAAGCATTTTGGACGTTTTTGGAGCATAAAAGTGAAGAAAACGACAAAGTCTCAAAATTATGCTGGAAAGTACCTTTGACGGCGTCAGGGATTGTTCCAGACGGCGTCAAGGCTTGGCAAAAAAGGTGGATATGAAAATTACTCATGATAAGCCAGAGAAATTTACACAGGAAAGTCTGACGGCGTCACCCTTTAATGTGATCAAGGTCGTCACGGCTTAACTTAAAGAGGGACGGCGTCAAGCTTTGATAAGCCAGAGCGGATTTTTGGAGGTCTAAAGAGGGACGGCGTCAGGAAGGCCATCCGGGAACCCTAGACACGGCGAGGTGACGGCGTCAAGTCCTATAACGTGACGCCGTCAGCCCTTAAACTCTATATATAGTTTTGCAATTTTTTGTCATTAGTGTGCAACTTTGTGAGGAGAAACCCTAAAGACGAATTTCTGCCATTTTTAAGGGTTTTCATACCCTTGGATCTCCCATGTTTAATTGAAGATAAGTAATCGTTTAATCAATCAATATGTCTATGTGTTGTTTGATTATATCTCGTTCTTGTCTTTTGATTAACATGCTAGGCTAGATTTATCTTGTGTTTGCTTAGATCTAATGAAACCTAGCTATTGATTATTGGTTATTAGTGTGTTATTAGTTGTATTGGATGATTGTTTATCTATGTTAGGCTTAAGAAAACTGGCTAACCTCCTATTCGGTAACTTGCTTGAACGTCTTAAGAAACATGAACCAATGCGTACTAAGGTTTTTATGGTTGTATTTAATGCATGAGCGAATTCTAGTGATCCCATGTTAGGAGCTTCCTAGCCGGCTCGACATAGGAGTGAAGTAGGAGCTTGTAGAGTTGGGGAAGTACGTACGCCACCCCACGATTGGTATTAAGGAATACACCCGTCATCCACGCAATTAATACACACTAATCAACCGGTAAAAGATAGTTAGGGAGTAAGGAAATCTAAGTAAACACATTTCTCTCCACATAAGTTTCACAACCTTTTCATTTTCATTATTTTATTTTATTTGCATTCGTAGTTATTTGGGTTAGTTGACTAGCAACTAATTCCGCCCACTCCTTCAAACCCGAGATTTTACTTGCTTTCATAAAAATATAAAAATACAAAAAGAATCTTCCCTCACCTTTAGACCTATTAGAATAGTTTTTCAATCCTAACGACACTATTCCCTGTGGAGAACGATCAATCCCCCGTACTTACCACTACACTATACTACATCGGTCAGGTACACTGCCTGGTGGGGTTGTAAGCCTCTTGAGATCCCTCGAGAGGTAAAACCTGTTGTAAGGTCGCAAAACCACGCATCAAGTTTTTGGCGCCGTTGCAGGGGAATAGTTATTGTTTAGGTTGAATTTTTATTTTATTAGGTCTACTCACTAGATTCCTTTCTAGTGAGATTTTTATTTTCTTTTTATTAGATTTCTTTAGTCTATCTTTTTCTTTGTGCCCTTTGTTTGTAAAACCATTTTCATTTGTCACAATGGCGGATGAAATTCCATTTAGATCATTAACAATAGAGGAACAATTACTTTACACGGATAGATTTGCTTCCTGTTGTTCCAATGAATTTTTAAGTGATCTTAGATATATACAAGAGGAGATGGGTATAAAGTTTGATAGGTTTGATGAATTATGTGCATGTGTGGCTTCTATTAAACTATCATTGTTAGGATCAACTCCTTTTAATAAGACTTTTTGGAAAAATTTTGAGGAAAGCCTCCTAACCGTGAACCATAAGTTTAATGAATTAATGGGTTCGTATACATCACAACTTGAGGAAACAATTGAGGAGGATTTAGCCGAACATGAGCATATTGAGCAAAAAGACCTAGGTTTTATGATCAATGACTTTGAATCTCAAGGAACACATGATGAATCCTTTAGGCAAATTGAACATAGTAATCATGTTATCGGGGAAGATTCTTATGAATCGGACTTAGAACTTGAAATGGCTAGAGAAGGATTTGAGATACTTAGGAACATGTTTGGGTTAGATTCTACTAAAACACATGATGTGGATATAATTGATATAGAGACAAGGAAGGATGAGGTAAATAACACAAACCTACAAAGTACCCCACAAGTCCTACCATCATTCGAGGCACACACACCACCCGTGACTTACCCAGAAGAAGTAGAAGAGACTATAGGAACCCCAATAGAGGTAGAACCCTTGGACCAAACACAACTAGAGGATATAGGTTTGAATGCTTATAGTGATCACAACCTTACTCTTAGTTCTAGGGGATTTCCTATTTTTGATGAACCGGAGCCTCAACCAAAACCGTTACCTAATCTTCCATCTTTAGATGTGAATTTAGGAATTGAAAAAGGTCCCGATCCACCCATCAAACCATGTAGTCCGGGTAATGTTAAGATTAAGGTAGTAGACTCTAGGCCATGTGTAGTGGAAGCTGACATAGGAGTGAACCATAACCTTTCATACTTACATCACCCATTCATGATTGATCACAAGAAACATTATGGGTTTAAACCGGGTTTATTAGGTCAAGATGGATTCCCAACTAGGAATCTCTCGAAGTTGATAGAAGATGATCCCTTTTTAGGAGAAAACTTTAATTCACCCATTGACCAAAGTGAACTAGGTAAGGTTATGATGAAAGGAGCACACCCCTTTGAGTATATAATTCATCCACCAATCTTTCCTCACGCGGCATACTTCCACCAAGATGGTGTGTATCGCTACTATCACCCGCACTTAACCCTAAGTGTAGGGAAAACCTCTCCTTTATCCGTTAAATAAGGGTAGAGTCAGGCTCGTGACTCGAACAAAAACAAGCGCTTCTTGGGAGGCAACCCAAGCTTTATTTGCTTTGTGTGTTTATTTATTTGTTTGTTTGATTTTATTTGTTTCCGTATGTGTGTTTAATTTTTATTATTATTGATTCATGTTCAAAACTAAATTGTGAAAATGCTTTATCTTGTTTTTAACTTCGTCTTAACTACATATAAAGGTATTTTGCAAAAGTTAAGTGTAAGGGAAATCCAAATCGGTTTATTAGAACAAATGAACATGAATCATAACAATAATAAATTAACATACATATTAGTATTTGTTTGAGTCAAATGCTTGTATCGAGTCATAATGATGTTTTGCAGGAATTCCAAGAAGTAAGGTATAGGTTTTTCCAAAAAATTTTTCCGGAAACTTAACATGAGAATTCTGTCAGATTATTTCTGACGGCGTCAGGCTTTACAACCTGACGGCGTTAGGTTTTAATTTTCTGAAATTTTTGAAAGTTTTGTTTTCATAAAAAGTTTTTATTAAATCTCTAACTTATAAATTCCAGGAATCTGCAAAATTATCATTCCACAAGCATTATATCCTTATATATAGATTTATCCCGCCGATGTTATGCAGGTTTTCGTGTTTGTTTTCTCAGGTTTAACAGGTTATTTTGGACAAGGAGATGTTTGTGGAATCAAGCTTATGGCGATGCATTAGTCTTGGAGCTTCTACATTCTCTTGGAAGAAGATCTAACCATGTTACCTCTTTTATCCACCAAACGAATCAGGGGAGTATTTGATTTCATTATTTTACCTTGTTACTTTTACATTTTGTTATTTGAACATTGGGGACAATGTTCATCTTAAGTGTAAGGGGGGGGGGGTAAAAGTACGATACTTTAGAGAATACAATTACGCTTGATTTTTGTTTGTTTGATGGTAGATGTGTAATAAAACTGATATAAATACTTGTTAGGGCAATTTTAGTGCCAAATTTAAATTTTTTTACAACATATAAGAGTGAAACTTTGATCTTAATGAGCGTCTTACGGATAGGAGTTATATGACTAGCACAAAAACCGTACCACTAAAAAAATTTCCACCCCCAAATATGTGAGGTTCGCCCCTAGAATTGGTAGGAAAAGCATTTATGCTATGATGTGTGTACCGGTAGCACTTAGATTCTAGAACTTGCGTTAGGACCATTCCGAGGCCACAAGTGAGACTACATTCGTGTAGTTAGATTTACTACATGATAAGAGGCATTAGGATAAACCCATTGTTTTACACCTGTGCTTTTGTTATAATTACATTGGCTACATTGGTCAAGTAATTCTCCCACACCCTTTGCGTTGTACTCATTTTTAGTACACGATACCCCTAGTACACCCCTCAGAGCCTATCTTTTCGTTTCGACCTTTAAGCATTTTACTTAAAGGAAGAATTTGTTACACCCCACTTAAATGTACACCCAAATCGCCTTAGCCTACCTTGTATGCACTCGTCTTTAGTGCATTATTGTGACAACATTTGTTTAAACCCTTAGTTAATTATCTAATTGATTACATGGTTGCTAAGTCGAGTCATATCCATGTACATATTGTTTTGTGACGATTGAGACTCATGGGTAAAGTACTAGTGTAATGGAGTAATGGGGAAGAACATCATTTATTACCCCCATATGTGCTAAATATTATAAAAGTACTCCAAGTGTTTCGATTATCTTAATTCGAGTCATTAGAATAGTATTTGTAAAGTTATGTAAAAGTTCAAGTTTAAGGGGAATGCAACGCCCCTATGATGTATTATTTTGGATGGTAGGGCAAAAGTGTATGCAAAAAAAAAAAAAAAAAAAAAAAAGAAAAAAATACAAAAAAAAATGAGAAAAAGAAAAGTAGAAAAAACATACGGACTACCATCCCGTTTCATTTTATGTTTTTGTTATTTTATTTTAGCTTAAGATTGAGTCTAGTCTTGGCTTAGCAATATTGTATAGTACATGTAATTAATCAAGATCTTTAACTCGCCACCAGTAAAATATCCCTTATCCAACAAAACCGTGTTTATCATATCCCTACACCTAACGTTATAACCCGTTTAAAAGACCTCTTTGATAGTTTATCTTAGGTGCTTACGTCTAGTGGAGGAGGTTTTTGATCCTTTCCCAAGCCTATGGTAATCTATTTGCTATGACAGGTAGTGAGAGATATTATCCGTTTTCATTTATGAGATTTATTTTGATGACACTTGAGAGATGTGAGTATCTAAACACTACTTGTGAGGTGCTAGTTTGTAATCTCCGTGCTTATTATGATTAAAGTGGAACGACTAATTGTTGAAATTACTTTTATATTAGCATTAAATGACCCCTAACTTGTATTTTGATTAGAATAAAAGCGCATTTGCTTGAGGACAAGCAAATCTCAAGTGTAAGGATATTTGATGAAGCGAAAAGTGTACCGCTTTTAGGGGGTCATTTAAGCCCTAAATCGTATTTATTTGATCAAATATTGCCCTAAATCGTTCCTTTTGTCATTTTAGGTACTTTGGAGAAGAAATCTGGAAAAGGAAGCATTTTGGACGTTTTTGGAGCATAAAAGTGAAGAAAACGACAAAGTCTCAAAATTATGCTGGAAAGTACCTTTGACGGCGTCAGGGATTGTTCCAGACGGCGTCAAGGCTTGGCAAAAAAGGTGGATATGAAAATTACTCATGATAAGCCAGAGAAATTTACACAGGAAAGTCTGACGGCGTCACCCTTTAATGTGATCAAGGTCGTCACGGCTTAACTTAAAGAGGGACGGCGTCAAGCCATATTTTGATAAGCCAGAGCGGATTTTTGGAGGTCTAAAGAGGGACGGCGTCAGGAAGGCCATCCGGGAACCCTAGACACGGCGAGGTGACGGCGTCAAGTCCTATAACGTGACGCCGTCAGCCCTTAAACTCTATATATAGTTTTGCAATTTTTTGTCATTAGTGTGCAACTTTGTGAGGAGAAACCCTAAAGACGAATTTCTGCCATTTTTAAGGGTTTTCATACCCTTGGATCTCCCATGTTTAATTGAAGATAAGTAATCGTTTAATCAATCAATATGTCTATGTGTTGTTTGATTATATCTCGTTCTTGTCTTTTGATTAACATGCTAGGCTAGATTTATCTTGTGTTTGCTTAGATCTAATGAAACCTAGCTATTGATTATTGGTTATTAGTGTGTTATTAGTTGTATTGGATGATTGTTTATCTATGTTAGGCTTAAGAAAACTGGCTAACCTCCTATTCGGTAACTTGCTTGAACGTCTTAAGAAACATGAACCAATGCGTACTAAGGTTTTTATGGTTGTATTTAATGCATGAGCGAATTCTAGTGATCCCATGTTAGGAGCTTCCTAGCCGGCTCGACATAGGAGTGAAGTAGGAGCTTGTAGAGTTGGGGAAGTACGTACGCCACCCCACGATTGGTATTAAGGAATACACCCGTCATCCACGCAATTAATACACACTAATCAACCGGTAAAAGATAGTTAGGGAGTAAGGAAATCTAAGTAAACACATTTCTCTCCACATAAGTTTCACAACCTTTTCATTTTCATTATTTTATTTTATTTGCATTCGTAGTTATTTGGGTTAGTTGACTAGCAACTAATTCCGCCCACTCCTTCAAACCCGAGATTTTACTTGCTTTCATAAAAATATAAAAATACAAAAAGAATCTTCCCTCACCCTTAGACCTATTAGAATAGTTTTTCAATCCTAACGACACTATTCCCTGTGGAGAACGATCAATCCCCCGTACTTACCACTACACTATACTACATCGGTCAGGTACACTGCCTGGTGGGGTTGTAAGCCTCTTGAGATCCCTCGAGAGGTAAAACCTGTTGTAAGGTCGCAAAACCACGCATCACACACTAATCTCATCAATCTCTAAGGGTGCGTTTGATACGGATTAATGGGAATCAAATAATGACTTTCATAGTTATTGCAATTGTTTGGTTCAAGATTTGGTAATCAAACTATCATAGCACACCTATAGATCCATTTCACTAGTGGGAGGTAACTTTCATTACACATTCCAGTGGGCCCCATCTTTTTAATTGTCATCATATATACCTTTTATTCACTTGGATGGGGACCACTATTTGATATGCATATCACAAGTTGTATACTAAACGAAAACAATGGAAATGATATCTTCAATCCCATAACTCCCCCCAATCAAACTAACAACCATAGTGATTCCAGTTACCATACCAAACGCAACCTAAAATCTTCTCTCCCTTCTCTCCACCATCGACACCACCAAAACTCCATCGCCACCACCAAAACTTCATAGCCACCACCACCAAACCCTATAAAGATCCAAACCCACTACACCCTATCAAGATCCAAACACCACCATCGACACCACCAAAACTCCATCGCCACCACCACCAAACCCTCATCACAACCACCACGAAACCAACACCAGTAGATTTGATCGGATCTGGTCAAGATCCGGCCAGATCCATGGTTGGTGGTTGTTGCCACGAAACTGAAATCTCCTTTTTGTTTTCTTTATATGAGTACGAGTCTTGTTTAAGATCTAGGATAATATCATTTTCGTGTGGTTGTTCTTGTGAAGGATTTCGGGTTACTGTAAATCACGAAAAATGAAACTGAGATCTTTAAGTTTTTCATGTTTATTTCGGATCTTGTTTGATTTGGATGAGGTTGTTTGTTGAAGTTGTTGTTTGATGATTTTGTAAGTCCATGTTTACTGATGTATTAGTATTGCGAACCTTTTGGAAGAAAAAAAAAAATAGAGCTTATCTTTTTGAGCAATCCATGGTATGTGTGGAGTGGGAAATGAAAGAAAATGTGATGATGAAGTGGGTATTGTGTACAAACCCAGATCTCAGATTTTGTTATAAGATGGATAATGACAAAACTCTAATTGGTAATCTTGATTGGATCAAGATTTGGGTCGGGTTGAAAATATGGAGGAAAATGATGAATCTTTGTTTGTTGTGATTGTGGTTTGTTTGTTGGTGGTGTGTCGAAATCACACATTTTGCTGCATGTGTAATACTTTATTAGACTTTTGATTAGATTATGTATGTTGACTAATGATCTGCTAGTGGTTCATTGTCGATTAAGATGGTTTCGTTAATTTTTCTTCTATGAATTGATAGTTTTATTGATAAATACAAAATTAGAATGAAAAATGTTTTGATGTACTTACTTCATTACCAAGTAACCATGAAATAGACCAATAAAGGGATGATAAAGAGAAGTGGAAAAAACAAGATTTCAGTGATGATGAATATTTGAAAAAAAAAAAAGAAAAAAAAAGAAGAAAAAAAAAGAAAAGAAAAGAAAGATCCCTAAAATATATTGGCGATGGTGGTGGCGATGGTGGTGGGTGTGTGGTGGCGGTGGGTGGTGATGGTGGTGGTGGTGGTGGCGGTGGGTATTAACTTATTATAAAAAGACCAAAAATGAAATACCAATCAAACCACAAGGATCAAATTTGTAATTAACTTTATTATTAACTTTTTTACAAAAAGGCAAAAAAGACAAGTCGCCTAAAAAATGTGGGCCCCAGTCGCTCAAGAAAGTACCTATTATAAGTGGTATTATATAAGTACATGGTATGAACACATATAGGGACACTTGTCACTATTTTATGATATTCACCAAAAAAATTTTTTTTTAGGCATTTAGGGTGAATTGTGTTGTACTATTGGAGTAAATAGGGAATTACCCTTATCTTTAGCCGTATGTTTAACTTGTCTTTTACTCTACGGAGTATTAATTATTGAATGTATGAAAGCTAAGGATCACAATGACACGTTTCACTAGCCACGGATTGTTGAAAATGAAAGTCAGAAAATGAAAGTCAGCAAATGAAAGTCAAGATTGTAATGTAGCTCTAAACCAAAAGATTTGACTGTTTCTTTAAGTGTTTTTGATAAATTCATATTGTGAGTTTACATTTCATAAAATAAAAAGGAAAACTCAAATTTGATCTTGATTTATCGAGAAGATGATTAATTAACATGAAAGCGAACTATACCCATATTACAGTGGGTTGACTTATTTATTATCTTTTTGCTCTGCGTCTTATTACATTGATCAACATTCGAAAACTATAGTGTAGCATTTGTTACATATCGATAAAGGATCAAGTCGAATGACTGACCAAGTTCTTTTATTTTTGTCATTCGATCTTATTTTACACGTTTTAGCTACAATAACAAATCCAATACAATGTTGTATTTATTATAAATACTCTCCGATAAAATATTCAAACTTTCAACTTGTAGCTCCTAGCTTACGCATATATCCGTTCGTGGCTCTAGCAAGCTCAAACAAGAACTTTACTCAGTTTAAGTTTGTGTGACGGTAAGCTTAAAACCGACCGGTAGATGAGTCGATCAAAATGTAAGAAACCATGCTTCACATGAAAATAAACATTACGAATAAAAATGGTTTTTAGAAAAAAGCAAGTCACATCAAAACTACAACTACTTAGTTGTGCAATAAGTGATATAAATAAATAAACATGAATACGATATCCATCATAAGAAAATTGGACTTATAAACATTCTAAATTGACGCCGTCAATCTCCCCTGGTTTATACTTAAAATCTCAGGCAATGACTTTATAGTGAGATTGATTGGAACCCAATAATATAAAGTTTAGGGCATGTTTATTAGATGCATCAAACTAGCATATTTTTGGAATATCATACTCAAACTAGCATATTTTTAAGTAAAAGTCAAACTAACAATATGGGGTGTTTGCAAGATTGATGCATTGCATTGCATCAAAACTAGTAAAAGTCAATAAAGAAGGCTTAAATAAGCATACTTTTGGAATATCATACTCAAACTATCATATTTTTGTCCTCGTTTTCAAAAAGGAGTATACATATATAATTGACTCCAGCCAGCTACTTTCCGTAAGGACTCGACAAAGCAACTCTTTTCTTGACCTCGGTATTTTCATAAACCTGTTGCAATATTAACATATATTCACTTTAACATATTGTTTCAATAGTTATATGTTTCCATTAACGAACACAATTTACACAGAAAGAACGTACATTGCCATTAAAATTAAACATGATTAGTATAACACCTACATCAGTCCAAACTGAGACGCAAGTTAAAGGGACAATCATTCTACAAACTTGGCCAACGTTAGATCAACAGTTATCATCATCCCAGGACCTAAACGGCCTTTCATTGTAACTTTTGAATCGTCTACTGGTAGAACTCCAACCTGCATTGAGAAACCAAGCTCTGATAAATGTCAAAGAAACATAGTGAACAAGAAGCTAAGTAGAAACGAACAATATGAAGAATAAAACAGACATTTATAACTCAAGGATCCATATAAACAACCAAATTAACTCAGAATTAACCATCATTAATCAAGAATACCCAAGATCATCTACATGAAAAACTAAATTCACAAACAACTCCTTAATCATTTCACAGATCCATTATCAAGTCTTCTCACTTCATCAATGGCAACTCAACAAGACATCTTTGTTGCTGGTTCAGAGAGTCGTGTTCCCATGCTATCACAGGGTAGTTACATACAGTGGTCGAGTCGTATTATTTGCTATGCTAAGAGTAAACCTAATGGGAACCTAATTGTTAAGTCAATTTTGAATGGTCCGTATTAGTTCAGAGAGATCGAAGACCTTGGTGATGCAACCCATCCCCCAATACCTCCTTTCACCCGACTACAATCTGAAAAAAAACTGTCTGAGACTGAATAAGTACAAGTTCTAGTTGATGATCAAGCCATTCACATGCTACTATAAAAAAAAATAAAAAATATGCTCCCTCTCCTCTCCATCTATAACATTACTCCTTCCTTCCATCTTTTCCCATCTATTTTCTTTTTGGTAAACCATAGACAATATACAATCATAACTTGATTAAATAGAAAGCAAAGTAGTAATGTTTGAAGAACAAGAATAACTTATAAATACTATTTTATTCAATTTATAATTCTAATACTGATCGTGTATAGTACCTCCGGACCCAACATACTGGGTCGGGCATGCTCATAACTTGAACCGCGGCAGAGCCAAGACGGACAAGTGCACATTGTAGACTCCAGTCTTGCCAAGCCGGATAAGAACACGCCCCGGTCTCGCCAGGCCGGGTCGGAACACATCATCGGCCGCCGCCAGGCCGCCACGCCGCCAAAAGCCAGATCTCTTGGGATTATGTCTCCCACGTGATCTGAAATCTACCTACTAGGGGAGGCGTAATTCGGCTCGCAGAGTCCCGATGCAGCTACAGGACGTGTGTGGGTAGTATAAATACCCCCACCTCATTTATTACTTTCAACTAATAGCATTAACTCTCACATAGTCCGCACATACACTTTCTCTCTCTAAACAATATACTTACTCTCACACCGGAGGCCAACCGCGGAAGCCCCGTTCCGCGGTAAGACTAACGGTGGTGCTTTTTCTTAGCAGCTTTACGAAGTACTTAGCATAAGATCCGCCCCTGCCAAGAGTTAGTCTAACCTAGGTCTTGCATTGAGCCCAAGATTTGTACCAACAAGTTGGCGCCATCCGTGGGACCAGTTACACAACTGCGCCTCTAAAAGAACTTTACCATGAGTAACCAGGTGAATGACTCATCCCCAGCCCAAGAGCGTTCAACAGTACGGAACACTCTTGAGAAAGGGAAGAGCAAGGAAGGAGAACACCATTCGGGCTCCCTTCCGGAGGAGGCGATAAGGGAATTTTGCGACAAACATTATGACCAACTATTGCCCTTAATGACCGAGAAAGTCCATGCGGAAAAGTTGAAGCAAGTGAAAACCCGTCTCGACTTCGATGACGAGTCGCAAGGGAACTCACACTCTCGAGAACGATCTCGAAACTCTCAGTCGAAATCCTGGGGGGAAAGAGGGGATGATAAAAAAAGGAAGACTAGCCCCAGTGTAAGGCCTGGACCTTCCGAAAGTTCCCACTCCCGAAGTGTTTTCTCCCCAGACTCAGCAGAGAACCAGAAGACGACGATGAAAGGGCCAAGCACCTTTGGTCAACCGTTTTCACTCGTCTAGGGGAAAAACGAGGAGATGTCAAATCACGCCTGGGGGAGAGAAGACCGGATGTGTTTTCTCGACTTAGATCCAAAAGTCTCGTTCGAAGAGAGCGAAGAATTGAATCCAAACGTAACAGGAGGGACGGACAACCCTCCGCAGAAGGGAACCCGGATAGACACAGAAGGAGAACCCCCAGTCCAACCTATAGCCGCTCCCCCCCGCTCTAGGGAGAAAGGCGCCGGAAACAGAGATGCCTACTCTGGTTCCGGAAGGCGAAGAGAACGGAGACTCGTGGAAAGCGAAGATAGTGCTCGGGGGTATTGGGAAGCCAGATCTGGAAAAACAGAAGGGGTACGGATGATCTCTATCATCCATACGATATTGAAGACAAGGACCCTTTCACGCAACGGATCAGGAACTTCGAGTTCCTAAAAAGGACCCGGATGCCTACGATCGTCAAAACCTATGACGGGACAGGGGATCCAGATGACCATTTGAAGAACTTTTATACCGCGGCCAAGGTGGAGCGGTGGGCCATGCCCACCTGGTGTCACATGTTCAACTCTACTCTTATGGGCCATGCACGGATGTGGTTCGATGAATTGCCGGCAGAAAGCATAGACAGCTTTGAAGATCTCCGAAAAAGTTTCTTATCCTACTTCCTCCAGCAAAAGAAATACACCAAGGATCCGGTGGAACTCCACCTCATCAAGCAAAGAGAAGGGGAGACAACGGCAGCGTTTGTTGACCGCTTCAAGGCTGAAAGCATGCATGTGAAAGGCGCCCCAGAATGCATGAAAGTCTCAGGTTTCATACATGGGATCAATAATCAGGAGCTGATAAGAAGGCTCAATGATAAAATCCAGAAGACTGTTGATGAAATGTGGAAGGTAACCACGACCTTCCTCCGCGGTGAGACAGCCGCGACAAACTTGTCAAGAAAGAAGCAAGACCGCTCTTCATGAAAATCTCACGAAGGAGGATCCCGTACATCCAACAGTCAAGCCTTTGAAAGAAAAACAGAATTCAAAGGGCGCTTCAGGGCAGACAGGAGGCGGAATGACCGATTCACGCCCCTCACAAAGACACCAAAGGAGATCTTGGCAATGGATTCCGTCAAATTCACAGCCCCACCACCCATGGCAAGCCCGACGGAGTCTAGAAACAAGGATAAGTACTGTGACTTCCACAGGGAAAGGGGGCACCACACGGACGAGTGTTTCCAGTTAAGAAAGCAGATTGAGGAGGCAGTCAGATCCGGTCAGTTGGCACACCTAGTGAAGGAGATCAAAAGTGGGAGTCAGAAGGGCGGGGCCGCCAAAGGCGGCAAGAAAGAAACCGCGTCCAAGGATAAGGCCCCGGCCATATTCATGATACAAGCTTGGCAACGAAGTGTAAAAAAAAAGGTATCCTCACATACCGAACCAAATCTGGAAATATCTTTCCCTCCGATAGAGGAAGATGACTGGGATGATCACCCACTAGTAATAAAGGCCGGAGTAGGCGGGCACCACGTGCATCGAATGTACGTGGACAACAGAAGCACCTCTGAGGTACTTTATGAACACTGCTTTAACCGCCTCAGCCCGGAAATCAGGAAAAGAATGATCCCAGCTACCGCACCACTCCTCGGCTTCAGTGGTGAATTATCATGGCCCTTGGAGCAGATTCTGCTGGAAGTTACATTAGGTGATGAAGAGAATTCAGCTAGCGCTTGGATGAACTTCATGGTAGTCAGGTCACCCTCTCAATATAATGGCATAATTGGTCGGCCGGGGATACGACAGCTCAAGATTATCCCTTCCACGGCCCACGGCATGATTAAATTCCCCACCCAGGGTGGAGTAGTCACCGTACATAGTGACAAAATCATTCCGGTAGAATGCCAAATGGTCGCGGAACCACAATCACAGCAGAGTTCTGAGGAAACTCCGGCAAAAGACGGAGTTAAAGTAGCAATACATCTGGAATTTCCGGATCAGATTGTTGTTGTGGGAGGGAGCCTGACAGACCAAGGAAAGAAGGACCTGTGTGAGTTGTTGAAGAATAATCTGGATATCTTTTCCTGGCAGCCGTCGGACATGACTGGAGTGCCACGGAGCGTAGCAGAACACAAGCTGAACATCCGGGAAGGGCATGCCCCGGTAAGGCACAAGAAACGTGGGAAGGCCCCGGAAAGGAACAAAGCAATTAACGATGATGTGGCAAAATTGGTAGAAGCCGGCATAATGAGGGAGGTCCACTACCACGACTGGCTGTCAAACCCGGTCCTGGTCAAGAAAAGTGATGGAGTTGTTCATAACAGAAAATAGTTTTCTTTGTAATGGAGATTCAAGGTTTGTAACCCTAGTGATAGTGAAGATCACTCGTATTATTCTCAATAATATTGAATCGTTTGGTGTTAAACTTCATTGTTCATTATCAAATTCAACAACCACCACTGTTCCATTTCCAATAACAAATAACCTTCTAAGTGTGGTTAAGTAGATTCCGCATACTTAATCATATTCACTCAAAGTATCTCATACACTCGTTATAAAGGACTAACATCCTATTAAGTGTACCGAATCCCTCGCAATTGGTATCAGTGACAGACTGATATTTTTGATTTAGAAGAAGATGAAATGGACGTAGAATCTATTCAGACAAATGTTGCTGCAAAGTTGCCTATGCTCAAACAGAATGAGTTTGAGATGTGGAGGCTGAGGATAGAGCAGTATTTCCAAGTGCAAGATTATGCACTTTGGGAAATTATTGAAGATGGAAACTCCTTCAAACCTACAACCTCTACATCAACAGTTGAAGGTAAAATTGTGACAACTTTGAATACCAAACCAACAACTGCAGAAGATAGAGTCAGAAAGAAGAATGACCTCAAGGCAAGAAGTATGCTGATGATGACCATTCCAAATGATCAACTTTTAAACTTCAGCAAGTTCAAAGATGCAAAGTCTTTGTTTGAGGCCATTATTGCAAGGTATGGTGGGAATGAAGCCACCAAGAAGACCCATAAGACTCTTCTCAAACAACAGTTTGAAAACTTCTCCTCAACCAACAATGAATCTCTTGACCACATGTTTAATAGGCTTCAGAATATTGTGAGCCAACTTGCTATTCTTGGGGTTGAAATACCTCAAGAAGATTTAAACTCAAAATTTCTGAGAAGCTTACCTGAAGAGTGGGCTATGCATGTTGTTGTCTGGAAGAACAAGCCAGAACTTGACCATATGGAACTTATGGACTTGTATATCAACTTTAAGATTGTGGAACATGATTTGAAGAAAACTGGAGGTACTAGTTCTAATACTGGGAATATGGCATTTATGTCATCTCCTAGTACCTCAACTCCAGTTGAAGAGGTGAAAGTTGTTGATGGTGTTGGTGCTGCTAGTTCATCAAGCAGTACCATTGGTATAATGGATGAGCAGACTTGTTGTGCATTTTTAACAAGTCGAAATGATGGGTCCATGCTCACTTATGAAGACCTCCAAGAGATCAATGATGATGATCTGGAAGAAATGGACCTAAAATGGCAAATTTCTCTTCTTAGCATGAGGGCTAAGAAGTTCTATCAAAGGACGGGGAAGAAGCTCACAATCAGCAGCAATGATACTGCTGGTTTTGACAAGTCAAAGATAAAATGCTACAACTGCCACATGATGGGGCACTTCTCAAGAGAATGTAAAAGGCCAAGGCAGCAAGATAGCAAAAACAGAGGTTTTGGAAGCAAATCCAAAACAGGGGAAGTTTCTGAGCCAAACTCAAAAGCTATGGTAGCTATTGATGGCTTAGGTTTTGATTGGAGCTTCATGGCAGATGAAGAAGAAGCTTCTTCTCAGATGGCACTTATGGCTTTTTCTGCTACTGAGGTACAATCTCATAAAGCTTGTTCAAATACTTGCACTGCTCTTAAAGAACTACAAACTTTAATCAAACATTATGATGATCAAAAGAAAGAGCTAAGCACAACTCATCAAGACTTAATAAACTATAAGTTTGGTTTAGCTACCTTAGAGAAGCAGATCATACACTATAAAAAAAATGAATTTGCTTTTTCAGATGACAAAGCTCTTCTTAAGCATGACATATTCTTTAGAGATGCAGAAATTAAGATTTTAAGAGATGTATATGATAGGATCAAAAAGGATAATGAAAACATTCACTTAAGTGTAGAAACACTAGAACATGCTTCTATGGGTGTAACTAACATGATTGAATGTCAAGTGATCAATAAGGCAAAGTCTGGGTTAGGATATAATTCTGTCCCACCTCCCTATAGAGGAATTTCTGTTCCCCCAGGGATTGACCTAAAGCATTCAGGCTTAGCTGAATTTCAACAACCTGAGCTACAATATGGTGTTCAGCCAAAAGCAAAGTCAGTTGTTGATGAACCTAAGAAAGTAAGTGAGAGTTTATGTAAAACTTTTGTAGCACCCCGACCCGACAAGGGTAGAGATGTCACAAAGATGGTGACATATCAAAAACATACACAAGCATACATCTTCAATAATACAAAAGAATACAAAGGTTACAAAGAAATTTCAAGGAAATACAAAATTACAAAGGAATAAATACTAAGTCTGAAAATATAAATTCTTCTAGTCATCTTTGTAACGGAATTACTATCAAATTACTTGTAAAACCCTAAAATCTGAAAAGCATGTAAAATGACCAAAATGCCCCTGCAAGTTTAAAAATTAATTAAAAGCTTATAAAGTATCAAAACAATCCCAAACTTCTGGCAATGCACTAGATATGTTACCAAATAATTTTAACAACTTCATTCAACATTTATACAAGTGAAAAAAATTACCAAAATACCCCTATATGAACCGAATATATTATTATGTATTATTATAAATTGTTAATTAAGATATAAATGGATAAATAAGGAAAATTATGAATCAAATCAATCACAATTATTTGCCAACTATGAAAACCGAAAATTCTGGTCCAAGCCCACCCCTAGGACTCGGTATTCCATGTTTAAAATCAATCCATATCTTTTTCCTTGAAAACCCTAAGTGCCGAGAATAACAAAACACACACAAAATCATTTTTGCCTCCATTCGGCCACAAGAAATTCTTTCAACAATTTTCTGAGCTCAATCATCATCCAAGGAGTCCTAGAAAAATCGGTTTGAAGTCGTTTGTTGCCTGGTTCGTTGGTGGTGAATTTATTCTTGTCGCTAGGGCATTTTAAGGTAAAAATTCGTATTAATTCAACCAAGCTTCATAAAATTCGTTTCTTATTTTTCCTGAGATCCTTACATTGTGTATGACCTACGAAAAATGTGTACAAGGTGGTTTGGTTCCGTTTGAAGTCGTGGTGAATTCTTTCTTGTCGAGTAAACACATCCGAGAAGCAATAATTCGTGCAGCCTTTTTCACTCGTTCTAAAATTATCTTGGTATTTTTCGCAGCTCCTAATGATCATGTCTAACGTGGGAAAAATGATAAAAACCGGCCATGCACTCTATATAATTCGTATGGAAATTATTGTGTTTATAAACCCTAAAATCGAAATAAATCTATAATATATATATATATGCGATTTTTCCAGCCTTGGTGATTAATTTTCGTGGCATCTATGATCATCATATAACACCAGAAAAATACTCATTTGAATTGTAGAGACCTAAAACTATTATTAAGGAATTTATTTATAATCGGCTAATAAGGAAAAATAAAGGAAAATGGTGAAAAACCCTAAAGACAATCGACCTAGGGTTATGTGGCTAAAATCTGGAAATTTAATGTGTTTAAATGATGTGGTTATGATGTTTTAATGATTGGTGAAAGTAGGGTTTTGATTTTGTTTTTAAAATGTATGCCGATTTGAAGAAATAAATGGAAGGGTGTGTTTTGTAACTTTTAAAACTCATGGGTTATTTTTAAAACATATTTTGGGCTGTGTACTTTTCGTATAAAATATAAGTTGAGGGGGCCTAGTGTCATTTTTATATTTTAAAGGATTAAAATGTATTTATTATTTAATTAGGGTTCGATTTGTAAATAATTAAATGAAGGGACTAAACTTGTAATTTCTGGAAACTTAGTGCTGTTTTGGATAATAAAATATATTCAGGGGGTCATGTGCTATTTTGGATAATTTCATGGCTTAATATGTAATTGTTTATAAATAAAAGTTAAAATTGTAATTTAAGGAACTAAATGTGTAACATTGATAACTAGAGGGGCTTAATGTGTAAATTATGAATACTTGAGGATACATTCGTATAATATGATAAAATAAGTGATCATTGTGTAAAATGGATAAATTAAGGGTTTAATGTCTAACTATGAATACATGAAAGTGTAAAGTGTAACTTCTGGAATATAAGGGTATAAAATGTAAATTATGAAACCTAAAGGACTAAAAGAGTAACTTGAGGAATCTAAAAGCTAAAAAGAGGAAACCTACTAAATATGGAAATTTGCTAAAGTTGGAAAGTTACTTAAAATGGAAAGGGTTGTGATTCGTTTCTACCCCTCTAGGTGTGAAGAAGGAGAGGACCTGATTCTGTTTCATCTTATTCATTTCTGAGTTGTATTTGCTTTTGGAATAAGGTACAGATATTCTGACCTTCTCTGTAAGGTTTCCTATGACCTCTTTCATGTTCTGATCTGTTTAGCCTCTGATTTGATACCTGAGACTTGACCTCCCGACAATGAACCCCTGCATTTATCTCCTGTCTTGAATCCTGATATGAACCCTGACATGAACCCTAATATGATACCTGACATTTGATACCTTGCTATGATTCCTTTGCCTTGAACCTTTGACCTATTATATGAACCTAGACTGTGAAGCCTTTTTAATTCTGACCTGGAAATGATTTGAGAAAAAGCTATTTTAAAATGATGTTTACAAATATGATACAATACTCTTTAAATGGGATTTTACTAACTTGTAAGAAAACTATTTTAAAAGACCATCCTTATGAAAAACCATTTTGAAAGATCATTTTATGAAATTTGCTCTGAAGGATCATTTTTATGAAGATCATTATTAAAAGATTATTTTTAAATGGACTCTTAACTAGAAACCTTTTTAAAGGAACTGTTACTATGGAACTTGGATTATTGACCTCCTGATATTGACCTGCTGATATTGACCTTCTGATATTGAACCTTCTGATATGACACCCTGATTATGATATGAACCTTTGACCTTTGACCTTTGACTCCCAGTTTGATACCCGAGCCAAAATTTGTTCCCTAGCCATGAAGGTAACATGGCCGTGTCTGTGATGCACCACTGGCATGACTAGTGTGTAGCCCTAGTGATTTGGTTACACCGTCCCCATTCTGATTCTGTTATGCGCGCTTATGTGATTTCTGATATGGCCAATATGATTTGTTCTGGGGGGGCGAATGGATGCATCCTAGACTTGTTCTGTTTCTGATATATCTGGTATGTCTGGTGACTGGTACTGTGTGCAATACATGCCTTTCACAACCCTGGGAGCTTGCAACTCCAACCCTGGAGGTATCCCCTCAACCCTGTCCTGGTATGCTGAGGTCACCCCTCCATACACCCTGGTATGTGATTTGATATGATATGTTTCTGGGCTCGTGGTGGATTACTGTCCTAAACCTTTACTCTCTCTCTGTACCTTTACTTATCTATTTCGTTACACTATATCTGTTCTTTTCCTTTTACTTTCATTTCTTTTGCTTTCGTTTCCGTTTATTATATATCTGTTCACTGGGCTTTTTAAGCTCAGCCGCACGTTTCTTTTCGTGTGCGGCAGGTTTTAGTTGGAAGCTGGGTATGAGTGAAGAGACTTTTGGACTTAGAAGACATTACTAGCTAAATTGGATTAGAGATGATTAGAAGAGTTATATTCAGACTTAGTAATTTCTGTATATCTCCTTTGTAGCCTTGTAATAACAGATTTTCAGTTGTAACCCTTGGAATCCTATTGTATTATGTATGTCATATGCTTGTGTTTGTTCTGATAAGAATCCGTATTTGTGACACTTCTACCCTTGCCGGGTTGGGGTGTTACAATCAAAGTGTAGTCTTCTAAGTCCAATGGTACTCTCTACTCATACACAGCTTCCTACTAAAACCTGCCGCAGGAAAAGAAATGAGGCTGAGCTACGAGAGCTCAGTGAACAGATATAACGGTAACAAAGCAGTAATAAAGAATAGTACAAAGTGTCAGAAATATATGTCATGCAGATATAATCAGAGTCAAAGGATAAAAAAAAAAGAGTAAGGATAAAGGATAGGGAATAATAGATAGATAAAGGTAAAGGGAAACAGTGCAGGGTATAATAAGGGTCAAAGGTAAGTAAATGTATATGGTAAAGGAAAACAGTAATCCACCACGAGCCCAGAAACAGATATATATATATATAATGTAACCATGTCATCAATCATACAGAGGGGAGTCCTCTCAAGTAACCAGATAATATGAGGGGTGTCCTCATGTATCAAATGGAGTAGCTAGCTCCCAGAGATGTGAAAGACGTGTATCGCACACACCATCAGTCACCAGAGATATAACAGATAATATACACAGATAACAGAAACAGAACAAATCTAGGATGCATCCATACGCCCCAGTAGGCCAGATTCTTCTCCTACATAACAGATAAAATCAGGGACGGGATAGGTCATCACTCTCCTACCCTAGAGTCAAGTCATCGGTGCATCAATGACAAGGACATGAAACCCTCATGCCTAGTGAAATGGCTCGGGTATCAAACCGTGGTCAAGGTCAGATATCATATCAAAATCAGAGTGTCATAAATAAAGGTTCATGGCATAAGGTTCATGTCAATTATTTCAGAAGTAATATCAGAGGTTCAAAATCAATTAGGTTTAAATCAGAGTTTATCAGATCAAGGTTCATATCAAAGTTTCAAGTCAAGATTCAGATCAAGTGGATCATATCAAATGGTTCAGAAGAGTATATCAAGGTTCAAAATCAAAATTTCATAGCAAAAGTTCATTTCAGGAATTTCTATCAAAAGTTCATTTAAAGCAATCCTTTAATAATGGTTTTCATAAAAATGATATTTCAAAGTAGTTTTCATAAAAATGATTTTCCAGAGTAGTTTTCATAAAAAAAATGATCTTTCAAAACGGTTTTTCATAAGGACAGTCTTTAAAAATAATTTTCCTAAAAGTTAGTATATTTTCATATAAAAGTAGTATCGTATCGTACTCATAAACATCATTTTAAAACCAACGATTTTTCTCAAAACATTTCCAGGTCATAATTAAAAGGTTTTTACAACATAGATTCATATCAGAGGTCATAACAATGGAATCAATAGAAAAGGTTCAAAGCAAAGGGAATCATAGTAATGGCATCAAATCAGAAGCTAAACAGATCAGAATATGAAAGGGATCATAGCAGAGTTCACAGAACAGGGGAAACATAGCAAGGTTCAAGGGAAAACAAGATATACAGAGAAAGGGGTTCATGAGAAACCTGTGAGAAGGTCAGAATATCTGTACCTTATACCGCAAGTGAAAATACACAACAGAATAATAAGGACCGGAAGCGAACTCCATCTTCAGCGGATCTACACGAATTCATGATTGTCTTATTAATAGCTTGTTTAATTCAGATTACTTATTTTAGTCGGCTTTCCATTTTTAGTAACTTTCCTTTTTAGGTAACTTTCCAGATTTAGTAGGTTTCTATAATTAGCAGATTTCCATCCTTTAACTTTACCAATTTACACTTTATACCTTCTTAGTTATTTAGATTACAAAATAAACCTTATAATTACATAAATCACAATTTAACCTTTACAATTATTATATTTTGTTAGGATTTATTTTAAAGTGATGGTCATTCGTCATTGTAATAGTTTAATTAATGTGTCGTTGTTTGAGTTAGTTAAGTTAATCAATGGGCTTGGACTTAAGCTAATAGGTTATGTTTAGTGTTTAAAAGAGCCCATGTAAAAGCCCACCCAAGTCCAAGCCCATCCATCTCTCAAAACTATAAATACCCTTCACCCTCCTCATTTGAGGGTGTTGCTTCTAGGGGTATTCTCACATCTTGTATCTCATTTCCTCTTCTCAATCTAATCTCTTGAAGTTACCATCCCATCTCCATCTCTCTCTCTATCTCTTTCTAATATTGTTGTTGTGTGATAAAGAGTAATATTTAGCAATCTACAAGTGGTGTCAGAGCAAAATCTTAAAGATCTAGGATTTTATTTTTTCCCGATTGTTACTGTTTCATAATTTTTTTTGTTACGTTCTGTTGAATTTGTTTTTTTTGGTTTCATTTTCTTTATGCATTTTGTCTACTGTTTAGTTTATTAGTTTAACAAAACATCATTTGACTAGTTCATTTTGTTGTGTTTAATTTTGAATTTTTTCTCTACTGTTTCATTTGCAATTTTTTTGTTTGTTTTTTCTCTTGTTCGAACAATAAAGTCGAAGGAACTCATAAGTCGAACGAACAACTCATTCAGTCGAACGAGCAACATCAACATAGTCGAACGAGCATCTCATCGAACCAACTCATCGAAGGAGCAATAAAGATAGTCAAACGAGCATCTCATCGAAGGAGCAATAAAGATAGTCGAACGAGCATCTCATCGAAGGAGCAGTCATCGAACGAGCAAAAAGGGTAGTCGAGTTAGACACTCTTCCAAATTGATCGAACGAGTTCATTGATCGAACGAAGTTGTTGATCGAACGACCACTTTGATCGAACGACCACTTTGATCGAACGAACTCCATAGTCGAACGACTTCTCTTTGATCGAAGCAACAAGTTAGTTGATCGAAGGACTTACTTGATCGAAGGATCCACTTGATCGAAGGAGTCATTTTATCGAACCAACTCTCTTCGAACGAGCTTCTGTGATCGAAGGATCTTAAGTGATCGAAGGAGGACTTTCATGATCGAACGACTCATCTAGTCGAAGAAGCTTTTAGTCGAACCAACACCTTGATCGAACGAGGTAATCAAACGAGAACTTTGATCGAACCAACACCTTAGTCGAACGAGCAACTTTGTAGTCGAACCACTTCACTTCATCGAACGAATTTTATAGTCGAACAAGTTATTTGGTCGAACAAGTTTACTAATCGACCGAGTCATTTGATCGAGCAAGTGTTTAGTCGAACCAAGCACTTAGTCGAACCATTTGATCTAGTCGAACAAGGCTCTAGTCGAAGCAAGTTCATTTCGTCGAACAACTTCACCTCATCGAACCATTTCACCTCACACTCTAGTCGAACAAGAACATCACTGACCAAGGAAGTAGTCGAACAAGAACTTCATCGAACAATCATTCTAGTTGAAACAACAAATTTTTGTCGAACTAGAAACTGTTCCATAGTTGAGTTCGTTCATTGTTGAGATTGTGTTTTCTTCTAATATTGAAGATTGCTTCTTGTCTCTTTTATTGCATTGAGTTCTATATTGAAAGTATTATATAGAGTTTGTTGAAGTAGTGTGTTTCTTTGCTAATATTGAAGTTGATATATACTGAGTCTCTAATATTGGTTTGCTTGTGACGTGCTTATCATCAGTTCAACTCTTTGACGTGTGTTTGCATGAGACTAATATATATATAATACAATATAATAGAGTTAACGTGTGTTTGCATGTGAGTGTGTTTGACGTGTGTAAAGTTCATAATATTTCAAAATTTGGCAAAGACGTGTTTTGCATGTGGTGTATTTTACTATTAGACGTGTACTCAATATATGTAGTGTGTTTTGCATGTATTTGCTTTTGAAATATCTCTCATCTACTTTTGACGTGTACTCAATATATGTGATATATACGTGTATTCAACTTTTGGGATTAAGTATCACGTGTCTTCATCAACTTTAATATCAACTTTTGAAGTTTGCTTTACATGTGTAATCAAGTTTTCTTCGAGGACAACGTTATTCCATACATAACTCGTGAACAGTAACCAACCGTATCCTAGTTCTTTAACCGATCCAACATCATCTTTATCATACAACTTCATCAATGGCCGCTCACCAAAACAATATCACAACTGATTTGGCACATGCGTTTGCATTAATCACCAAAGCATTAAACATCCCACCACATAACAACAACCAATGGAACTCAACGTACACTGACAACATACAGTCATATATAGGTCAAGAAGGACAAATGGTTGACGTTATCGGGAATCAGCAAGGAAATGCTACGGGTATTCAAATGGGGAATCAAATGCAATATGCTGGGCAGAATACGGGAAATCAAATGGATCAGTTTGTGAATCAGAATGGGGTCAATCATAATGAGAATTATTGCTTCATGACTTCTTCCGCAACCCAAAGGAGTGATATAGGTAGAGCTGGAAATGTCAATGCAATGGATAGGGTAGAAAAGCTCCAGTACATGTTGATACTAGCCAGAAAGAGAGACTCGGGAATACCATTGACTGTTGAGGAATCCGACTTCCTGCTTTCAACCAGAATCAATGATAATTCTACAGAAGTCACTGGAATCTCCGACCCTATGCCTAATCAGCAAGAATCTACATCAAGCAGCGATTCTGACATTCCTCCTACTTATGACAAAGAACCACTCCATGAGACATCAATTTCAAGTAATGAGGTTAATCCGTTTGCTCAACAAAAGCCACATTCTGTGCCTCTCGAACCTACTTATGATACATATATGGACTCGCCAAGTTGTAGCAATATTAATTTGGCATCTCCAGATATGAATCCTAATGAAGTTCAAGTTGCACAAAATGACGCTAATGATGAGGAAACCCGTGCTTTATTTGAATCATTACTGAATAATTGTCATATTGAAATTGAAAAGGTCAAAAAGATCAATAGCGATGTTAAGGCCGCTAATGAAAAATTGACCACTGAGCTTGAGAGATACAAGGTGAACGAAAAAGCTTTTGAATTTCACCACTAACGACTGTCAGAACTTGAAAATGGTTACAGTGATTCTGTTTCAAGGGAGAAACATTTGCAAATCAAATACGACACTCTTGATGTTAGACTGAACATGCAAATTAAATCCCTAAAAGCAGAAATTTCTGATATAACCAACCAACTTTCTAAACAAAAATCAATTTGTTCTGATCTTGAAAAAGAAAAGAACGAGTTGCATTCAAAGTTTTCAAAACGAGAAGATGAACTTCTTGATGAAGTCCTTGATAAACAGGAAACAATTAAAAAGTTGGAAGAAATTCTTGTAAAAACGGGTCATTCAACTCAAACGATTAATATGTTAATTAACGACAAAAATCCGATTTTATATACAAGAAAGAAAATGGCTCTCGGTTGTGAAAACCCTTGTTATCTCAAGAAAGCTCAGCAAAAACAGAATGTGCTATTTAATGGTAATCTTATAAATGATGTGCATGATCCACCTGCTTGTTATGATTCGCATGAAACGATTGAGCTTACGAAAGAGAGTCGAAACAAAATGAGGCAATTGAATAGAGAAATCAAACCAATTGATTATAATGAAGCTAACAAACTTGCTGGTGTTCATCTTGTTAAAAAGGAGTCACCTTTGTTTTTCAAAAAACCAGTGGCTGCCTCAAAATTCAAAGTTGTTTCAAAACACCTTTCTAACATCGAACAAATGTACTCTAACGACACTTCCAAAAGTGAAGCTAGAATATTTTTAGCCGATCTTAAAAGGAGAGTTGAAATGCTTCAAGATGTTGTGGCAACCAAAACAAATGCTAAAATCAACGATTGGTTCAAAAGTTTTGAAACTGAACAGAAAAAGATGTTCGAAACAGAAATTACTCCCATTGTATCTGGCATACATGCAAGAGCAATTCATGTTGAGAACGCAATTATCAAAGAAGTAACTGAATTTGTCAAAGACCACACATCCTTGGTAATTGAAGCCAATGAAAACATTGAAAAAATCAAAGTTTTGGAAAAACAAAATGACTCACTCTCTGAAGAAGCTCTTTCAACTGATATCATGTCCATTATTTATCAAATATATTCTGTTGAGGATGATGAACGACTTCGAGCTGAGACTTCCGAAATTGTTTCAAAATATGAAAAGGCGCTTGCTAAGATTGAAAAACAAAATGTCACATATTTTAAACAACTTGATCAGAAAAAAGAAGAATGCAAGTATGACAAATTGTCGTATGAGCGTTCTTACAAAAACATGCAAGAACAAATTGATCTTTTGAAGTCTCAGCTTGAAAGTCAAAAAGGGAAGGGTGAGGAAACTAAGTTTGCAAAACCATCAACTTCGGACAAATCGGTTGTAAAACCAAAAATATCAATTTCTCAAAATGTTCCGAAAGCTGATGTGATAATTGATTTGACAAAACCAGTCACTCCAACACCCTTGCCCAAGTTTACTGCGAAAGGAAAAGGAAAAGCTGTTGTCGAAAACTCAAATGTGATAGCACCTGACCTTAATAGGATTAGTCCCACTACTGCGTCTGCCTCTACATCTCAATCACATAGGGCGATAGACAAAAGTGCAAAAGATAATCCAAAAGAGTCTAGGAATGCTACTACAAATTCAAAGGACAACAAGTTGAATCCTAATGTGTGTGCCCCCAGGAATAGCTCACCAAATGTGACCACAAATACTGTTAAAGAATCTGTTGGTTCAAACAACATGGTCCACAATTCCTATCTAGAAAAAGCTAGGAAAAAGGCACAGATTCGAAAAGATGGAATTTTAGGAACACCGTCTACGGTGATGAATTCTACAACATTACAAGGCACTGCTAGTAGTTGTAAACCACTACCTAGGAACTCTCAACAAAAGACTAGGGATTGGCCTGCATCTAAGAGTAGTTGCGAAAAAGAAAATGTTAAACAAGTAGAATGCAACACTAAGAATTCCTCTTCGAACAGAAAACAAGCTTCAAATGACTGTAGTGACAAAGTTAAGGTTGCTGTTTTGAACAAGAATGTTGAATTTGTCTGTCCTACATGTCAAAAATGTGTCTTTTCAGCTAATCATGATGCATGTGTGGCACAGTATATCAAGAAAGCAAATTTGCGTGCTAAGGCACAATCCTCTAAGACACCAAATAGAAACACACCCGTTGATAAGAAGCAAAAAGCTAAGAATTCTACCAAGTGGATCCCTACAGGACGTAGTTTTTCTCAAAATGAGACTTCCGCTGTATCTGACAAGAAAACAACTCCTAGATCCTGCCTTAGGTGGATTCCCACGGGAAAAGTTTTTAAAACAGTCGGTCTTAGATGGATTCCCACAGGAAAGATTCTTGATAGTCGCACCACAACAAGTAGTAGTGAAAATCATCAGGATAAGGATGAAGAAACCACTACATCCATTGATAGTGACCACCCTCAGAGTGATGATTCATGTGCTGCTAACACTACTATTTGTGCATATTCTTCTTTTGTGGATTTTGTGAATGCAGGAACTTATGAAAGTGCAGAAGGTTCATACAACCAATGTGGAAAAGAAGAACTCTATGCCAACATCGCATTTGGAAATCCTGGTCTTATTCCTCTCTTAACTCCACTTCTACTTGTTCATACTTAATTCTTCTTTGTGAATACATTTTTTTTAGAAAAAATCAAAAACAAAATACAAAATTTGAAAAACCAACAAAAGCAAAATATAAAAATAGAAAATTTCCAAAAAGACAAAAACAATATAAAATATAAAATTCAAAAATATTCTTCTCCGACATGTCTCTCGTATAATCGATATTCTGTACGTACCTAGAAATGTCATTCAACAATGATACGGGCATGTACAGATGCTTGAGCGAGAGTTCATTTAAAAGTTTTTCAAAACATGTCGTTACTAAAAATCCCGATGGCTTCTGAGAGACTCACTCCAGAACCCGCGCTTAACCCATTGGCTTATAATCATATCGGATTAGGACCCGTGCCTCAAAGAAAGGAAAGTGCTTATTCAAAATCTTTCAGAGCACTTATCCTAAAAATATCAATGGCTTGTAAGTATTTCAGCTTACAACCCGAACTTCAAATAAAGGAAAGTGTTGTGCAAAACCAATCTCTTTTTCAAACACTTATCCTAAAAACAAATGAAGATACTTTCCCTACCATATCTTCAAAGATTTTCAAAATCTTCTCTATTTTGAGCACATTTTCCTCAAGATTTTTCAAAAAGATTTTTCTAAATCTTTCATAAAGTGCTCAAGATAACTCCCTCCAAAACAAGATAAATCATGCTTTATTTAAGGGGGAGTATAAAATTCAAAAGAAAAAATGTTCCTATTTCATGCTATAATCCGTCTTTCTCTCCAAAAAAAAAAAAGTTTCATTTTAATCAGTTGATATAAAAAATATCACTGCATGCTATTTTTGAGGGGGAGAAGACGTGATTAAAATGTGATCAAAAGGTTTAAAGTTCGTGGAATCTCAAAGTATGCTCTCCAGACAGACTCAGTTCTAACCCTCGAATTGACGAAACCTAATTGTCCGTTATCGAAAAGACTTGTCCGGGACGGGTAATAATTTCAAGATGGTTATCCATTGATGTAAACGTGTCTCGCGAAGGACTTGTCTGAGTAGAATGTACCAATTCGAGAGATGATCATTGAATATGACCGGGACGGGTAATAATTTCAAGCTAGTCTAACTAGTGATGTAAGCGTGTCTCGCTAAGGTCATGTTCATTGAATATCGATCAATTCAAAATGTGCGAACTCTACCCAACATGTGCAATTCTTTCTTAAATCTCATGAGCACATGTGAAGGGGGAGTATTTCAAAAATATAAAACTCTCAATGTGCTAACTAAATGTGTTTATTCATAAACACTTTGAGAGATTTTCAAAAGGTTTTATGGCAAATCTAGGATAGTCATGGAGTTATAAGGTGACTAAGGTTAGGAAAAACCGTCCTATGATCCGCCAGAGCCGGAGGGATCTACCCAAGGACAATTCCAATAGATTAGAATTAGAAGTCCTTAGGTAAGATTGAAAATAAAAGGAGTAATTGAGAAAGGAGAAAGAAGGGGTTGAAGAATTAAAAAGAAAAGTTTAATGAAAGGGTGAAAAGAAATAGCCCTCCATGAAAACTTAGGGCAGAAACCGGGTCAATACATCTGCTATCGGTATTCACTAAGGTGATACTGATATTGAAGACAAGACGTCATGGACCCAGTGACGCGCTGCACCAACCCTCCTAGCCACTCAGATATCTCTTAAAAGATATTTGTTTCATTCTCACGGAGAACACTGCATAATCTATCGGCCTCTCATTCCGAGATGTGTTGATATTGAAAAGGTGGCACTCTGCTCCATGCCTCCGACGACTAAAACCAAAACGCACAATAGAGTCTAGAGCCATGAGATTCATCAAAATATCTCGTTAGGAACACTTCCAAAATGATACACTTGTGTTCATCAAAAAAGACACAAGTTGTAAGAGTCTTAATGAGATTCAAGGATCTTGCCAGTTATATCATGATGGTTTCTATGCTTCAAACGGTCTACAGTCGTGGGGTGATCTCCAGCGACTCACTGAATCGTGGGTGCACTTCGGTGTGTCCGTGTAAGCCCTCTCGGGGGTATCCGGTTCAGAACGGCCTGGGTTTGGATTAGAGAAAGTCTTCACACTATGCTGTTGACAATCTCAAAGTCCCAACCTGTAAGCGCTGGATGATTATTACTAACGGTTTTATGCAGCTACCTATAAACATCCATTAACCATCACCACATACATCATTCATCTTCACCTCAGCATACTCATACTTATGAAGAACATCTCCAACAAAGCTCAAGTGTAAAAGTTCAAGACAAGAAGATCAAGTTAAAGACAAAGTGAAAAGACAAAGTCAAGAAGCTAATCAAGATGTCAAGAACAAGTTCATATATCAAATGATGAAAGAAAAGGGGAGATTGTTAGCATAAGTATAAAGTCCAAGATGTATGAGTATGTTGGAGGACACGACGCATAATCACATGAAGATGCTGATCGAAGGCAAGAACAACCTCAAAGACGATACTTTGAAGATCACATAGCATGAAGGAACCAAAAACAAAAACTGCTATTCAACGACACTCAAAGCTCAAAGACATTGAAGACGAAAGACCATCTCACATGGAGCATCATTTGAATGACCATCCCTTAGGGGGAGATTGTTAGGATTTATTTTAAAGTGATGGTCATTCGTCATTGTAATAGTTTAATTAATGTGTCGTTGTTTGAGTTAGTTAAGTTAATCAATGGGCTTGGACTTAAGCTAATAGGTTATGTTTAGTGTCTAAAAGAGCCCATGTAAAAGCCCACCCAAGTCCAAGCCCATCCATCTCTCAAAACTATAAATACCCTTCACCCTCCTCATTTGAGGGTGTTGCTTCAAGAGGTATTCTCACATCTTGTATCTCATTTTCCTCTCAATCTAATCTCTTGAAGTTACCATCCCATCTCCATCTCTCTCTCTATCTCTTTCTAATATTGTTGTTGTGTGATAAAGAGTAATATTTAGCAATCTACATATTTACACATCAAGCCTTTACTTTTACAAAGTTACAGAATTATTCATCAATTTAACATGGTACGAATTATATCCTTCAAGTTTCATAATTTACCCAATTAGTCCCTTAATTATTAAAACTATAATTCGAATCACCAATTATTAATAATTACATATTAAGCCCTTAAATATCTAAACTTACACATCACACCTTTTATATCATTATTTACACGAATCAACCTTAAGTTTCCAGAATTTACACTTTTAGTCCCTCTATTTTAATTAATTACAAATCGTATCCCATAATTACCAAATAAATCATTTCTTGCAAATTTTACACATAACACCCTCATGTTATATTTTTTATACATTACCCCAGATCTAAAGCAACTTACAAAAATACTCCACAGGTTTAACAAATGACAAAACACACCCCTCTACTTTTATTTCTCAAATCGGTTTACTTTTTATTTTCCAAATCCTAACCCTAATTGTACCAATCATCGTCCAATCATTATACCATCATTAAACACATTAAACAACCAGATTCAAACACAAGAATCCTAACCCTAATCGCATAACTAGGGTTTTTTTTTTTTTTTTTTTTTTTTTTACTTTTTCCTTATTTTTCTCAAAAATCCGATTACACAATAATTCCAACACAATTGATTTAAGGCTCAACAATTTAAGTGGCTATTTTTACAGAGTGATATGATCATGATAGAACCCAGAAAATTTATGTACATGACCCAGAAATATCGCATGATCCGATTTGTATTTTATATGTGTTTTTTATCTCTATAATTCGTATGATCATTCAAGCATGCATGATTTGATTTAGGTATTTTATACAGATCATATATGATATAAAGAGCATGAGAAAAATACCAAACAAGTTTTAGAACGTGTAACTGGATCGAATGGATTTTATGCACCTCGGATGGAATAATTCGACACACAAAATCTCCCACGATCGAACCCGCTATCCTACGACCCAAAACTTATTTTTCCAGCCTCCTTGGACCTTGATTGACACTAGAAAAATACCAAAATACCTCCAGAAAATCAGATGGACTTGAGAGAGTTTTTGGTTTGTTAATTAGGGTTTTCGGCTAAATAAAATGGGAAAAATAAATGGGAGGAACTCATTAATTGATGATGGCCGAGAATAGGGGGGGGGGAATGGCTGTAGAATCGGCCCAATTAATTTCCATAATCACAATATTGAATTCTTTGACCATTTCTAATTAAATTTGTAATTATAATCACTTTTATGGTAATTAAATATAATTAATTAAATACAAATGATTTTCGGTTCATGTACAAGATTTTGAGGTGTAGCAACAATTTTTGGACATGTAAAAATGTTAAAATGTTGTCTCAAAATTATTTCACTTCATATGTAGCTTATTACCAAAGGTTTGGGATTAATTTGGCGTTTTAAACATTTATTAATTAAAATTTTAAGTTGCAGGGGGCATTTTGGTAATTTTACAAGTTCTGAAATTTTGGGTATTACAACTTCTTCCCCTCTAAAAGAAAATTTCGTCCTCGAAATTTGAAGTCGCAAAGTTAGACAGAGTCGTAGCAATTCGCAAAAGATCGTCACGAACAACCTCACGTCCGGGGAGGTTCTTCCAAAAAGGCTCTTCAAAACAAATGGTTTCTCATGACTCGATCAAAACAAGGTGAGTTCAGATTCTTTAGAAGGAGACAAATTAGGTTGATTCAGATCAAAAGAACCATACAATATAAAATGGATGATAGGTGAATCTTTTGAAATGCTTATATGGAATACAACAGAACTTTAAATCAGATTAACTGTATCATAAGTAGAGAGCTCTACAAAGAGTTCAAGATTTATAACTGAGGTCAACAGAATGTAAAACGAGAGTCCAAACTAATCCAGATATCTAATGAACGAAGGCAGAGTATACGCGTAGGTAGAATGAACCTAAAGTCTCACTAATCACGGATAATCCAACGGAGATCAGATTCTAAACTTCTTTGGTACTCCCCCAAGACATCCTATGGCCACAATGAGTGCACGTTATATGGTGTAAGTATTATCACGTTGATCAGGCGTCATAATACTAGCACCACATAAATATGCCTTCATGATGATCATACTTTATCTCGAGTCGTGAGTATAACAACCTATCTTAATCCACCTAGTACTTCTACAGTCTCAGAGTCAACAAGGTCAAAGTCATAGTCAAGAAGGAAATAAGACTATTTGCAAGAGTATCGGAATTCCAGATTGTCTAGCAAAAGCAAGGTACGCCGTCACAAGCATCAGATTTTCCACATTTCGCCAAATTTCCTCAGAACAAGGCCATCATCGAACATACGAAAAATAAACACGGAACTGAAATGCTTCTAGGGGACTTAAATCATTAGAGGATCTTATCACGATATCACGAAACTTAAGGGAGTCAACGGAAATGAAAACTAATCGTCAATAACTTCGGTCTTCATAGAATCAATTCTTCCAAACATAAAAGGTCTGTTTCAGAAATCCGTTCATTCAAAACATTCAATCTCTTCCAGTCCGGTTAATCTGTCCTCGTTTGTCCATTAATTTGGAAGTGAAACAAAATCGTCTGGTTCATCACGCCTCCTGCAGTTCTTCTTGGAATGTGAATTTCTGGCACGACTTTTAAGTTTCTTCATCATCCAGTCTGCTTCCGCTCTCAATTCATCTTAGTACAACCAAGATGAATAGGGAAGTGAGACTGTACGTCTTCATCAGCTCCAGATTCGCCGTCTTTCTTCTACATCGCCAACACTTCTGTCTTGTAAGGAATGTCTTCACTCTTCAGGGTAGTCACCGCTGTTGTCAACTCCAGGTCAGGTAGCGAAGTAATTCTTCTGATGCGTTTCTAGTTGTCTTGATGCATACATAAAACCTTCTGTGTTGCAAGGGAGCATAACCGAGTCTCTTTCTGAAATGTCTCAAAATTTGTTCCGTCTGAAGGTATGGAAACAAATTTCTATTTCAGCTTTCCAAAACTCCGTTCTAAATCAGACTAAGCTGTTTCTCTCTGGTCACGAAATTTATCAAGGGTAACGCAAGTTGTAAACGTCTTTCAGAATTCTGATGCAAGGTTCAAAAGATTTCAGTTTACCATTTTGTTATCGGTCTTGACCATTCGGTGATATTTTCAAAATTTGCGGAATTTAAAGAGATATCCTCAATTAAGAACACTGTCGTCTCAATAATTATCAATCCCTCAGAATGCACAATGATCGTCAACTTTCTTACAAAGTGCAAGAATGATTCTCATGTTCTTCTTCGTCTCCGAATGTACTATTAAGTCATACAATGACCATTTGCCCAAGTACTCACGAGAAAAAATTCATTTATCAAATTTACAGAATAGTCAGAGCTTTAGCTAATACTATTAGCGTCACAAACCGTCATATCAGTCGTTACAAATACGGAAAGCGATCTCAAGAATAACCTCAATTCATATTTCCATCTGAAGGAAACTTCGCGCTCTGAGATTGAATAGATACAAAGTCATTTCAGGGTGGAGAAATAAGGGTTCCAAATAGCAATACGGTTCAGCTTCCAGAAATCAATACATATCTCCTGTCATCATTCTTCTTTATCGCGAACAAAACTGAATTACGCCAAGAAAATGCACTTAAGCAAACTTACTTCACACTCCTGTGGAAAACTTGGTGGTTCAATCAGAAATCGTGTTTCAGAAAATTCAGGGTGCCAAGTATTTCTCAAGATGAGGTTCATTCATGGGTGTACGAAATGGGTTCAAGGAAGACTTCATAACCGCGAAAGTAACACACGAGTCTCCAGAGTAATAGCGATAGCAGAAAGTTTAACAATCGGTAATCGCGGTAGGGAGTTCAAAATTGTTTCAAACGCCAAAGGTGAGACATAGGAGGATAGTTGTCACTATTTTGGATGTTCAATTTATCAATCCTTTATTCAGAATAAAATCGGAGTTAACTTCCCAAGGAAAGACAGATCAATATAGCAACTCTTATCGTTCAAAAGTGAGAGGGAACATTCTTATACTCGTGGTTTAGCACCACAAGACTTCTCATAGGGACAGAGATGGGTAAGACGAAGTCAATAGTGTCAGAAAATTCATAGATGCTTATCAAAACAAGAGACAAGTCACAGAATGTATTCAAGTACGTCATTGTCAAGGAGATTTTCAGAATGCCCGAAGAGGTATCAAAATGATTAACAAAAGCATCAGAAGTCAGAGTCAGACTCTGAAGACAAGGATCAAATAGTGTCAGGCAATTACTATGCAGTTCTTAATGCCTTCAAGATTTATTTAGGTTCAATTTAGGTAGTGCAAAGCATAAGCTTTGAATCTCCAAAAGTGATCTCAACAGGCTTTAACCAAAAGCAGGGCACGAATCAGAGTGATGCGGAAGCAAAGATACTTAAACAAATGCCTTATAGTCTACCCATTCCTCACTGGTCAAAACTTAAGTTCATATCAAGAAATCCTAAAGCAAGTTCTCAAGGTGTTCTCCTATGCTCTTACAGTGGAAGCCTAATGGTCCAAAACTCACAGGTCAAGGGTAAATGTATTACGAGTCGCAGCCTGTCTCTCTGATACCATAAATTGTAACACCCCGACCCGACAAGGGTAGAGATGTCACAAAGATGGTGACATATCAGAAACATACACAAGCATACATCTTCAATAATACAAAAGAATACAAAGGTTACAAAGAAATTTCAAGGAAATACAAAATTACAAAGGAATAAATACTAAGTCTGAAAATATAAATTCTTCTAGTCATCTCTATAACGGAATAACTATCAAAGTGTAGTCTTCTAAGTCCAATGGTACTCTCTACTCATACCCAGCTTCCTACTAAAACCTGCCGCAGGAAAAGAAATGCGGCTGAGCTACGAGAGCTCAGTGAACAGATATAACGGTAACAAAGCAGTAATAAAGAATAGTACAGAGTGTCAGAAATATATGTCATGCAGATATAATCAGAGTCAAAGGATAAAAAAAAGAGTAAGGATAAAGGATAGGGAATAATAGATAGATAAAGGTAAAGGGAAACAGTGCAGGGTATAATAAAGGTCAAAGGTAAGTAAATGTATATGGTAAAGGAAAACAGTAATCCACCACGAGCCCAGAAACAGATATATATATATATATAATGTAACCATGTCATCAATCATACAGAGGGGAGTCCTCTCAAGTAACCAGATAATATGAGGGGTGTCCTCATGTATCAAATGGAGTAGCTAGCTCCCAGAGATGTGAAAGACGTGTATCGCACACACCATCAGTCACCAGAGATATAACAGATAATATACACAGATAACAGAAACAGAACAAATCTAGGATGCATCCATACGCCCCAGTAGGCCAGATTCTTCTCCTACATAACAGATAAAATCAGGGACGGGATAGGTCATCACTCTCCTACCCTAGAGTCAAGTCATCGGTGCATCAATGACAAGGACATGAAACCCTCATGCCTAGTGAAATGGCTCGGGTATCAAACCGTGGTCAAGGTCAGATATCATATCAAAATCAGAGTGTCATAAATAAAGGTTCATGGCATAAGATTCATGTAAATTAATTCAGAAGTAATATCAGAGGTTCAAAATCAATTAGGTTTAAATCAAAGTTTATCAGATCAAGGTTCATATCAAAGTTTCAAGTCAAGATTCAGATCAAGTGGATCATATCAAATGGTTTAGAAGAGTATATCAAGGTTCAAAATCAAAATTTCATATTAAAAGTTCATTTCAGGAATTTCTATCAAAAGTTCATTTAAAGCAATCCTTTAATAATGGTTTTCATAAAAATGATCTTTCAAAGTAGTTTTCATAAAAATGATCTTCCAGAGTAGTTTTCATAAGCAATGATCTTTCAAAACGGTTTTTCATAAGGACAATCTTTAAAAATAATTTTCCTAAAAGTTAGTATATTTTCAAATAAAAGTAGTATCGTATCGTACTCATAAACATCATTTTAAAACCAACGATTTTTCTCAAAACTTTTCCAGTTCATAATTAAAAGGTTTTTACAACATAGATTCATATCAGAGGTCATAACAATGGAATCAATAGAAAAGGTTCAAAGCAAAGGGAATCATAGTAATGGCATCAAATCAGAAGCTAAACAGATCAGAATATGAAAGGGATCATAGCAGAGTTCACAGAACAGGGGAAACATAGCAAGGTTCAAGGGAAAACAAGATATACAGAGAAAGGGGTTCATGAGAAACCTGTGAGAAGGTCAGAATATCTGTACCTTATACCGCAAGTGAAAACACACAACAGAATAATAAGGACCGGAAGCGAACTCCATCTTCAACGGATCTACACGAATTCATGATTGTCTTATTAATAGCTTGTTTAATTCAGATTACTTATTTTAGTCGGCTTTCCATTTTTAGTAACTTTCCTTTTTAGGTAACTTTCCAGATTTAGTAGGTTTCTATAATTAGCAGATTTCCATCCTTTAACTTTACCAATTTACACTTTATACCTTCTTAGTTATTTAGATTACAAAATAAACCTTATAATTACATAAATCACAATTTAACCCTTACAATTATTATATTTACTCATCAAGCCTTTACTTTTGCAAAATTACAGAATTATTCATCAATTTAACATGGTACGAATTATGTCCTTCAAGTTTCATAATTTACACAATTAGTCCCTTAATTATTAAAACTATAATTCGAATCACAAATTATTAATAATTACATATTAAGCCCTTAAATATCTAAAGTTACACATCACACCTTTTATATCATTATTTACACGAATCAACCTTAAGTTTCCAGAATTTACACTTTTAGTCCCTCTATTTTAATTAATTACAAATCGTATCCCATAATTACCAAATAAATCATTTCTTGCAAATTTTACACATAACACCCTCATGTTATATTTTTTATACATTACCCCAGATCTAAAGCAACTTACAAAAATACTCCACAGGTTTATCAAATGACAAAACACACCCCTCTACTTTTATTTCTCAAATCGGTTTACTTTTTATTTTCCAAATCCTAACCCTAATTGTACCAATCATCGTCCAATCATTATACCATCATTAAACACATTAAACAACCAGATTCAAACACAAGAATCCTAACCCTAATCGCATAACTAGGGTTTTTTTTCCTTTTTCCTTATTTTTCTCAAAAATCCGATTACACAATAATTCCAACACAATTGATTTAAGCCTCAACAATTCAAGTGGCTATTTTTCCAGAGTGATATGATCATGATAGAACCCAGAAAAATTATGTACATGACCCAGAAAAATCGCATGATCCGATTTGTATTTTATATGTGTTTTTGATCTCTATAATTCGTATGATCATTCAAGCATGCATGATTTGATTTAGGTATTTTATACAGATCATATATGATATAAAGAGCATGAGAAAAATACCAAACAAGTTTTAGAACGTGTGAATGGATCGAATGGATTTTATGCACCTCGGATGGAATAATTCGACACACAAAATCTCCCACGATCGAACCCGCTATCCTACGACCCAAAAATTATTTTTCCCAGCCTCCTTGGACCTTGATTGACACCAAAAAATACCAGAATACCTCCAGAAAATCGGATGGACTTGAGAGAGTTTTTGGTTTATTAATTAGGGTTTTCGGCTAAATAAAATGGGAAAAATAAATGGGAGGAACTCATTAATTTATGATGGCCGAGAATAGGGGGAGGGGGGGAATGGCTGTAGAATCGGCCCAATTAATTGCCATAATCACAATATTGAATTCTTTGACCATTTCTAATTAAATTTGTAATTATAATCACTTTTATGGTAATTAAATATAATTAATTAAATACAAATGATTTTCGGTTCATGTACAAGATTTTGAGGTGTAGCAACAATTTTTGGACATGTAAAAATGTTAAAATGTTGTCTCAAAATTATTTCACTTCATATGTAGCTTATTACCAAAGGTTTGGGATTAATTTGGCGTTTTAAACATTTATTAATTAAAAATTTAAGTTGTAGGGGGCATTTTGGTAATTTTACAAGTTCTGAAATTTTGGGTATTACAACTTTACTTCCTGAGGACAAGGTGTCCTCTGATAGAAGATCAGATAGAATAGTCATTGAGGACTGGATATCTGATGATGATGAAGATGAACAGGTTATGTCTAAACCTGATATGGTTAAGAAAGCAGGAACAAGTGTTCCTAAGATAGTCAAACATAATACTGATAGGCCTAAAATCAATGTTAAACATGTTAGGTAACCAGTTAGATATTGTGAGCAATACAGAACCACAAACAAGCCTAAAGGCAATCAAAGGAATTGGAATGGCCTTAAGTCTCACCAACTAGGTGATGACTTTGACTTCTACAACAAAGCTTGTTTCATTTGTGGAGAATTTGACGATCTTGCAGCTTTCTACAACCAAAAGGTATCTGGGTATACAAACAATAGGGTGAATTTCAAAAGGCAAACTCCTAAAAGTCACTCTAACAATACTAGAACAACACCCAGAGCAGTTTCATTAAAGTCTGGACCAAAAGCAGTTTCTACTGCTAGACCAAAAGTTTCTACTACTCACCAAGCAGTTTCTACTGCCAGACCTTTTCACTCTGTTTACCCTAAACCAGCAGTACAAAGTGCAAAAACAACTTACAAACATGCACAAACAACTGCTAAGAGACCTTTTCCAACAAGAGCAGTTTCACTAAAACAAATTTGGAAACCTAAGGGTTCTACTGCTAGGGAAAATAGGGCCAATTTTGTTAAGGCCTCAGCATGTTGGATTTGGAAACCTTTTAAATCCAATGGTGCATCAACTGTTATCAAGAGATTTAATTACATTGATGCACATGGCAAATCCAAGTCAGTCATGGCTTGGGTTCTCCAAGGAAACTAATTTCCTTATTTGTGTGCAGGAACATTCACCAACAGATCATGAAGATCAAGGCTATTCAGATAGTGGGTGTTCAAGGCACATGACAGGCAACATGTCTTATCTTTCCAACTTTCAATCATTAGATGGAGGATATGTTACCTTTGGAAGAGGTATCGGTGGCAAGATTACTGGTAAAGGTACTCTTAAAACTGGTAAATTAGATTTTGAAGATGTGTACTATGTGCAAGAGCTAAAGTATAATCTTTTTAGTGTCTCATAAATGTGTGACAAAAAGAAAAAAGTTCTTTTTACTGACACTGAATGTCTTGTAATTTCTTCTGATTTTAAGATGCCTGATGAAAGTCAAGTACTTCTTAAAATTCAAGAAAGGGCAACATGTACAGTGTTGATATGAAGAAGATTGTTCCTAAAGAGGCACTTACTTGTCTAGTTGCAAAGGCCACATTGGATGAATCTATGAAATGGCATAGGAGGCTTGGTCACATTAACTTCAAAACCATAAATAAAATTGTTAAGGATGGTTTAGTAAGAGGTTTACCTCAAAATCGATTTGAAAATGACCAAACATGCATTGCTTGTCTTAAAGACAAACAACACAAAGCCACTTGTAAGCCCAAAATTTTTAACTCTATTGATCAATCATTGTTTATGCTTCATATGGATTTATTTGGACCTACTTCTGTTAGTAGCATGATGCATAAAAGATATTGTCTAGTTGTTACTGATGTCTATAGTAAATTTACATGGGTTTTCTTTTTAATTTCTAAGGATGAGACTTCTAGCATCCTTAAGACATTCATTACAGAGATATAAAACCTAGTAGACAAGAAAGTAAAAGTCATTAGATGTGACAATGAGACAGAGTTTAAGAATAGAGTTATGGATGACTTCTGCAAGAAAAAAGGTATTAGGAGAGAATTTAGTGTTGCAAGAACTCCTCAGCAGAATGGAGTTGCTGAAAGGAGAAATAGAACACTCATAGAAGCTACTAGAACCATGTTAGCCGACTCTAAGTTGCCTATCACTTTTTGGGCTGAAGCAGTTAATACTGCTTGCTATGTCCAGAATAGGGTTTTGGTTGTCAAATCTCACAATAAGACATCATATGAGCTTTTTAGAGGTAGAACTCCTGCAATAGGATTTCTTAGACCTTTTGGATGTCATGTGACAATTCTGAATACCTTAGACCATCTAGGAAAGTTTGATGGTAAAGCAGATGAAGGATTCTTAGTTGGATATTCTCTTAATAGCAAAGCTTTTAGAGTATACAACTCAAGAACTAGAAGAGTAGAGGAAAACCTGCATGTGGAATTTTTAGAGAATAAATCCAATGTAGCAGGTGAAGGTCCCAAATGGCTATTTGATCTTGAGTCACTAACCAAATCAATGAATTATGTGCCTGTTGTTGCAGAAACTAATGAATTTTCAGGTTCAAAAGCTGATGATGTAACAGATGAGGCAAGGTTAGAAAAGAAGACTGATCAAGATTATGTGATGATGCCAATATGGAAAAGTACCAGTGTAGCTTCAACTTCAATAATTAATGAATCTTCTTCTGATAAAGCTAAAGAAGGGATTGAAGATGAAAACAAGGAAGATGGAACAAAGGAACAAGAGAATGTTTCTACTGATGATAGTACTGCTAAGACAGAGCATTCTACTGCTAGGCTTAATTTTTCTACTGCTGAGCCAAATGTTTCTACTGCTGGCCCATCAGAACCAAATGAAGCAGAATTCTCAGAAGAAGAGGTGGATTTCAACAATCTCCCACCTAACTATCAAGTTCCTTCTACACTACACACAAGGATTCACAGAGTCCACTCCCTGGACAATGTGATTGGAGATGTACAATCAGGGGTGAAGACAAGGCAACAACTGATGTCTTCAGACCAACAAGGGCTTCTTGATGCCCTTTATGCTTCAAAGCAGCATGAGTTTGCAAACTCTTGCTTGTTTGTATGTTTTCTATCACAAGCAGAACCAAAGAATGTTCTTAAAGCCCTAGATGATTCAAGCTGGGTAGAAGCTATGCAAGAAGAGCTTCTTCAGTTCAAGATTCAGAAGGTATGGGTGCTAGTTGATTTACCCAAGGGTGTAAGGGTAATTGGCACTAGATGGGTTTTCAGAAATAAAAGGGATGAAAGGAGCATAGTGATTAGGAATAAGGCTAGATTAGTAGCCCAAAGGTACACACAAAAAGAAGGGATAGACTATGAAGAGGTTTTTTCTCCAGTAGCAAAGATTGAAGCCATTACGTTATTTTTGGCTTATGCTTCATTTATGGGCTTCACAGTTTATCAAATGGATGTCAAGAGTGCATTTTTATATGGTACTATTGAAGAGGAGGTATATGTCTCACAACCTCCAGGGTTTACTGACCCAGATCATCCAGACAAGGTGTATAAGGTAGCAAAGGCTCTTTATGGCCTTCATCAGGCACCAAGAGCTTGGTATGAAATACTGGCTTCATATTTAATTGAAAATGGATTTCAAAGAGGGAAGATAGATCAGACATTATTCATCAAGAAGTACACGAAGGATCTTTTGCTAGTGCAGGTGTATGTGGATGATATCATCTTTGGATCTACAAGGAAGGAGATGTGTTTGGAGTTCGAGAAACTTATGCATGATAAGTTTCAGATGAGTTCCATGGGGGAACTTACATTCTTTTTGGGTCTGCAAGTTAAGCAATCAAGTGAAGGCATATTTATCAGCCAAGATAAATATGTTGCAGAGATTCTTAGAAAATTTCAATTTGCTGATTCAAAAGTGGCAAGCACACCAATGGACTCTGAGAAGCCACTTCTTAAAGATTTAGATGGAGAAAATGTAGATGTACACACATACAGATCTATGATAGGCTCTTTGATGTATCTCACATCATCAAGACCCGATATCATGTTCTCTGTTTGTGCTTGTGCAAGATTTCAAGTAACTCCAAAGGTTTCTCATTTAACAGCTGTCAAGAGGATTTTTAGATATCTTAAGGGTCAACCTAGGTTGGGTCTATGGTATTCTAGAGAATCACCTTTTGACTTGGTAGCATTTTCAGATAGTGATGATGAAGGTGCAAGCTTGGACAGAAAGTCAACAACTGGAGGATGTCAATACCTTGGGTGTAGACTTATCTCATGGCAGTGTAAGAAGCAAACAATTGTGGCTACTTCAACAACTGAAGCTGAATATGTAGCTGCTGCAAGTTGCTGTGGTTAAGTCCTATTTCTTCAAAACCAACTTCTTGACTATGGGTACAATTTCATGAACACTGTCATACATATTGATAATAGTAGTACAATTTGCATAATTAAAAATCAAGTGCAACACTCTGAAACAAAACACATTGAAATTTGACATCATTTTATTAGAGACTGCAATGAGAAAAGGTTGATTCAAGTTCTTAAAATTGATTCTGATCACAACTTTGCAGATCTTCTCACAAAAGCTTTTGATGTTGGAAGGTTTCAGTACTTGGTAGCAAGTATTGGAATGCTTAATCCTCAATGATTTTAAACTCTGTGTTTTTGTGAATAAATTTTTGTTTGTACTGCTAGCATTGTTAATTACTACTGTTACTGAAAAGTTTGTACAGCTAGTACAAATTTTGTTTGTTAAGTTCATACTGTTAGTCATATGATTCTACTGCTATAAGACAAATGTTTTTGCATTTTGTTTCTTGGTTTTGGACTAACAATTTCAGGTATGAACATTGAGCATAAAGGAAGTTTCAAGTGAAATGGAAGCAGCAGAAGGATAATACTAGTTGCTGACATAATAGGTTTATGATGGACTGAGTTTGGGAATTCATTAACAAAGGTTTACACCTAAGTTAATAAATTCTTTAAAACTTCTTTCTTGAAACCTGATTATGATGTTTCACATTGACTTGATGGCTTAGTTGGTCTGATAGTAACTGACACAACTCACTTTCTATCATTTTATACTTTAAGTAGTATAATGAGCAAGTTTAAGGACATCTGATAGGAAGAACAGCTAGCAAAAGTGAATCTAACACTTGTGTTAGAGGTAAAAATTGCTATGAGCTGGAAAACCTGTCAAGAAAGCCCTTTGAATGGGTTTATCTTTACACATGCAGTTATTTATAACTGAAAACATTGGTTCTCACACAACCAGAGGTTAAGTTATACCGAATTCTTGATTAAGTGTCTGTTACACACTTAATCCCTTCAAAATGGTTGAGAGCAGTATGATTTTTCAATAATAAAATCATATTGATACTGCTAAGTCAAAAGTTTCTTAAAAAGGATTTTCAAAGTGGCTCAGAATAACCATCAAATGATGGATAATGAGTCAATGCCCCATGAATCACCTCTCATAGGAGTTAACACACCTAGAAGTGATGAGGGCAACACATAAACTATTAAGGAATTGATGGCTTCATGTACAACATTGTCTGAAAACATGTTCTAAATTGGTAGATCAGATGATGGTGAGAGATCTTCCAAACAGGGGAGGAAATGATAAATCTCAGGGGAGGAAACTCAAATATTTTGGTACATGGTGAGAGATCTTCCAATCTTAGGGGAGGAAGATTATCCAATAAGGGATGAAGTAAAGATTGTGGTTGTGTATGCTCAGAACAGGGAAGAAATTGATCAAACAGGGGAGAAAGATTGGGAAGGGAGTAGTTTCATGATTGTACTTTTTAGCATCTCAATATAATATATACACCCCTTCAAAAACCACCTGACTCAGCAGCAGTTGTTGTATCTCCTCCTATAATGGAAAAGACAAGAGCATACAAGATGATGATGTCAGCTTTTTGAGAAGCTAACATGTCTTATTATTCAGCCAATAATAAGAACAAGCATTCAGTTGATGGATACTGGGAATAAGCTCTTCAAATGAAGATTCTGGAGTATTATATATATTCAGAAGGGATGAAGCATTCAAATGGAGAAAGTTCTATCTAGGTTCTTTCAGTTTCAATTTCAGTTCACTACGTTTGTTCATCACTTGCAAAGGCATGCTGAAAGATGATTTGACTTCTTGGAACAAGCATCCAAGATACACAGCACCATTGCCTCTTATAATTCCTCCATCCAAGAAAATTGCACCATCTTTTATTCAAAGTATTGCTATTGTTCAAGACAAAGAAAGATGATGTTATTGCTGAAAAAGATTCACAGAAGGTAAATGAGTTAGACAGAAAGATACTTAATCTTGAAGAACAGAGGAAAAGCTCAGATCAAGAGTCTGACTATGAAGTGTTTGAAAGATCCTCACAATCAGAATTTAATTAAGAAGAAACATGTTGATTAGGAAATCACATGTTTAGGGGAGGATTGTTGGGAATTAAATGTTCTGAAGATTAGTATTTGGAATTAAACGTTCACAAGGTTAGTTCTGCTCAAGGAAATACACTAAGTGTTATTCTACTGCTAGTGCATTTCATTCTACTGCCGCAAGCATTCTACTGCTAGTGCATCAGATACTGCTGTTGAAGAGATAAGTGTCACATATTCTACTGCTGTATGAATAAGTATACAAAGATATTTTGTGTATAAAAGTCAAAGATATACGGTAGATAATATCTTTGATAGATGTTCAGTCAACAAGTTGTGTACACAGATACAAGTTGTATCTTAAGGACTGACACACTCAAGCAAAGCAAGTAGTTCGACAGGACTTATAATTTATTGTAAAGATCTCCTTAGTTGTATAAAAGGAAGATCTTATTTTAGTGTTGAATGCGTTGAAAATAGACTAACCAAGTGCTAAATTTGTAACTAGTCGAATACTAAGAAAACATACATCGAGTTGTTCATAACAGAAAATAGTTTTCTTTGTAATAGAGATTCAAGGTTTGTAACCCTAGTGATAGTGAAGATCACTCGTATTATTCTCAATAATATTGAATCGTTTGGTGTTAAACTTCATTGTTCATTATCAAATTCAACAACCACCACTGTTCCATTTCCAATAACAAATAACCTACTAAGTGTGGTTAAGTAGATTCTGCATACTTAATCATATTCACTCAAAGTATCTCATACACTCGTTATAAAGGACTAACATCCTATTAAGTGTATCGAATCCCTCGCAAAGGTCCTTATGTCCCTAAGACTGCTGAGGGGCTAAACAAGCCTGAAGCTCAGTGGTCCATTGATGAGAGAAGGGTGGTCAATCAAGATCAGCGCCTGAAAAGCATAATTATATCTAGTCTTCCTGACGATATAATGGAATCACTCATCAACTGTTCAACAGCCAAGCAAAATTGGGATGACTTGATTAATAGCTTTGAAGGTCCTTCAGATACCAAGGAAAACAGGATCATGGACCTGAAACTTGAGTACAATACTTTCAGGGCTAAGGACTCTGAAAGTCTCTCTTAGACATATACCAGATACAAGACCCTGATAAACGAATTGTAGGAATCAAATGATGGTGTAGTTTTGTCTAAGCATGAGACAAATGTTGGCTTTGTCAATAGTCTCCCTGAGAAGTGGCTAAACTTCTCACAGGGCCTCAGGAATGCTAATCACATTCAGACCCTTGAGCTCCCTGAGATCTATGGGAAGTTTGTCTATGAAGACAACTTAATCTCTAGGAGATACCCAGACTCAAAGAAAGCTCTTGAGACCAAAAAGGCCCTGACCTCCTCACCCATATCAACTGCCTTTTATTCTAATGGTGTTGTGCAGGATTTTCAAGAGGATTCTGAAGATGAGATTGATGAAAGAACTGGTGATGAGTACCTAAGTGACTTAAACTTGGAATTCCAAGAAAGGGCACTCCTTGCCAATTCAAAACATTTTATCAAAAGAAATCAGTCAAACTTTTCAAAAGCTAGAGACTGTTATTCAAAAACCATCTCAGAACCCTCTTATAAATTTTCTGGAAACAGTTCCTCAGGAACTAGCAAGTTTCAACCTAGAATGCTTCAGTCGACCCAACATTTTCAAAACAATAATGTTCAAAAGGGTCAAAAAGACTTTGAGGCTAAATATAGGAAAGCTAAGGCTAAACTTGCTCTTCTTGAAACTAATCCCTCAATGTCTCAGGCTGCTCACACTTCCAAACCTGTTCAGACAAAGAACAAGGTTCTTGTAGCAGAAGCTTATGACTGGGATGAAGAAAATGTCTCCTCAGAAAATGAGGAAATTAGAGTGAGTGCACTGATGGCACTTTCTGAATGTGATCAGGTGGCTGTTGGAAAAAGCCATGCAAGGAATGGATAATGGGTGAACATAACCATGAAGAAGGTAAATATTTTACTTTCAATGGATGATGATTCTGACTGGCAGTCCTATATGAATTATATTTGTGTAGATCTTAAGTTTGTAGAAGAACAAAGGTTTAACTTGCTTTCAAAATATAACAATATTGTGTTAGAATTAAATAAGTGTAGAGATGAATTACTTGTACTAAAACAAGCCAAGTTAGAAACTATTACACTACAAATTCAAAACACTGAGATTTTGAAACAAAATCAAGCCCTTCAAAATGAACTTAACAAAGAAAAGGCTATCATTGAAGGCTGGACTAAAAAGAACCCCAAAGTCTATGAAAATGTGAGTCTAATTCCTTGTAATAAAAAGAAAATGATAGGAATAGACCAACTCACTGAAACCCCCAGTGATAGTCACAGAGAAAAGACCTTTATTCCAGCTGGCATATCTTTTGAGCAGGAAATGCAACCCAAGTCAAATGACTGGATTGTCAGGGACAACCCAGTCAGTAAGTTACCAAACTTTGAGACTGGAAAAATCTTGCTTCCTGAAAGTCAGGCTCTGAAAAATATGCTTGGACTCACTGACCAACCCAGTAGTACTGAGTCAGTCAATGAGTCTGAATCAGAATCATTCACACCACTCCCACCTCTGAATATCCTTCAGGGTGCTGCACCAAGCTCAGACCTCCCACCATTGGTCTACTCTCAGTATTCTCCAAAGGAGAAGCCAGGAATGGGAAAAACCATCCTGAAAAGGCAAACCCCTGAAGTCTCAGTACATTCTGATGACTCATCAACTTCAGTCCCTTCTGAAGTAAAAACAGAAAGCCCTGACTCAAAAATAGATCAGTTGGCTGAGCTTGTCAGGAAGCTGAGTGAGAAGATTGAATCTTCTGAGAAACCTTCTCAATCCAAGATGAAGGAACCCAAATCAGCTTCCTCAAGCACGAAACCAAAACCCTCCAAACCCCTGAAAAGGTGTGAGCTGTGTCACTATACCAATCATTTCACTGATGATTGTTATAGAATCCTTTACTGCATGATATGCAAAAAGGAAGATCATAGGACCTCTGATCACCAATCATACACAGCCACATCAAAGATGGCAAACTTTAAAGCACATGCTTTAAAATACCCTTCTGATTCTAAATAGAAACAGAAATAAAAGGCCAAGCCTTTTACACCTTGCCCTCACTGTGGCTTCAATGCCCACCTCCTAAGGATTGTCTAATGGACAACTGTTGTGAAATTTGTGGAGATTCCACTCATGACACCTCAGGACATGAGAAGGTTATTCAGACCAGAAGAGGTATGACCAAGTCATCCTCTCAGTCTACTGAGTATACCTCTGTAATCAAATGCAAAACCTGTGGTAGCTCAGTCCACTCAACCACTGACCATGAATCAATTGTTACTTTTAAGACTACCAAAGTCAAGCCATCCAAGATGAGGGGTCCTAGAAAGAACTAACTCAGTTTACCATTTGTGCAGAGGCATGCCAGGGAGCCTGTTTGGCATCTAGATAGTGGATGTTCAAGGAACGTGACTGGTGTGAAAGAATATCTGCACAAATATGTAGATGAACCAGGACCTAAGGTGATATTTGCTGATAATTCATCATGTTTCACTGAAGGTTATGGTTCAGTAAACTGTAGTGGTATAGTCTTTACTAGGATAGCTTATGTCAATGGTCTTAAGTACAACTTGATCAGTGTCAGTCAACTATGTGATGCAAAGTACATAGTTCAGTTTGATGATAAGCAAGGAACCATCTTCAATGCAAATAAAGAAGTTGTCCTTATTGCACCAAGAAGACAAGATGTTTATGTGTTAGACATCTCCAGTCTAACTCAAAATGGAACTTGTCTCTTTGCTCAGGCCACTGAAACCCTCAACTGGCTTTGGCATAAGAGTCTCTCTCACCTGAACTTCAAAAACATAAACAATCTTGTAAAACAAAACAAGGTCCTTGGCTTACCATCACTTGTGTTTTCAAAGGATAAGCTATGCTCTGCCTGTGAAAAGGGTAAACATTATAGAGCATCCTTTAAAACCAAAAAAAAACTTTTCCATCAGAAACTGCCTTCATCTTCTCCATATGGATCTCTTTGGGCCCATCAGTCCTAGATCCATTAACCATGAGAAGTATACTCTGGTCATTGTGGATGAATACTCAAGATACACTTGGGTTTACTTCCTGATCAAAAAGGGTCAGGTAGCTGAAACAATCATGTCCTTTGTCAGGAACATTGAAAATCAAAATGACATTAAAGTCAAACAGATTAGGACTGACAATGGAACAGAGTTCAAAAACTATGAACTTGAATGTTTCTGTGATGAGAAAGGAATTTTCCAAAAATTTTCCTCTCCTTACACACCTGAACAAAATGGTGTTGCTGAAAGGAAGAATAGAACACTCATTGAAGCTGTCAGGACAATGCTAAATGGATCAGTCCTTTCCAAACACTTTTGTACTGAAGCAGTCAAAACTGCCTGTTATACACAAAATAGATCCATCATTGTCAAGAGACATAGCAAAACCCCTTATGAGTTATTCAAGGGAAGGATCCCTGACATCAGCTACTTTCATGTCTTTGGGTGTCCTGTGTTTATTCATAATCACAAGGATCACTTAGGGAAATTTGATGCCAAAGCTGATGATGGATACTTCCTAGGATACTCACTTGTCTTAAAGGCCTTCAGGGTGTTCAACACTAGGAGACAGCAAACTGAGGAAACATTCCATGTTACCTTTGATGAGAGCACTGATGCAATCAGTGTCTCTAACACCTCAGTGGAAGAGATAGGCATTGATGATTCATCAAGATACCCTCCTGATGAACATCATCCTGACAATGATCCTTCCACTCAGTACTAGCAAATGCTGACATCTCCTACTACATCATCCCTCACAACCTCCCTTACCCAACCATCACTGAGTTTGTTGAAGCACAAAGAAGTACTGATACAATCCATCAGTCTGAACACAGTGCTCAGGAACCAAATAATCACAGTGATTAGTCAACCCAGTCAGACACTCAAGATGCTGAAAATCATCTTGTGTTTGCTCCAGACCCCACCAATCAGGCCTCCTCAAGTTCTAATCAGTTTCCAAGACCTCAGGACAGTTGGACTAGGTCTCAGGATATAGAACTTGTCAATATAATTGGAGAGCCTACTGAAGGCATGCTCACTAGAAGCATGGCTGCACAATTAAGAGCAGCCTCTGCCAATGAATGCCTATTTGTGGACTTCATCTCCACAATTGAACCTAAAAGTGTCAAAGAAGCACTTACACATCCAAGTTGGGTTCAGGCCATGCATGATGAGCTGGAACAATTTGACAGAAACAAGGTAATGACCTTGGTCAAATGTCCTAAAGATGTTTTAGTCATTGGCATGAAATGGGTGTTCAAAAATAAATCTGATGAAAATGGCATAGTCATTGAAAACAAGGCCAGGCTTGTAGCCAAAGGCTATAATCAACAAGAAGGCATTGACTATGAAGAAACATTTGCACCAGTGGCAAGGATGGAAGCTATCAGGATCTTCCTTGCATTTGCAACCTACATGAACTTCTAAGTGTACCAAATGGATGTAAAAAGTGCATTCTTAAATGGCTCACTGAAAGAAGAAGTTTATGTTCAGCAGCCTCCTGGATTTGAAAGTAGTGAGTTTCCTGACTATGTCTGCAAGCTTAACAAAGCCCTTTATGGACTGAAACAAGCACCCAGGGCATGGTATGAAACTCACTCAGCCTTCCTGATCTAAAACAAATTTGTCAGAGGCAAGATAGACAACACAATGTTTATCTACGGGACAAATAATGATGTCATGCTTGTACAAGTATATGTTGATGACATCATCTTTGGCTCAACAAGTTATAAACTTTGCAAACAGTTTGAAAAACTGATGGCAAAGAAATTTGAAATGAGCATGATGGGAGAACTGACTTACTTCCTTGGACTGCAAATCAAGCAGACTGATAAAGGAACCTCTATTAGTCAGGAGAAGTATGTCAGAAGCCTACTGAAGAAGTATGAGCTCAGTGACTGTGCCTCAGTCAAAACTCCCATGGTTCCACCAAACAACCTTGGTCCTGACCTTACTGGAAAACCAGTGAATCAAACTCTTTTCAGAGGAATGATTGGGTCACTGATGTATCTACTTGCATTAAGGCCTGACATTCAATTCTCAGTCTGTTTGTGTGCCAGATATCAATCTGACCCAAGAGAATCTCATCTCATAGCTGTGAAAAGGATACTCAGGTACCTGAAAGGTACTCCAAACCTTGGATTATACTATCCAAAATATTCAGGCTTTGATCTCAAAGGATACTCAGACTCTGACTATGCTGGATGCAACATGGACAGAAAGAGCACCTCAGGCTCCTGCCAAATCCTTGGTGGGAAAGTAGTCTGTTGGAGTGCTAGGAAGCAACAATCAGTTGCCATGTCCTCAGCTGAAGCTGAATATGTTGCAGCTGCCAGTTGTTGTGCAAGTGTACTCTGGATGAAAAGTCAACTCAGTGACTATGGAATCCAGTATAAGATGGTTCCCATCTTTTGTGATAACACTAGTGCAATTGCCATTCTCAAACAACCCTGTTCTTCATTAGAGAACAAAACACATTGATATTAGATATCACTTTATCAGGGACCATGTCATGAAAGGTGACATTGAATTACACTTCATTCCTAATGAATATCAGCTAGCTGATATATTCACCAAACCTTTGGATGAACCAACTTTCACAAGACTGAAGGCTGAATTAGGAATGCTGGATATTGAGAATCAGTCCACTGATTGAATCCATCCAACAAAGTGTAAATTCTGAAAACCCCAGGTCCCTGACTCAATGTGTTCCTTAGTGAAAAAGATCACTGAATCACCTTTCCTGAACCCCTCACTGAATGAAAAATCATCCAGGGCCCTTAAAATGACATTCAATGCTAACATAAATGCTCTAAGTATCTAGTTAGTAAATGTCCGAGGTTGGTAACTGAATTCTTATTTAATATAAGAATATTTGTTCTTTTTGCCTTTTGGCATCCACCTCTGGGCCCCCACTTACCCACTTGGCATTTAATACCTCTTCTCTCACATAAAAAATATATGATGATGTAATCTCTGCAAATTACACTATTTGCAGACGGCACAATTGTTCACCTCGACTGTTCCGCAAAACCCAGGAAAGTGGAGCGGTTGAGCATTTAATGCGGATCCCAAACGTTTTATACAAAACGGTTTTCAAAAAATTTCTTATTGAAAAATAAACAGATTAAATGCCTAAAACACCCCTCCTCTTCGCTTCCCTATAAATACCCCCAAACAAATCAACACACACACGTTTTAAGAAAATTTTTAAGCAAAACTCTTGCCCCTTTTCTCTCAAAAACTAGTGTGTTGTTCATCTTTAGAAATCCAGACCATTTTTTTGTAAATCCAAGACCTTTTACACAGATGGCTACTTCTAAGGCTATAACCTACGCCCCAAATGTGGAATTCACAATGGAGGCCGTGGACATGACCAAAAATAACGTTCTAGGAAACTTTGCCTACCCCAAAAAGTTTTGGGCGTACAAGAATGTGGTTAAGTATCTACAAAACTGCTTTCTTGCTACGGCGTTCACAAAAACCCCCCTATGTCATTTATAATGACTATCTGAGGGAATTCTGGTGCACTGCAGTAGCAACAAGCCCTGAGGACACCAAAGACTCAATAATCACTTTCTCAGTGATGAATGGGAGAAGGACCCTCTCCCTTGATTACCAAACCTTCATCAAGGCCACAGGTCTTGATTTCACTGAGAACTTTGAGCCCAACCCCACTGACCAATAAGTAAAGGCCGAATTGCTTTTACTAGGGCCACATGACCCAAAACAACCTGATGTGGCCCCAGGAACCCTATTGGCCAAAGCGCCTATTATTAAGACCTGGTTCCACCCTGTCTGGAGGATCCTGATGACCTTTGTCATTCAGGTCCTTGGGGGCAATAAATCTTCCACGGAACAGTTGAATGCATCACAACAATTGATGGTGTTCAGTCTCTTGGAGGGTAGAAAGATAGACATCGAAGGAATAATCTTCCGTGACCTCGTAGCCAAGCTCTCAGGAAAATCTAGGCAAAGACACATGTCTTACCCTAGGTTCATTTCCTGTGCGCTTCAGGCCTTACTAGGCTCTGATTATGTTAGGCCTGACGTTGAGGGATCTAAACCTGACGTCCTTCATAAAGCCAACTATTCAAGAGACCTCACTGAGGTACAACCAGTCTCTCTGACCACATACATGTTGTTGGTCATTCAGGGAGCAAATGCTGTCTCACCTGTTCCTTCTCCTACAAAGCAGGAGAAGAAGAAAAAGAAGGCAGGGTCCAAGAAGGTGGTTAAACCCAAATCACTCGTCCTTGAGACTTCTGCATCAGAGCCTAAAGAAAGGCAAACTATGGCCAAGACCTCAGAGACACCCATCATTGAGACCCTCTTGACCTTAAAACAAATGCCAAAGGAGGATACTGAGAAATCATCCTCAGTGTCCTAGGGGAAAACCCTTCCTCATGGCTCTACTGACATACACAAGTCAGTGGGGTCAGGAACCTTCACCCTCTCACATCCCGATGAAGGCATTAGTCAATCCCAACCTTTGCCTAAGGGAGTACAGGGTCCTGAATCCTCGGTAGAGCAGCACTACTCTACTGAGAAGGGGACCCACACCCAATCACATCTTGCTTACGGTCCTGACAAATCACAATCACGATCTCAGGGAGAAAAGGACCTTAAATCCTCAGAAGGGCAGTACAACCCTGATGGGAAGGGGGTCAACCAACAATCACAATCAGTGCCTCATGATAGTACTGGAGAACTCCCACCAGTCCTTGAAGGCACTCAGGGGGACAAAGACTCAGAGGGATTGAAACCACTCGCTGATACGGAACCCAAAACCCCTCATGGCGGATCTAGTTACTCAGGAACTGACTCCAAGGTCTAGGCTGAGAAAACCCACTCAGTACACTTGGAGGGGTCAGAACCTGGCCACAACAAAGGTGAGCCCTCTTCTGAGGGGGAGCCGGATTCCCGTAGGGTTCCTACTCTAGAAGATCTTGAAAGACTGTTGGACGATGTGTCAGAGGAGGAAATGGTTGATTTTGGCGATGAAGATGTCTTTGGTGCTGAGGAGGAAATGGAGACTGAAACATACAACTCTCCTCCGCACCCTGAGCAACAACAATCATCTCTTCCTCCTGAGGATCAACAAACCCTAACCAACCCAACATCATCATCATCATCAGGTCACTCTTTTGCTCCCGCTACTCCTCAGTGGTTGCAGAAATATGACAATGTTCTTCCGCTCACTGAAAGGCAGCTGGTAAAATTTCTTCGCAAAGCCAACCATGCTCTCTTTAATGAGCTTACTGAAGAACAATGGGAACAGCATACTGAAGCAGCAGCCAACTATGCTGACTTCAGGGCTAATGTTGAAGAATCTCAGGGCAAAGTGCTTTAGGTCGCCAAACTCACTGACAAACAAATCAGTGACCTGAGGGAATCTCTCGATTATATGGGATCTGAACAAGACAAGCAGCTCACCAACATACTGAAGGCTCTTGATCATATTCAGGAAGAACTCGGAGATGATCCCACCCTGATCATAAAGCTGAAAGAGTACATGGATACTCAGACCACCACCTCTACCAACATTATTGAGCTTCTAAAGCTTCTTCAGGGGGTGGATCTCAAAACCATCAGGTTTCAACAAGATTCTATTCATCAGTTAGCCACTGGTTTCAAGGAGTACCTGAACAAAATGTCCTCAGCCTATGATCTGCTCTCAACAAAACATAATGAGCTGATCAACCACTACACAACCAAGATCACTGAACTCACCTCCACTCAGAATGCCATGGCAGCAGAAATGTCCACACTGAAGAATGAGACCTCTGAAATGAAGAAAATGGTCTCCAGCATTCTCTCAATTCTTCAGGCCTTTCCGGTTACCCCAACTCCTCAGTCAACAGGTGAATACACTGAAGTTCCTGCATCTGTTGAGGGGGAGAAACTTGATGATCCAACTTCTCAACCTCAGTCTTCTGCATTTATTGTTGCTGCAAACCCTGAACAATCTGAAGCAATAGCAACAGAAATCCCTGAGACCTCCACCAGTCAACCCCTTCCCACTGACAAAGGGAAGGGAATCATGGTGACTGATGATCCTCCTCAAACACAATTGGTTCCGGCATCAACTGAAAGGCGTCCAGACCCTGATGCACCATTTATGGTTGAGTTAGATGGAGGAAAAAAATTCTTTGGGACTCCAGCAGAAATGGCCGAAGTATTGCATCAACAGGACATAAGAAGGGCCAAAGAAAAAGCTGAGCAACTCAACAGACCTGTAATTGTTGAGGTTGCCATAGAAGTGATCAAGGAAACTGACAAAGACATCAAGGGGGAAGAATTCCTCAAGCTTCAGGCTGACATCATTAAGGAAGCCAATGAGCAGGCAAAGCTCAGAGAAGAAAGAATGAGCAAAACCTATGAGAGGTATATGTGGCATATGACAAAGACCAAGGGAGAAGGCACAATCATTGACATGACCATTCACCTCACCAACCCAATAAGCGTTACGGTTCACAGGGGACCAAGAAAGTCTGAGGTTAATAAACCCTTCAGATTCTCAGAATATGGGTTAAAGGAATGGGACATGATGATGCCCATCCTCAGGAAGAAGGATGGCAAGATCCTTCCAAGCCTTCTCAAGACATTGAACGCCAAATATGAGGAACTTGAAAAAGTGGCTAAGATTCTTGGAATAGATCATGAGAAGGCGCTTGCTTCTCAGGGACTGTCAATCCCTGAGCCTACTCAGAAGACCGAGAGGAAAAGAAAAGCTGTGGGTCAGGAGCCTGAACAATTCATAGCTGCTCTTCACTGCAACAGGACTCCTCCTCAGGGAGTTAAGTTTGTTCCCAACCTGGTCATTAAGGAGCCTGAGTATGACATATTCTTTATCGATGAGTTCAACCAACCGACATTTCAACGAGTCAGTGATATCAAGCTAGTGGAAACGACAACTCTTTTAGCATACAAGCTAATGACACTTCAAGTGAAGGGTCCTAATAATGAAGAGTTTGTCAAGTTGTTGGACAGTATGATGAAAGAGCGACCTGACAAAGAGGTGTTAGTGTCGAAGAAAGCTAAACTGGAACTCTTGGGTATCTTGGAAAGCTGAGTACGAGAACCCTGAGTATTATGTTAGATATTAGGACTTTTTAATGATATTAATAAAATTGATGGCCCATGTTTTTGTTATTTCAGTGTCCTTAATAGCTTTCTAGTATATTCAGTATGAAGAGAAGCCCATTTGCTTACTCATAACTGATCAAAACACTTAGGCATAATTTATATCCAAATAAGGGGAGATTGTTGGGTCCGTCAGTACCCAAGGATCCTGAAAACAGGATTTGAATACAAATTACGCTAAGTGTTATCAACCGAAAACATTCTTAAGTCACTGAGTGAACAGTCACTCAGTGAGTTACCTTCAAGATGCTCAGGACGAGTCTAAGAAGAAAGAGTCGCCACTCAGTGAGGCGGAACTCCCTGAGTGTTACTTGAGCTAAAGAAGAAGGTAATGGGTTCAGTGAGTATTGGATAAGTACTCACTGAACCCCAGTCTCCTCAACAACAATAACTGATTGAAGACTGAAGACTGAAGGCGAAGACTGAAGAACCTGAAGCCTGAAAGAAAGGTGGGATTGAACGGGAACAGTTTGAAGAGATAAGGAGAAGTCTTATCGGGCCAGAAACAAGCCTTCCCTAAAATGGCTGAAAGTCAAAAAGTGTCAGAACTGACACTCTAAGACTTTTTGGCCCATTCCTATTGGTTCTTGGAACTGACACTCGAAGACTTGTAGCAAAGGGGTATAGACAAGAAGAGGGCATAGACTTTAAAGAATCGTTTGCTCCGGTTTCTCGAATTGAAGCCATCAGAATCTTCCTCGCCAATGCTGCCAGTCAGAATATAATAGTCTACCAGATGGACGTTAAGACAACATTCTTGAATGGTGACTTGAAAGAGGAAGCCTATATGAGTTAACCCGAAGGATTTGTGGACCCTGATCATCCTACTCATGTCTATCGCTTGAAGAAGGCCCTCTATGGCTTGAAGCAGGAACCTAGGGCGTGGTATGATATGTTTTCTAAGTTTCTTTTGACAAACGGATTCTCCAAAGGTGTTGTTGATCCTACGCTATTCACCAGGAAATCGGGCAAACATCTACTTCACGTTCAGATATATGTAGATGACATTATCTTTACCTCTTTTGATCCTAGTGAATGTAATCGGTTTACAAAGGAGATGAGCTCTAAGTTCCAAATGTCGATGATGGGACAAATGTCATTTTTCTTAGGTTTGCAAATTTCTCAAAGTCTCGGAGGCATCTTCATTAATCAATCCAAATATGCAAATGAAATATTGAAGAAGTTTGGATTTGATTCAAGTGATCCTGTTGACACTCCTATGGTTGAGAGATCGAAGTTGGATTAAGACCTCTCTGGGATCCCGGTTGATCAAACTAAGTTTAGAAGCATGATTGGATCCTTAATGTACCTCACCGCTAGTAGGCCAGATCTCTTGTTCGTAGTATGTATGTGTGCTCGGTACCAGTCCAAACCTACCAAAAAGCATCTCGAAGCGGTAAACAAGGTCTTCAGATATCTTCAAGGCACTGTTCACATGGGTCTCTGGTATCCTAAGGACACCGCAATGGAATTCACGGCTTATGCAGATGCGGACCATGCGGGGTGTCAAGATACTCGTCGAAGTATGATGCGTGGTTTTGCAACCTTACAACAGGTTTTACCTCTCAAGGGATCTTGAGAAGTTTGCAATCCCCACCAGGCAGTGTACCTGACCGTTGTAGTATAGTGAAGTGGCAAGTACCGGGATTGATCGTTCAACTCAAAGAATAGTGTTCGTTAGGATTGAAATTAATCTAACTAGGTCTAAAGGTGAGGGATGATTCTTTTTGTATTTTTATATTTTTTGGAAAGCAAGTAAAAATCTCTGGTTTTGGAAGAAGGGGCGAAATTAGTTGCTAATCAACTAACCCAAAAGCTACTAATTAAACTAATATGCAAGAAAAGTAAACTAGGGTTCTATAAGGGAAATGAAGCATGTCTACCTATGATATGTTACTCCTTGCTAGCTATCCAATTCTACCTATTGAATTGTCACACCTTATTTTAATTGACGGGTTGTATTCCTTAATACCAATCGTGGGGTGGCGTACGTACTTCCCCAACTTTATAAGCTCCTACTTCACTCCTATGTCGAGCCGGCTAAGAAGCTCCTAACATGGGATCACTAGAATTCGCTCATGCATTAAATACAACCAAATAAACCTAGTACGCATTGGTTCATGTTTCTTAAGACGTTCAAGCAAGTTACCGTATAGGAGGTTTGCCAGTTTTCTTAAGCCTAACATCGATATCACCCAATCAAACAAGAGACAATAGGAAACAAGAATTATAAACTAAACCAACTAGATCTATTGAAGTTGTCACACCCTAATTGATGGAGATGGACACACACATCAACAAGAAATCAATAAGATCTAATTAGTTATACACAAGTTTCACACAATCATAAGTAGACACAAGGTGATTTAGCCAAGCATAATTAATGAAGAGCAATCAACAATAATCATAATTGAAGACATAACATAAGATTGAATCGATAAACAAACCATTACAAGATGTTTATGGCATGATTAGGACCCTCTAAGTGGCTAGAAAAACACCTACCTAAACCCTAAAATCGGACTTAGGGTTTAGGGCTTACAAATAATGAAGTTGTGATGTTGTATTTATAGGCAGTTTGCTGTCCGAGGGGTTCTGACGGCGTCAGACTTACACGTGACGCCGTCACATCCAATTTTTCACCAAATTGTAGATCTTTTCGTCCCGATGGCGTGGCCTTTTGAATCACCTAAATCCGAGTTCGTATGAGGATTTTATGGCCAAAACAGTAACAGCTACCACGCGCGCAAGTTGTGACTAGATAACACGTGATGGCCTTCTTGACGCCGTCTCCCTTTAAACCTCCAAAATTCATTCTGGCCTATCAGAAGCTGACGCCGTCAGAATAAAGGCATGACGCCGTCCCTCTTTAAATTAAGCCGTGACGACCTTGATCACTCCAAAGGGTGACGCCGTCAGAATTCCCATGCAAATTTCTCTGGCTTATCATGAGTAATTTTCATATCCACCTTTTTCTTGCCAAGCCATGACGCCGTCTGGGGACATTTCTGACGCCGTCAAAGGCACTTTTCAGCCGATTTTGAGACTTTGTCGTTTTCTTCACTTTTATGCTCCAAAAACGTCCAAAATGCTTCCTTTTCCAGATTTCTTCTCCAAAGTACCTAAAATGACAAAAGAAATGATTTAGGGCAATATTTGATCAAATAAATACGATTTAGGGCTTAAATGACCCCCTAAAAGCGGTACACTTTTCGCTTCATCAAAGTACTTTGGGAGGTGCTCAGTTTTTGGGGGAAAAGTTGGTTAGCTGGTCTTCTAAAAAGCAAATGAGTACATCTATATCTTCCACAGAGGCTGAATACATTTCCATGTCTACATGTTGTGCTCAAATCCTATGGATGAGATCACAACTATCAGACTATGGTTTTGCATACAACAAGATTCCTCAGTATTGTGACAACAAAAGTGCTATCGCTCTATGCTGTAACAATGTCCAACACTCCTGATCAAAGCACATCGATATTAGGCATCACTTCAAAAGGGAGCAGGTTGAGAAAGGGATTGTTGAACTCTACTTCGTGAGGACGGAGTTTCAGTTGGCTGATATCTTCACCAAGGAACTTCCGAGAGAACGGTTTCAATTTATTCTCCCGCGACTTGGCATGAAGAGTTTGACACCTGAAACCCTCAAGTGTCTTCAAGAAAAAAAGGAGGAGTAAAGGATTTGCTTCACATATCCTTGTATATATTTGTATATATCTTAAAACAAAAAGAAAATAGAAAAATATAAAACCTATAAAAACCCTAAAAATCAGAAAAACAAAAAATACCAAAAATAGTTCTTCTAGGCATGTCTTCTGTTTATCGATAACATTTACGGTCCTAGAAATGTCATTCAATAATGACACAGGTCTTTAAATGAAGCTCGAGTAGAAGTTATATTAACTGGTTAAAACATGTCTAATCGGCTTGCGGTTACTTCAGACTGCAACCCGTGCTTTATTATGGGGAAAACATGTCGCCAAAAAGACGGTTGTCCCTCCAACTGGGTGAAGTTCAACTGGGCATGGATTACTTTATATCCATGTTTCTTCGATTTGATGTACGATTCAGTGCATCATTTCTTGTATAAGAGAGAAGTCTTCTTTACATCGCAAGTACTTTCCAATCTATGATTCTTCAGGAAAGTATTTGTATAAAAACTTGGTGGTACCATGATTTTTGAATATCAATCATAATTGAATTTCTCATAGAAAATCTATCACTCAGTCAATGACTACAGCTAATCCAATAGAGAATGGGTCATCGATTGAGGGGGAGAGTGATGATTTTCAAAATTCTATATCATCAAAACATGTTACTTTGCACCAAATAAGCAGTGAATTTTATGAGACTTGTTGCTATGTGTCTGTGTATGATCTTTGTTAAATTCAAAATCTTCTAAACTTATCATACATGACACCAACATTCCCCCTTATAGATTGAGGGGGAGCATTGTAATTTTCCATTATCAGAATATATGTTAAATCTGACTGCATTTTCTCCCAAATTTTCTAAACATATTTAAATAAATTGGGATCACAAATCTCAAATGGTTTGAAAATTTTGATCGGGGGAGAGAATGTGATTTAAATATGAAAATCTGATAAAAATGTGATCTTTTGGACTCAAGTGTAGTCTCTCCCATATGTGCTAAACTCTTTCGTATATCGATGCATATATTAAGGGGGAGCAACTAATTTGTGATGGCAATTATGGAAGAACACCAAAGACCGACCACTTTATTTAATGTACTGGAGTTATAAGGATGGTAATGTTAGGTATAAGTTCCCACGATCCCGCCAGTACCAGAGGGATCTACCCAGGGACAATCCACTAGTTAGTGTAGAAGTCCTTAGGTATGATTAAAAAAGGAGACAAGTGAGTATAAGGGAAGAGTGCCGACTGAGATGGAGCTAGTACTGGAACAAACCCAACAAGGTGCTAGTGTTGAAGTCTCGGTAAGCGCTGAAGGGGTTGAAAAATGAAAAAGAAATGTAAAGATAAAGGGTGAAAAGAAAGAAGCCCTCCTTACACTTTAGGCAGAAACCAGGTCAATACATATGCTGTCAAAATCACCAAGTTGATTGCTGACATTGAAGACAAAGTATCATGGACCCAGTGATACGCTGCACAACCCTCCCTAGCCACTCAAGGTCCCTCAAAGGACTCTTGTTTCATTTGTCACGGAGATCAATACATGTCTATCGTCTCTCTCACTCCGAGTTAGACGATATTGAAAAGGTGGCAGTCCTCTCCAGCCTCCGATCACTAATTCAAAATGCACTATTGAGTCTAGAACCAAGAGATCGTCCATAAATCTCATTAGGACACACTTCCAATATGCTTGCTGTTTCATACACTATGAAAAGTAAGAAAATATATGTTAAAGAGTCCTACGCATTATCCTTGTGGTATTGCCAGAACATCCAAGTGATACGAAAGTATTCAAAATGAAGATGGAAATCCTTCTAGAGCCAACATCAAACAAGCTCTTGGTAGGTGACATGTGAGATCCTTCATGGATCAAATTTGTGACAACTGGAAAGAAACGATGGGGCGATTCACATTTGAATCAAACTTGTTCCAGGAAATGGATTGACGGATGCTTTTGGAAAACCTTTCAATGTGCTCACCAACTGAGTTTCAAGCACATTGATTGTGAAAATTTTTAAACAAAAGTGTTTTTGACAGAAATGTGATTCAATTTATAAAACCCTCGTCGTGTTGTATAAACTGTTTATCTAGTGACGCGCGAGTGATTTTCTTTCTCTAATCAATTTTCTCGTCAATCAGTGGGTATTTAATTCACTGATTCACTCTACCGTTCTGTCTGCTTTGAGACGTTCCGGTATGAGAACATGCTTAGTATGATGATTCTGACATTAATTTGTTAGAAGACTCATTACTACAAGCTGGAAATTCCTGTCAAGGAGAATCTTCTTTAAAGGGGATTCTACCTGATCATAGGTCGGTCCTCACGGAACCGAAGGTTAATCCAACCACCCCGAATGAATGACAAAGCCATATTCATTCTCCAGTAGAGACGTGTCAATCCACACTCCATGCTCACACTTCCAATTCATTATCAAAGACATCATGATAGATGAAAGACCTACAACACAGCTTCTGCAACTCTGATGATAGCTATCATGATTCAGAAAAGTGTGAGCATGCGAGTCCAACGGTCACAACATATCACATGGAGGCAATATTACAACGGATGAGCTTGGAGATTTACGGTGACTGATGATCTCAAAGAATGCTCAAAGATCACAACTTCACACAGAGACAATGCTGAAACAAGATGACTAGAAGACATATGTTGGATGATATCATCGAAGAATCTTCAAAGATCATCCAAGACAAAAGATCAGTCGTCAAAAGAGTTTACTGCTGAAAGTGCAAAGTTTCATGACTTTGAAGAATCAAGACTACGAGCTAGGAATTTACAATCATGTAATAGAATGCTAGAATTCATAATATTATTTCCGGGGTGACCTCCCTTAGGGGGAGATTATTAGGAATATAAATATTCATGTGAAGACTCGGTCACCCCGAGTATCTGTTAGCATTAACTAGCTCGTAGGATTATTAGTATTATTATTATTAGCTTAGTTACAATTAGTATTTGTGGAGTGGGTCGGGTCTTTACCTACTGTCAGCTCACTCTACAGCCCACTTGGGGCACATATGTTTGTAAGTATAAATAACTGTGGAACGTTTTGGTTATAGTTCGATTGAGATATTTATGTATTGAATGTGTTTAGCATGCGGAATCTACTACAACACACTTTAAAAGAACACAAGGTGGTGAGTTTAAGTAAATGTGTGAATGCAATGAACAACGAACACAACTTTGTTTAGAACAAAACGATTCAATATTATTGATGAAATAATACGGATGATCTAAATATCACCAGGATTACAAAGTAATCTTGAATCTAAGATTGTAAAAGGATTTGTGATTCGAAGTAACTAAGTTACTTGAGAGATAGTTTGGTTCGTGGTTATTTAGTTGTGAAAGATGCATGCATGAAGAAGTGACTAAGATATCCTTTTATAAGATAAGGATATCTTATTACATGTTGTCAAGTAGATGAATATAATACTATACTTTGACTATATTAGCGCCTACAATTAAATACAACTACCCATGTACACTCTGATATATTCTTCTGTCACCACAGAAGACTAATCTACTTCTACATAACGTATAACAATGTACAAAGACTAATAATTCAACTAAATATCTATTACAAAATATCTAATCGACTTGACATAAGCTTGGCAGGCTCTTCATTAGCTAGCAGTACCTTCTACCCAGAAGATACTGGTAGAACATCTTCGTACACAACAAAATCAACTAGCAGGCTCTTCTCATCATTGGCAGGCTCTTTGACTTTGATCATTTTATTCCCAACAATCCTCGCCTAAACTTGTTATTTCCATTAAAATACACAAGTTTCTGATGAATAAAATACATACCTTGAGGATTTGAGAACTCTTCCAAAAACCTTACTTTCTATCCTTCCTTTTTCTTTCATATTGCTCAGATATGCTCCTCAGCAAACTCTGAACAATCTCTGAGTTTTCTTCATCCTTGTCACACCTTAATCTCTTGGAGATCATAGCTTTAAGCACTTCATAGCTAAGAGGATACTCTTTCTCAGCTAACATAAAAAGTTCTATCCCACTCTGTGTGAAAAGATGATGAGTATGGCTATGACTTAGAAATTCCCAAGTTGTTGAAGGATCATAATAGGGAAATTTCCAATGAACATCTTTGGGATCAGGATCGAACATCCTATTGAATTCCACCCAAAGCTCTTGTTCCTTAGCATCTGTACTAGAATTTGTGGCTAACCTAATCTGCACTAGATTCCACAATTCTTCCAAATCTGCTCTATCAGATGCTCTAACTAAATTTTCAAAATTCTTGAAGATAGCAGACTGTCCCCCAACCCTTAATATTTTCCATGACTTACCAAATCTATCATGGTGTATTTCCCAATCAATTATAGGGTGTCTAGACCTAATTGGATCAGCATGAATGATAGTGGGTAAAGTAATCAACATTTTACTTACTTGCCCTTGATCCAATTTTGCTACTTCTTTCTTCTGAGCATCTTCCTTCTTCTTTGATGGGAGTACATCAGATGGAACATTATAGTAAAGATTCTTGTAGGCTTGAAGATATAAAAAGAAGATTTCATCAGCAGATTTCTTCTTAAGTTGATAATCAGTCCAATTTGCCTGATTCTTCAAAAATTTCTTCATAAAGATTGTTTGATCTTTGTTAGTTTTGCCCACTTTAAAACCTCTCTTCTGACTTTCCTTCATCTTCTCAAAAATGTCAGCCAAAGCTGCTTCTTTGTATTTCTTGTTGATGAAAGATTCAAGTGCTTCAGTCTTCTCATCAGAATTGAGTGTCTTGTCATTTACTATATTTGCTGCATGACCTTTCACAATTGGATCATTGTTAATAATCCATAACATCTGTGCATCAAAGGTCTCTTGAGCAATTTGAGTATCAAGAAGAGCTTGAGCAGCTTCTTCAGCTTCTTTCTGCTCTTTCATTTCTTCAAGCATTCTTGAGGCTTCTCTAGCTTTTAGCTCTTCTTCTTGAACTCTTTTGGCCTCTTCTTCTCCTAAAGCCATCTGAATTTGCTGAGTTCTTTTTAACTTCTTGGACTTTGGCTCATCTTCAATTAGAATGCCTTTGCCCTTATCCTTTGGAGTTTGTTCTTGTGATGGAGCAGAGGATTGCTCATCAGCAACTAGAATCCTCTTTCTCTTGTACACTCTCTCAGCAGACCCTTTATACCCCATAGCCAATAGCCTTTCTCTCCTGGCAGACTCTTCTTCTGCCCTAGCAGGCTCTTGCCCTGCTCCAACAGGCTCTTGCCCTGCTCCAACAGGCTCTTCATCATAAACTTGAGTTCCATCATGGAATTCAAATTGAGCCTGTTCCTCCTCTTCTTCCTCATCTTCAGACATATCCTTCCTCCCCTTTTTGGAAGAGTGATCTATCCTATCAGCATCTGACTGTGAAGAACTAGATAAAACAACCTTTGCATACTTTTTACCTTTTAACTTCTTCACTTCACCCTCCAATCTCTTAACCCTCTTAACCAATTTGATGTTGATCTTAGAAAACTTTTCATTTTGACTTTTAAGAGCTTTCTCTAAGAACTTCACCTTGTTTTTCAACTCTTGCATTGTCTGAGGTGATTGGGTTTGTGATGTATGATGTGGGGATGTTGGTGGTGTTGCTGATGGTACTGGAGATGGTGTTGGTGATTTTTGATGTGTTTGTGAAATGAAACCATGTGAAGAACTAGATGATGGTGTATCAGCAGATGGTGTTGGTTCTTCTGGGTGTTGTGGTACCATTTCATCAAAAAGTGGAACTTCCTCCCCTCTAAAACCAATTCTCATATTTGAAAATACTTTTTGAGAAAGTTTTGGTGTTTCATAAACTGAGTCTGTGGGAAGCAACACATGTTGTAATTTTCCAATGATGCATCCAATGAATCTTGGATACATCAAAAATTTTGTTTTACTATCCACATTGTTTATCAATCCTTCAAAAATATATTTAGAAAAATTGTATTTTCTGTTTGTAGCTAAGCAAATGAGAGCAGAAGCCATGTTGCCACTAAATTGCTCCCAAGAGGTTTTCTTCTGGCTCAAACAGTGAAGGATTGTGTGAATCAAAAATCTCCATTGTGGAGTAAGATGCTTTTTCAGAAAAGTGAGTTTATTGAACTCAGCATGATACCCCATTCTTGTTAAATTTTCAAAAATTTCAGTATCTGGTAACTGACTAATACCATCAGAATCATCCAAATGAAGATGTCTTCTTATGGATGACTCAGTAAGAGTCAAATGTTTACCATCCACTTTGGCTTTTATTCTTTGTTCCCCATTTTCAGAAGTTTTAATTTTAGCAGATTCCCAAAATTGTAAAATTTGTTTTTCATAAATAGTGGGATTGACTAGCAAAGCAAACCTGATGTAGGAGTTGTTTAAAAAGTCCACTACTTGATGAAATGAGGCATTATCCTCTGACTTCTCCAAAAATGCTAACTGATTGTGACGTTGAACAAAGTTTAGATCAATTGTGGAAGCCATAATGAAAATTTTGAATATGATGGTGGGATTGTTTGATAGTACTGATAGAAGATGAAAGATGTATGTGAATTATGATAATGACTGATGAAAGAAGATATGAGAGAATTACTTTTAACCGACAATAATAAAGATTATAAAAAGAAATTGAAAAGGCGGTTAAAAAGATCTTTTATATGTGAAATATAATATAATATAGTCATCAGTAATTTACATAACTACCCCAACGGCTAATTTTAACTACCAGGCCTAAAGGCTAAAACTTTTTCTGACAGGCTCAACGGCTATCTAGCAGTACCTTTGTACTCTAGCAGTACCATTTTTGTACTAGCAGTACCTTTTAAAGTTTTATAAAAATCCCTTATAGTTTTTAGCAAACTATCAGCTATCAACGGATTTGAGTTGTCTTTACCAAAAGCCGTTTGCTTAAGGACTAGTTAACTATTTACAATTAAGTATGGTTAGTTAACAACCATATAGTTTTTGGTAAACTATCAACCATCAACGGATTTGATTTGTCTTTACCAAAAGCCGTTTGCTTAAGGACTAGTCAACTCTTAAGTTTGTAAAAAAAAACTTGGTGAGATGAATACCAAAAGCCATGATGGCCCAAAAGATGGTGCAATTTCCTTGGATGGAGGAAATTTAAATCAGGCAATGATGCTGTGTATCTTGGATGATTGGCTCAACAAGTGAAATCATCTAATAGCATGCCTTTGAGTTGAAAACATTTCTTAGTTTGATCTAGATAGAACTTTCTCCTTGAGAAATGCTTCATCCCTTCTAGATATGTGATCTAACTCTCTCTTTTTCAACTCTGCATCATCTTGTATGCTTTTGTCTTTTCTTTCATCAATTGGTCTTTCTTCCATTCTGGACTATAAATTCCTCCCCTGAGATTGTTGTTTATCCTGAAATGAATAAAACTTTTGTTGTCCCTTTTGTTTGAAAGAACTCTTGTTTTGTTATCAACCTGAAATGTGTTAGTTGCAAACCAAAAGAACAAAGTGTAGAACACTTGATCTATATAATTGTAAACATTCAAGCATTTATATGAACAAAACATAGCAATTTTGTATCAGCAGGACCAATTATGAACTAACAGGACCTTTTGACTAACTAGCAGTACCATGTTAAAAATGCAATACCAGTTAATTTTATGAACAAAAACATATGATTTTCAAAGATTTATCATTCCAATACCTCCTACAAGATATTTGAATCTTCCTAAATCAAAAGCTTTGGTGAGAAGGTCTGCATAATTCTTTTCAGAATCAATTTTAACAACTTGAATTAACCTTTTCTCATTGCAATCCCTTATGAAATGGTGTCTGATTTCAATATGTTTTGTTTTTGAGTGTTGAACTGGGTTTTTAATGATACAAATAGTACTGCTATTGTCAATATAAATAATGGTGTTAAGAAAATTGTACCCATAGTCAAGCATTTGATTTTGGATCCAAAGAACTTGCCCACAACAACTTGCACCAGCAACATATTCTGCTTCAGTTGTAGAGTTGGCCACCATTGTTTGTTTCTTGCATTGCCAAGAGATTAGTCTGCAACCAAGAAATTGACATCCACCAGTTGTGGATTTTCTGTCTAGTGTTGCACCAGCATAGTCACTATCCGAATAAGCCATCAATTCAAAAGATGATTCCCTTGGATACCAAAGACCCAACCTAGGTTGACCCTTAAGATATCTAAAGATTCTTTTGACTGCTGTGAGATGAGAGATTTTGGGATGTATTTGAAACCTTGCACACACACATACTGAGAACATGATATCTGGTCTTGATGATGTAAGATACATCAAAGATCCAATCATAGACCTATAATTGTGCAAATCCATATCTTCTCCTTCAGCATCCTTGAGTAGCCCTTTGTCTGGATCCATTGGTGTACTTGCAACCTTAGAATCAGCAAAATTGAATTTCCTTAAGATCTCTGCTACATACTTATCTTGGCTGATAAATATGCCTTCTTTGGATTGTTTCACTTGGAGACCTAAAAAGAAAGTAAGTTCCCCCATGGAACTCATTTCAAACTTACTGTGCATAAGTTTTTCAAATTCTACACACAAGCCTTGGTTTGTTGATCCAAAGATTATGTCATCAACATAAATCTGCACTAACAAGATGTCTTTCTTTGTCCTTTTGATGAACAAAGTTGGATCAATCCTGCCTCTTTGGAATCCACTTTTTAGTAGAAAACAAGCCAATGTTTCATACCATGCCCTTGGAGCTTGATGTAGGCCATACAAAGCCTTGGTAACCTTGTAAACTTTATCTGGATACTCAGCATCAATGAAGCCTGGAGGTTGAGATACATATACTGGTTCTTCAATTTCACCATACAAAAATGCACTCTTAACATCCATTTGATAGACAGTGAAGCCTATGAATGAAGCATAGGCTAAGAAAAGCCTAATTGCTTCAAGTCTTGCAACTGGAGCAAACACTTCTTCATAATCTACCCCTTCCTCTTGAGTATATCCTTGTGCTACCAATCTAGCCTTGTTCCTGATCACTATACCCCTTTCATCCTTCTTGTTTCTGAACACCCATTTGGTTCCAATTGCCCTATGACCTCTGGGCAAATCAACCAATATCCAAACCTTCTGAATCTTGAATTGGAGAAGCTCTTCTTGCATAGCTTCCACCCAACTTGCATCATCTAAAGCTTTGTTTATGTTCTTGGGTTCAGCCTGAGATAGAAAACATGAAAACAGGCATATATTGGAATTATCATTATTCTTTTCTTCATAAATAGAGGAGATTAACCCTTCTTCATCTGAGGATAAGACTTGAGATAAACCAACTTGAGATCTTGTTCTAACACCAGAAGTTATGCTTCCAATCACATCATCAGATGAGTGATCTTTTAGAATTCTAGTGTTTGGTGTTTTAGGAACTTCATATGTAGTTGGAAGATTGCTAATCCCAACCTCTTCTTGAAAAGAATCATCTATTTGAACATTCAATGGCTCAGCAGTACCAATACTTGTACTAGCAGGACCATCTGAAGAACTGGCAGTACCATTGTCATTAGCACCACTTTCTTGATTCTCTTGATTCTGAGTTCCTTGATCTTCTTCATTGCCTTCATTTCTTGAGTTTGAAGGTCCTTCTTGACTTGAAGATAGATCCATACTTTTCCAAATTGGCATCCAGATGAAATCTTGATCTTTAGGAGCTTCAACATTTTCTTTAGAACCTGCATTATTATTAGCATGTGTACCTGAAACAGGCACATAATTCATAGATTCTGAGAGCCTATCAACATCAAACATCCAATCTGGTCCAACTCCTTTCACATTTGCTAGTTTCTCTTGAAACTCTATGTGAAGATTCTCTTCTACTAGCCTAGTGCAAGTGTTGAAACACTCTATAGGCCTTACTCTGCAAGGAATACCCTATCAAAAAGCCAACATCTGCTTTTCCATCAAATTTGCCTAAATGATCTTTGGTATTGAGAATAGTAACCTGACAACCAAAAGGTCTCATAAAACTTAAAGATGGTTTTCTACCAAAGAAAAGTTCATAAGGTGTTTTTCTATGTGGTTTTGTCACAAGAACCCTGTTTTGTACATAACAAGCAGTACCAACTGCTTCAGCCCAAAATGAAATAGGCAACTTAGAGTCTACTAACATAGTTCTAGCAGCCTCTATAAGTGTTCTATTCTTTCTTTCTGCTACTCCATTTTGCTGAGGTGTTCTAGCTACACTAAACTCTCTTTTTATGCCTTTTTCCTTGCAAAAGTCATCCATAACTCTATTCTTGAACTCTGTCCCATTGTCACACCTGATGATTTTGACTTTCTTATCAGATTGGTTTTCTACCTCAGTGATATAGGTTTTAAGTATCTCACTAGTTTCATGTTTAGATCTTAAGAAGAAAACCCATGAAAATCTGCTATAGTCATCAGTAACAACCAGACAATATTTCTTTCCATTCAAGCTACACACATTAGTAGGACCAAAGAGATCCATATGAAGCATATGTAAAGCCTGAGAAATAGAGTTTTGGGTCTTGGGCTTACAAGAAGCTCTATGTTGTTTGCCTTTTAGACAGTCAACACAAGTTTGGTCGTTTTGGAAAATCTTTTTGGGTAAACCTCTTACTAAATCATATTTTGCAATAGTGTTGATTGTTTTAAAGTTTACATGACCAAGCCTTCTATGCCAAATCATAGATTCATCCAATGAGGCCTTTGCTACCAAACAAGTTAAACCTTCCTTGGGATCAATGTTCTTTAAATTGACAACATACATATTGTTCCTTTTTGGAATTTTAAGAAGGATCTGACTCTCATCAGGCATCTTAAAATCAGAAGAAAGAACCATACATTCATTGTCAGTAAATAGAACATTGTTCTTTTTGTCACACATTTGTGAGACACTAAGAAGATTAAACTGAAGTTCTTTCACAAAATACACATTTTCAAAATCTATTTTACTGGTTTTGATAGTACCTTTACCAGTGATCTTTCCTTTTATTCCTCCCCCAAAGGTAACATATCCTCCATCTAAAGTTTTGAAGTCTGAGAGGAATGACATGTTGCCTGTCATGTGCCTTGAACACCCACTATCAACATATCCTTGATCTTCAATATCAGTTGAATGTTCCTGCACATGAATAAACATATTAGTTTCCTTGGGGTACCCAAGCCATGACAGACTTGGGTTTGCCTCTTGCATCAATGAAGTCAAACCTTTTCAGGATTGTTGATGCACCTTTAGATTGGATTGGTTTCCAAATCCAACATGCTGAGGACTTAACAGCACTTTCCCTTTTAATCCATTGTGTGGTCTTTGGTCTATCAGTACCAATTTTGGCAATACCAACTTTGGCAGTACCATGTGGTCTAGCAGGACCTTTTGGTCTAGCAGGACCTTTGGTTTTTTGGACTCCAAACTTTTGTTTTGACCACATTTATCTTTTGAATAGGATTCTTCTCAACTTTTGGTACAGATTTATAAGTGTTTCTTGTACCCTTATCAGTTGGTTTTGCAATAACAGGCTTATCTTGTCTAACAGTATGTTTAACATTTGTGGTGTTAGACTTAACAAAACTTTTTCTGGGGTGATTAACATTTGTTTTAGCTTTTGATTTACTCCCAGAAACCCATTTATTACAATAAGCATGAAGATGTTTAAAGCTACCACAATAATAACAAGCTTTATTAAACATAACAAAGTCATCACCTAATTGTTGTGATTTAAGGTTGTTCCAATTTCTTTGGCTTCCCCTAGGTTTGTTATTACATTTTTCACAACTTTCAACTGTCTTTAAAACAGTTTTGGCTTTAGCTTTTACTTCTACTTTCTTAGGACTGGATGGTCCTACTTTGATTCCTTTAATAGGAATAGTCTCATCTTCATCATCATCAGATACCCAATCCTCAATAATTAGGACATCTGGTCTCTTCTCAGTGAGTACCTTGGAGAGTGAGACATTCTTAGCACCCTCAGAAGGTTCACTTATCACTTCAGGCTTAGCTAATGGTTTTGCAACAAATTCATGTAAACCTGATGCAGCAAGATCACTACCTTGTGGACAAGGAATTCCTCTATAAGGAGGTGGACATTTGTTGTATCCTATCCCTGATTTTATCCTCTTATTCATCTGATTCTCTACTATACTCCTAGTACACTCAGAAGCATTTTCCAATTTAGTAACAGTCAGTTGAATATTGTCTCTAGCTAATGTCACTTTAGTGCACTCATTTCTTACCATTTCTATTTCTATATCTTTCAAAAATATTTGTCTATGAAGAGCATTTTTGGCATCAGTAAAGGTAAGTTCATTTTCTCTATAGTGAGTGATTTGTTTTTCTAGCTTAGACATACCACACTTGTGGTCAAATAGAGCTTGATTGGTTTTTCTTTCTACTATTGTGAGTTCATCAAAGCATTTTCTTAAAGTTTGCAATTCTTTAAATGCTTCACATGTATTTGAACATTTAGAAATTATTACCTCAGGAGTGGAGAATGCCATCAAGGCCAATTCATCAGAAGTTGACTCATCTTCACCCATGAAACTCCAATCAAAACCCATGCCATCTATAGCAACCATTGCTTTTGGCTCAGCAACTTCAACAACCTTACTCTTGCTTTCAAAGCTTCCTTTCTTCTCAAAGCTTCCTTGGTTTCTATTGTCAAACCCTCTACCTCTGTCATCCTGCCTCTTAGGTCTTCTACACTCTCTAGAGTAGTGACCTTTCATGTGGCAGTTGTAACACTCCACCTTTGACTTATCATAGCCAGCAGGCTCACTTCCATCTATCAGTATCTTCTTGCCAGTCCTCATCATCAACTGCTTAGCTCTAATGCTTAAAAGTGAAAGTTGCCACTTTAGGTCCATTACTTCAAGATCATCAGGATGAATCTCTTGAAGGTCTTCAAATGTTAATACAGACCCATTGTGTTGAGATGTAAGAAAAGCACACCCAATTGTTTCATCCAAAATGGACTTGGTGCTACTAGAAGTACTAGCAGTACCAAAGGTTGTGTTAGCAGTACCTTCTTCTCTGCCACCTTTGTCTTCATGATCAACCTTTGAGATGTTTGGGGATGAAACAAATGCCATATTTCCTGAGCTTGACCCAGTAGTCTTCTTAACTTCATGTTCTACAATCTTGAAATTGTTGTAGAGATCATTGAGACTCATCTGGTCAATATCTGACTTGTTCTTCCATACAATGACATGCATAGACCATTCTGAAGGTAAACTCCTAAGAAATTTAGAGTTTAGATCTTCTTGAGTTATCATCACTTCATGGATGGCTAACTGACTTGCAAGCTTCTGAAGTCTATTGAACATACTGTCCAAAGACTCATTGGTTGTGGCTGTGAAGTTCTCAAATTGTTGTTTGAGAAGTGTCTTTTGTGTTTTCTTGGTAGCATCATTACCACCAAACCTAGCCACAATAGCTTCAAAGAGGGTTTTGGCATCTTTGTATTTGTTAAAAATCAGAAGTTGATCATTTGGAATAGTCATCAGTAACATACTCCTTGCCTTGAGATCATTTTTCTTCTGAATTCTTTCATCTGCATTTGATGGTTGGTTTTGTATTGTTGATACAAGAGCATCATTTACTGTTGATGTGGTGATTTGGGGTTTAAATGAATTGCCTTGTTCAATAATCTCCCAAAGTGCATAGTCCTGCACTTGAAAGTATTGTTCAACCCTGAGTCGCCACATTTCAAACTCATTTTGTTTCAGTAGTGGAAGTTTAGCTGCAACATTTGTCTGAATATGTTCAACATCCATTTTTCTTTTAAATTTGTAAATATCAAGCCTTGCTCTGATACCACTTGTGGAACGTTTTGGTTATAGTTCGATTGAGATATTTATGTATTGAATGTGTTTAGCATGCGGAATCTACTACAACACACTTTAAAAGAACACAAGGTGGTGAGTTTAAGTAAATGTGTGAATGCAATGAACAACGAACACAACTTTGTTTAGAACAAAACGATTCAATATTATTGATGAAATAATACGGATGATCTAAATATCACCAGGATTACAAAGTAATCTTGAATCTAAGATTGTAAAAGGATTTGTGATTCGAAGTAACTAAGTTACTTGAGAGATAGTTTGGTTCGTGGTTATTTAGTTGTGAAAGATGCATGCATGAAGAAGTGACTAAGATATCCTTTTATAAGATAAGGATATCTTATTACATGTTGTCAAGTAGATGAATATAATACTATACTTTGACTATATTAGCGCCTACAATTAAATACAACTACCCATGTACACTCTGATATATTCTTCTGTCACCACAGAAGACTAATCTACTTCTACATAACGTATAACAATGTACAAAGACTAATAATTCAACTAAATATCTATTACAAAATATCTAATCGACTTGACATAAGCTTGGCAGGCTCTTCATTAGCTAGCAGTACCTTCTACCCAGAAGATACTGGTAGAACATCTTCGTACACAACAAAATCAACTAGCAGGCTCTTCTCATCATTGGCAGGCTCTTTGACTTTGATCATTTTATTCCCAACAATACCCCTCTCCACCTAGGGAGAGGGTTGGAACTCCTCATTATTCTTAATCTAATATTACTTCACTTTCTCTCTCTACAAGTTCCCAACCTCATTCTCTCTTTCTCTCTCTAAAACAATCGGCCAAGATCATATCTTATGTGTGTTTAAGTGTTATGAATATGCTACAAGGTGAGAAGCATTTTCGAGTCTTTTTGCATAAATGAAGACTTGCCTTATTATAATTCCATTCGATAAACTTTTGAACTCTTTATATTATGTACTAATGTATTGGGACCATTTTACGCTGCAAAACTCTGAATTTTCCGTAATATTATCGAATGGTGTTGATTTTCGAAAACGTCTCATTTTAGAGTTCGTTTTCTATGACTTGGACTGTGTAACTAATAAGTAACTTCCCAAATTTCTATTCTGCAGTATAGTAAATTTGGGGGTGTTACAGATTGGTACCAGAGCCTAAATTATAGAGAATTAGGTTGCATTCGTTACCTAAACTATAACTAATTTTTTTTTTACACTGAAACTTCCCCTATCGCCTTAGAGGTTTTACCTGTGTTTATGAGTTATTTACTGGCCATAGTTATTTATATAAATGATTATTTATATACTATATATATTTACTGACCGCATATGCCTACTTTGTCAGGCATTATGTCATTACCTGCCTCCCCTGACCATGCACCACCATCACCTGACCATGCATCAGTTGTTCTAGAGATTGAGCTAGCTCAACCTGAGCTTGCTCCAGACGTACCAGAACAAGCACCCCTATCCCCGAATCATGTCTTCGACTTCCCAAACGAAGATCCTGAGGAAGACCTTCAAGAAGACCCGGATGAAGAAGAAGAAGATCCGGAAGAGCCAGAGGAAGAACAACCAGATGAAGAAGACCCTGAAGAAATGGATATACTAATACTTCAGGATGAAGAGATTGATGATTCTGAGTTGATCTACCTATATGAGGCAACGGGATCGCCTTATCCACCACCACCTTTATCGGACACTTTCTCCGATTATGAGTCCGAGATTGAGGATGCTGCTACTGTTGTCACTATCATATAAATGCCACTCACTGAGCGTAGATTTCCTCATGGTATCCCTATCAGGGGTGGATCATCATCTGCTGCCCCTATTGCTTATGAGCTCGAAGACCTTGTGCCCAGTGGCATGAGGAGAGACATTGACTCAATTTGTGGCAGAGTTGGATTATTATCTAGACAGATGAGTGTTCGGGAACAGGCAGAGGCCTTGGTCCAATCAAGGGACAAGATTGCTCATCATCGTATGAATTTGTTGGATTTGGACTTGGGAGTTATGGAAAGTAAAAGTGATAAAGTCGAGAATGCAGTGACTTCACTAGGAAAACGTGTGCGGCAGTTGGAAGAGAATAATGTCAGGGGTGAAAACATGAAGTTGAGGCGTGAGTTGGATGCCATTGAGGGGACTCTCAATTATGCTCGCATGGATATATTTAGACTTGAGAGAGATTTGTATGAGATGAGATGTTGGGCTTACGCTTATTGGGAGGAGATGATTCGAGTATGGATTGTCGCTGGAAGGTCGTCTGAGGCCATAGATGTGCTTGCGGTTTATGGAGAGACCCCACCACCAGAGCCACGTGGATCACCACCAGCGGAACAGCCAGGACCCTCAGGTGGTCCACAGTAGATTATCATTTGTTTCTTTTAGCTTATGATATTGTATTACTAAACTGAGAGTCTCAGTTAGTAGAAATACTGTTTAATTTTGTACTGTACTTCATATTTTATGAAAACAATGCAGAAAGTATTTAATCTACTTGTATTATGATGACTTTTCCTATTCTAGAAAAAATGTTATTCTATGTTATTATGGTTGTTTTCATTGTTGTGTTATTCTTACGCATATCGTAACTTTTAACTATATTTGAATACTTTTTATGTGTACCGTATGTTGATGATAGAATCATGCCGCCAAGAAGAATGAGCGATGCTGCTATTCAGAAAATGATTGAAGAACGAGTGGCTGCCGCTGAAGCAGGAGGTGCTGGACCTGCCGCTACAGCTGGAGGTACTGGACCTGCCGCTGCAGCTGGAGGTACTGGGCCTGCTAGTACAGCGGGTGGAGCAGGACCTGCCGGAGCAACCGGCGGTGCTGTAGTGCGCAATTGTACTTTCAAGGAGTTCCTAAGCTGCCAGCCTACTAACTTTAAGGGGACTAAAGGAGCTGTTGCTTTGATAAGATGGTTTGAGAGATCGGAATCAGTTTTTAAGATTAGCAAATATGCTGAGGAAGACAAGGTCCCATATGCTGTTCATACCTTGTTGGATGGGGCAACTTCTTGGTGGAACTCGTATGCACAATCTGTGGGCATCGAGGCTGCGTGTGCTATATCTTGGGCTGAATTGAAAGCTATGATGACCAGCAATTATTGTCCTTGTAATGAGGTGAAAAAGATGGAAGTCGAGTTCTGGAATCATGTGGTAAAGGGAAATGATATTAATGCTTATATCAACCGATTTTCAGAACTAGCAGCATTGTGCCCGTCTATGGTGTCAACAACTCAGGATTTAATTGATAGGTTTATCTGGGGACTTCCGCATAGCATACAAGGGAATGTGACATCATCAAAACCTAGTGTCCTGGATGACGCTATTCAGATATCTCGCAACTTAATGGACCAAGTTGTGCGATTTGGAGCTGTTCAGAGTACCAACACCCGCAACAACAACTATCCAAACAAAAGAAGCTAGGATGAAAATAGAAGGGGGAACAACAACAAACCCCAAGGCCGTAGCAATGACCGCCACAATCAAGCAAACCGAAGACAGGAAGCCGCTAGGGCTTATGTGGCTGCCCCAGCAGAAGGACGAGAATATAGGGGACCCTACCCTTTCTGCCGTCACTGCAAGTTGCACCATACTGGTGACTGCACCGTCAAGTGTTATGTATGTAGAAAGACAGGCCATCAGACCAAATTCTGCAAAAATAAGGGTCCTGTTACTGGCAGCAACACTCGACCATCTGTCACTTGCTATGAGTGCGGAGAGAAAGGTCATCTCCGAAATCAATGCCCTAAGAAAGAAAAGGACCAAAACAGGGGAGCTTGTGGGAGAGCGTATGTGATGGGAGACCAGAATGCTCAGGCAGACCCGAAGGTGGTTACTGGTACGTTTTTACTAAACGGCCATTATGCTTCTGTTTTATTTGATTCGGGTGCCGATAAAAGCTTTGTATCTACTACCTTTATTTCTAAGATTGACATTATTCGTTCGACCTTAGATACTAGGTATGACTTTGAAATAGCCGATGGGAGAATTTTTAGTACTGACACTATCTTGCGTGGTTGTACGCTTAACCTACTAGGCCACCCATTTAATATAGACCTTTTACCTACAGAACTTGGTAGTTTTGATATTGTTATTGGCATGGATTGGCTATCCGAGCACCATGCCCAAATTATTTGTGACGAAAGAGTAGTACATCTTCCTTACAATGGTGAAATCTTAGTTGTCAGCGGAAATCATAGTAAGCCTCGATTAAGTATTATTTCGTTCATGAAAATTGTGAAGTATATGGAGATGGGATGTCAAGTGTTTCTGGTTCAAGTAACGGAGAGTAAACCAGAATGTGGAAAACTAGAAAGAGGGGTTGAATAGTTTTACCGGTTTTTAATTTATTTTAAAAACTTTTCTATTGAAAACCTTGATTCGAATCTTATGTGTGATCAATCAACACCAATATGAACACTACACTAAACTATGTAATATAAACACAATGTAACTAAAAAGAAGTAAAGGAAAGAGTTGGAAAGATCAAACCGGGACAAAGCGATTTATAGTGGTTCGGTCATGAAGCTCTTCTTCGCCCTACTCCACTCCATGAGTACCACACTCGAGAGTTTCAAGCACTATGTCAACAAGACCTCCCTTCAGGCGGAGAAAACCGTACAACGTCGCTTATCCAATTTCCGACACTAAGCTAAATGTCGAGTGCTAATCTTAGCTAGCAAAATCAACCATGATCTTCTTGATCCTGTTGATGTGCGTTCCTAGAGGGTGTATATATTATATCCCAATTTCACTCAAATTTTAAATTTTTAAAAATACCTTTTTTACCGTTTATCTAAGAAACACATACGAGCAAGTATACTCGTTCAATTGTAGTATTCTTGATGGTAAATAAGGATCGTCCCAAGAGACTACTAGTTTTGGTTTAGGCAATTTAGGTAAGAGCAATAAGAAATAGTATTTAAGATTGTCAAGGTCTAAAGCACTTAAGAGTAATTAAACGAACAATTGTTTCAAATCAAATCAATCAAACAACCAAATACTTGTTTAGGAACCATGACTAATCGTGATAGAATGTTGAACATGTTTGGGTGAAACTTAGAAGGCACATATCAATTTTCACAAGGACCTCTAGTCAATGGGTAATATCAAGAAAATCCATGTTTCTACTAGTTTCACGGGTGAGTCCTTTCGGCCAATTCTCATCCCACTACGCTAGCTCTTTTTGTGATCAAATGTATGAAAAAGATGATTAGTTAAATTAGTTCTTACGAGTCTTTTCAACCCAATCTCGTGATTAAATATTTCCGAATTCATTTAAAAACTTGCATACTTGATATTCGTCACTTATCAAATACCAATCCGTTTGTCACTAACTCTTGGAATTAAACAATATTAGAGATCTTTTCAACCTTTAAATCCAATAATATTTAACCAACAAGTTTTAGAACACGAATTATATTTAAACAAACTCATGAAAATAATCACTTTTTCTAACCAACTAAACATCCAACATTCATACGAAAGTCACATCATTCCCAAACAAGTATCACTAATTATTCCATAACAAGCATCATCATAAAACATAACATTGCATTCAACATCAAACGGTTTAACATGATTAATTAAAGTAAAGAAAATTACCCAAAAGTAAGATTACAATGAGTAATAAAAGAGTTATAGCACTCCTTAGGGCCTCCAATTGAACAAGGGAATCTTCCACCTCTTCTAACAAGTATTTCCAACTCTTCCTTGCTTCTACTTAGGATCTTTCTTGAGAATGGCAGAGATTGTTAAGCTCTTTTGGGTTAGATAAGTAATGTGATCAAGACCTTATGGTGTAAGGCTTGATTGTAAGTGTTATCTTAAAATGGGTGGTTAGGGGTCTTATTTAAGCTTGTAAATCACCCAAAAACTGTCATATTACTTCAATTATCATAAAGGAGAAGGTAATGATCGGACTCAAGTCATTATGGTAGTTAAAGTTAAAAGTTAATGCAACTCTTCATCTCAGAATTTTCTCAACCTTCGGTCTGGACCATGGACCTTCGGTTTGGGCATCTGCTGAACCTGAGGTCGAGTTCCTGAACCTTGGGTCTGGAATCCCAGCTTCGACCTTGGGTCTGGAATGTGAACCTTGGGTCGAGATCGACTTTTGCACATAAATTTCAACTTTAAGTTAGCATATAACTTCGACTTTTCACACACTTCTTAGCACTTAATCTTGACTTCATCTTTTCATCCTTCTCATGTACAATGGAAATAATCATATCATGAATCAATATCTTTGTTGACGATCTTTTCTTCAATATTTGCTTGATTTTGTAACTTTTCTTCGTCTTTCTTGATATTTCCTTGTACCTAGACTTGAACACATCTTTAACAACTTTTAAGCATAAAACAATCATAAACATAACTAAATAACATATAAAAACACACAAATAACGCGATAAAAATATGTACAAAATGAGCGTTATCAAATCTCCCACACTTAAGTTTTGCTTGCCCTCAAGCAAGGTAATCTTTAGAAAAATTATTTTCCAATAGCCACCAATCATGATTTTCTAAAAATTTCACTAATCTTCCTTGTTACCAAGGCAAAAAGGTCAAAAAGTGATTTTTACTTTTAATATGTGAAATTTAAACAACATACTTGATCAAGCTAGATAACACAACTAAGCTTCTCATGAAAAGAAAAGAATAATATAATTCACTCACACTCATTTCTTTTGTAGGGGATATATTTCACTCAATTGCTCAGTCGTGATTTCATGTCATACCTTAGGCTTGTACAAGTATCAAAACTAATCCAAATCATGTAAGAAATATATTAATTTATCAAAGAGGACTTTTATTCGGGTTTAAATGTTAGGCTAAGGGTTAATATCAACTTATGTTCAAATAACTACTGTACAAATATAATAGATCGCTAACAACTAATTTTTGATTAGTTGAATAACGGATGGTCACTAGTTTGTACCTTGGTTCGCTAACAACGTTACTTACATAACGGATGGTCACCTAAACACGCTTTAGTTCGCTAGCGACGTTTTCCAACTTTCCAAAAAATGGATGGTCACTATAATATTCATTCAATCCATATTTTCACAAAGCAAAAAGGGTTAGGATAAGACATGGGATTATTTTAGTGGATATAATATACAATAATCAAGTCAAATACCAGAATCACTTGTTGTAAAAAACAATCGAACCATGTATCACCAAATGATTATAGCCTTCATAACAATTCTTTCCTTCCTCCTTTATTTCATTCATCGATCACCATTTGTATCAAGTCTTAGCGCATTGGCTAATCTTCAAGAATACTTCATCTTCATAATTGTAGCTCATTGGCTAATTATATATCTTTTTTTTTTTTTTTTTTTTTTTTTTTTTTTTTTTTTTTCATCTTCCCCCACACTTTATATGAGCATATACATCAAAAAGATACAAATAAGAAGTAGCTATATTCGTCTTCGTCAGAAAGGTATATCCGAAATACAAAGTGTAAGCTCATAATCATCAAAAACTTCTTCAACCCAACAACAAGTAATTCATCGATTCGACTTGACTAAAAAAGGTTAGGCTAAAGGTTAAAGGCGCATTTTATTATTATTATTATTATTATTATTATTATTATTATTATTATTATTATTATTATTATTATTATTATTATTATTATTTTTTTTTTTTTTTTTTTTTTTTTTTTTTTTTGGATGTAACAAAAATGAAAAGATAGACTCAAAGGGTGTTCTAGGGGTATCTAGCACTAAAAATGAGTGCTAACAAATGGGTCAATAGAATAGGTGGTTAACTAACCGATTCGGCTAGCTAATATATCAATATATGTAAAATGGAAGGCCATTTGGTTAAATCCTAAGTTGCCTCTTATCATTTAAATTCATTTATATCACACGAATGTGACCCTACTTTGGAATTCGTAATGCATGACAAGCACAAGTTCTAGAATCAATTAAATCACCGGCACACTCTTAACAAGAAAATAGAATTTAAGCATAAAATATATGCTTCAAATTGCCATTTTATGCTATTGGAAAATTTTAAGTTGTTTCAATTATATAATCTTTTACGTGTAAAACAACTACTTCCTTAAGGGCAATAAAACAAGTTCCAAAATAGTCACAAAAAATTTTAAAATTGAATCATTTTCACTATTTACTTCCCTCCCCCACACTTAAGTTTTACATTGTCCTCAATGTGAAAAATTAACTTCAAAGTAAAGGAAAGAGTGAAAATAGAATAGTAAATGATATCACCGAGAAATCAAGCGAGATCCATATTTGGTGTTAAACGCATGAGTTGGAAACTCCAAGCTCCAAAATATACCAACCATATGAACGAGCAATGATCTCATGGAATCTCAACCTGAAAAAATAAACAAACACACAAAAACACAAAAACAATATGCAAAAATACTAATAACCAAAATACCTTAAAATCCTAAATAAAGATAATCATAGTTCTAAAACATAATAAAAGTTATAATCTGACATAGCATAATAATAAAGTACCAATAAAATAGAAATATTGTTCAACACACATCATAGTCACGAATGATAATCAAAATCACTCTTCTTCCATATCGTCTCCTGGATAGTTAACCAACGCTCCAAATCCAACTCCACCCGATGACGTTCCCGCTTCATAGCCTTGTGCTCCTACATTAGAATAATACCCCGCAAAAGCTTCCTGGTTAACATTGTACCCCTCGTTTCTTTGATTTGTGCTAGATGTCGGGTAAGGTACATGTCCCGATGAATAAGGCGTGTATGGGTATGGGTAAGGTGGAACACCAATTGGTTCATACGTCATTAGGAAAGAGTAAGGTGGTTCACAATGTTCTCCAAGGTAAGTGAGAATTGGCGCACAATAGTCCATTTGGTGCCCAAGTCTCATCAAGCTCATATCTCTCCACATTTCCCTTCTCTCCACTTGTGGCAAATTCGCATGCCAATCACCCCAACTCGAATTCAACCCCGAAGATTCTCCAATATTTGGTTGTTGAGGTTGTTGCGGTGGCGGTGGGTTGCGAATCACATTGGCAATTTGATCAACCAAACAATATCTATCATCATCAAGCAACTCTTTCAAATTCTTCTTGTCAACTTTTTCACATTCCTTTATCACCGTTATCTTTTTCAACTCACTATCCGTATCATATCCCAAACTTTTTACTATTTTCGTCACATAATGTCCCCCATTTATAAAACCATGCTCAGTAATTAAAGTCGCTCTTTTTGACAAATAAACTGCCAAAGTCCTTAACACATTCATCTTCTTATTTGGATCCATAATCATTTCAATTATCCACAAATCCGGTCCATGAACTTTGTCTTGACTATGCCCTCTATGCACAAATGAGTTCACAATCATTTTATGTAAAAGCCGAGCCATCGGTGAATGTATCTCCTTTTCCTTAAATCTCCTACTGTTGGGATCTCCGATCTCATTCCATATCTCCCTACCAACATACTTTGGTGGTTCTTTCTCTAACTTTGAAAGATGTTCTTCAAAATCTTCATGTTGAAAGTCATTCTCATCATACAAGCCAAGTAATTGCCCAAATTCCGGCAAAGTAACTGCATGATCGTTCCCACACAACCTAAACCAAATACATTTCTCCTTCATTATGTTTTCCATCTTCACCTCTTGGTTGAAATGGATGGTGGCAAAGAATTCTAGACACCATTCTCTAAAGATCTGTATTTCATTGATCCTAATTGCATACTCAAAACTAAAATCTTCATAAACTCCATTTTCAGATTCCGTACTAACCTCCCATAACTTCTCAAGAGTCTTATTAAGGTTATATCCTCTCATCAAACTCCAACTTACTAGCTTTGGTACCGCAATTTCCTTTCTTTGCAACTTTGCTAACCGGCTGTTGTAACAAGCTTTTGCTTCCTTACTTAATTTGCTCCACCTCAAATATTCACTTGTTACCGGCATAAGATTAACATCCCTTTCTTGACGACCATGTCGCTTGTACAAAGCAACTAATGGGTTTTCTTCATCTTGACGAATACATTTCTACAAAACAAAAAAAACAAGCACACGAGAAATATTGGAACTAAAGGTTAGAATGTAAGATAAATTAGCAAAACAATTTATTTTTTTATTTTTTTTAAGGGCTGAACCGGCGGTTTGCTTTTGAAACCGTCGGTTTGGATCGTTTAAAAACTTTACCAAGAGCTCAAACCTTCACGGTCGAAAGTCAGACCTGCGGTTTCGTTTTTTTATGCAATTTTTACCGAGAGTCAAACCGCCAAGGTTCACCCTTGGACTGGCGGTTTGGCCTATTTTCTAGGTATTCGACCAGCGGTTGGAACTTCCGACCGTCGGTTTGCAGCAGCAGATTAAATTTTTTTTTTAGTTCTAGTTTTTCAACTTTTCTACATTCTACTCCTTCTTCCATTTGTGCTTATTAGTGCTTATTCTAATATCTCCTCTATGTCTCATTTTCAAGAATCTAAGAATCAAAATCAATTCAAACAAAGTAGTGGTCCATATAATCAATCATATAGCACACAAACACTAATTCTTAATCATATACCACAATAAACCCAATCAATCTTGATAATACATCCCCAAATTTTCGACATACATAAACCCTAAATCTTAGAACATCAAATTCTCTTTCAATTCTTAACCATTTCATATAATTCCACTTCTAATCAATCCTTATATTAATCCTCCAGTAAACCCATCTAGTAATTTCACTTAATTCGAACTAATGCAAATTCGCCCAATTAAGAACCCTAAATATCAAATTCGAACTAAGAACAATGCAAAGTAATTGGATGGATGTTACTTACTCTTTTTGATGCCATAGGATTTCTAGAACCTTAATTTGATACTTAACTTCAATCTTGGAATGATGAGAATTGTTGGTGATTGTGATGTTTTTCTCCTCCTTTTTCTTTCTTTGGTTCTTTGCAAAAATATGAAGGCTCAACCGTAGGTTGGGTACTTCAACCGTAGGTTTGGTTCTCAACCGTTGGTTTGCAAAACAAAACCGTTTCAAACAAAAACGTTCTTTCATTTCTTAATCACTTCCAAATCATCACCACAACTCAAAACACTTCCAACATTCCATTTAACTTAAAATTAAACAAGCTACATAAATTAAAAACAACTAAACTTAAACTTAAATATTTCTTATTAATCATTGCTTATAAAGCTTAGGAGCTAAAACACACTCAACTTAACAAAGAAATGCAAAATATAATAAGATCAAAATGAGCAAAAGCTTAACAACAAGCTTCTTTATTCTTCCACATTCCAAGCTTCCTTTAATCAAAATAACTCCCAAACCTTAGAATATCCTCTGAATGAAATTTCCCCGAAAGAACTCTATCGGTTTCCTTTGTTTTGAACTCACGAGTGAATCGGCGTCCACCCGGACTAGTAATCTCTATCTTAGTGTGCCAATCATTGTCTCCTTCAACCTTTTGATATTTGCTATACCCATCCGATGTCCATTAAATATTTTTAAGCTTAATTGGCATAGAACCAAGGAAATCAACCATTTTCTTGTAAACAATAATGTTCTTGAAGGGATTGAAGTAATTCTCCATAGCCAATGCTCTCTCCATATCATCTTCAATATGATCAAACGATGGGGCTGTCTTCCCATTTTTTGGATTTCCTTCATTGTCATGGCTAATATCAAATACATCCAACCAATCTTCTTCATCTGATTCTTCATCTGCTAGAACTTTGTTTCTTTTCTTAGCGTGGTAAATCCTTCTAGCCACTCCATCATCAATTTCCATAGTTCCTTTTCCATTATCAATTATTGCTCCTATCGTACTCAAGAATGGGCGTCCACCAACATCGGTGTCTCTTTATCAATAGGTACATGCATAATCAAAAAGTCACACAAATATGTTTGGAATCCAATTTGTAATCTCACATTCTTCACTTTACCATAAGCCTTTGCCATGGTATTATCGGCCATCAATAACACATCATTGGAAGGACAAGCCCTTCCCAACTCCATAATCTTGTAAAGCTTGTAAGGCATTACTCTAACACTCGCCCCCGTATCGGCCAAAGCATTGATTGCAATAGTTCCATTCACTTTTAGTGGAATAAGGTAGTTACCCGGATCTTCTTTCTTTTTAGGTAAGCCTTTCTCCATCACTTTCTCCTTTTCTTCTTCTTCAATTTCCTTCTTTTTATCAAGTTTCATTTTATCCACTGAAATTTCATCCAACAACTTCCTATAGTGAGCATAGTGTTCCAACACATGAAGTATTGGTTTTTCATTTAGAAATTCTTTGAACTTTGTAGTAATCTCCTCAACACATTTTGCTTCATCAATGGGTTCTTTGGTTGGTTTTTCTTTTGGTAAGGATGTTTGGTTAGAAGAACTTTCTCCTTTGATTAGTGTGGTAGGGTGTGGTAATGATGACGGTGAAGGTATAAGACCTTTAAAAGGTGGGTATTTTTGTTTCAAACGAGTGGCCTTTCCCATTTTAACCATTTCCATACTCCCACGAATACCATCTTCATTTTCACAAACTTCCTCCATTTGTTCAAGTAACCAATTAACATCTTTATCATCTTGTAACTCTCCAACCTTAAGTTGCATTTCACCTAAATCAAAATCAATAACACATTTCGTTGCCAACAATAAATTTCGTCCAAACACCACGGAAGGATCCGTCGTGCCCTCATACTCATCAATAATCAAATCCATAGCAAAGGTATAGCCATGAATGTCAATTTTCACATCCCTTGCAATTCTCCTATTATATTTGTCTACGTCATATTTCCCATTTCCAAATTTTTTATAGAAAGCAAAGGTCACGTAACTATCATTTTGTCCAAGGTTACATTCCGCATCCCAAGCTCCTAATCCTTCTATTCCACAAGGTGTGAAATACCTCATACTTGGCTCGTCATATTCTCTTAACTTTGCACGGGTAAAAGTAACTACCCGAGGCTTTTCATTCTTATATTCCATACGTTCAACTTCCTTTCCTTTTGCTTGCAACTTCACCTTTTCAAAATCAACCATTTTTTTCATCCTAGACATAGCATCACCATCATCCATCAATTCCATTTCCAATTTTTCCAAGTAAGCCGAAACTTCGCTAGGTGAATCCATAACTAAAATTAAGCTAAATATTCATAGACAACACATCCAAAACAAACATTAGGGGTTAGTAAAAAAAACTAAGTAACTTGAAAAAGAAATCATACAAAAATCTAGAACTAATAAACTAAATAACAATTAAAATAAATAAATAGAAAAGAGTACAAAGAGAAACAAAAGAAATAAAAAATTTTATTTTTATTTTATTTTATTTTATTTTTTTTCGGTCCACACCCAAACCGGCGGTTTGGGCTGTGAAAAGTTTTACCGAGGGCTCAAACCGGACGGTCGAAGGTCTGGACCATCGGTTTGAAATTGAAAAAGTTTTACCGAGGAGTAGGACCGGATGGTCGAGGGTCAGGACCATCGGTCAGAATTATTTTTTTGTGTCGAATGGCTGAAACCGGCGGTCGAGAGTCTGGACCGAAGGTTTGCAGAAAAAAATTTCAAAATTTTTCTTTTTCTTCTTTTTTTTAGTTTTTATATTTTTATATTTAACTTAATAATTTTAATAGAAATAAAAATGAGAGAAGCACATGGAAACTAGGACAAAGAAAACACTTAACAACCATTAACCAAACAAACCAAACAATCACATAAACAAAACATGAAACAAACTTGCAAATAACAAGAACAAACTTATGCTACTATGTACAACTAAACTAACCTAAACTAAACTAAAAAGGAGTAATAGTCCCTGGCAGCGGCGCCAAAAACTTGATGGTGACGGTGCCGAAATTATGATCAAGCAAGGAATCAATATAAGAAGCAAGTAAACAAATAATCGAACATTTCAAGCAAACAATTAAACAAACAAGCAAACAAACACCTAAGAACAAAAACCAAGTCCCCGGCAGCGGCGCCAAAAACTTGATGTACGTTCCTAGAGGGTGTATTTATTATATCCCAATTTCACTTAAATTTTAAAATTTTAAAAATACCTTTTTTACCGTTTATCTAAGAAACACATATGAGCAAGTATACTCGTTCGATTGTAGTATTGTTGATGGTAAATAAGGATCGTCCCAAGAGACTACTAGTTTTGGTTTAGGCAATTTAGGTAAGATCAATAAGAAATAGTACTTAAGATTGTCACGGTCTAAAGCACTTAAGAGTAATTAAACAAGCAATTGTTTCAAATCAAATCAATCAAACAACCAAATACTTGTTTAGGAACCATGACTAATCGTGATAGAATGTTGAACATGTTTGGGTGAAACTTAGAAGGCACATGTCAATTTTCACAAGGACCTCTAGTCAATGGGTAATATCAAGAAAATCCATGTTTCTACTAGTTTCACGGGTGAGTCCTTTCGGCCAATTCTCATCCCACTACGCTAGCTCTTTTTGTGATCAAATGTATGAAAAAGATGATTAGTTAAATTAGTTCTTACGAGTCTTTTCAACCCAATCTCGTGATTAAATATTTCCGAATTCATTTAAAAACTTGCATACTTGATATTCGTCACTTATCAAATACCAATCCGTTTGTCACTAATCTTGGAATTAAACAATATTAGAGATCTTTTCAACCTTTAAATCCAATAATATTTAACCAACAAGTTTTAGAACACGAATTATATTTAAACAAACTCATGAAAATAATCACTTTTTCTAACCAACTAAACATCCAACATTCATACGAAAGTCACATCATTCCCAAACAAGTACCACTAATTATTCCATAACAAGCATCATCATAAAATTAACATTGCATTCAACATCAAACGGTTTAACATGATTAATTAAAGTAAAGAAAATTACCCAAAAGTAAGATTACAATGAGTAATAAAAGAGTTATAGCACTCCTTAGGGCCTCTAATTGAACAAGGGAATCTTCCACCTCTTCTAACAAGTATTTCCAACTCTTCCTTGCTTCTACTTAGGATCTTTCTTGAGAATGGCAGAGATTGTTAAGCTCTTTTGGGTTAGATAAGTAATGTGATCAAGACCTTATGGTGTAAGGCTTGATTGTAAGTGTTGTCTCAAAATAGGTGGTTAGGGGTCTTATTTAAGCTTGTAAATCACCCAAAAACTGTCATATTACTTCAATTATCATAAAGGAGAAGGTAATGATCGGACTCAAGTCATTATGGTAGTTAAAGTTAAGAGTTAATGCAACTCTTCATCTCAGAATTTTCTCAACCTTCGGTCTGGACCATGGACCTTCGGTTTGGGCGTCGGCTGAACCTGAGGTCGAGTTCCTGAACCTTGGGTCTGGAATCCCAGCTTCGACCTTGGGTCTGGAATGTGAACATTGGGTCGAGATCGACTTTTGCACATAAATTCACTTAAGTTACATATAACTTGACTTTTCACAACTTCTTAGCACTTAATATTGACTTCATCTTTTCATCCTTCTCATGTACAATGGAAATAATCATATTATGAATCAATATCTTTGTTGACGATCTTTTCTTCAATATTGCTTGATTTTGTAACTTTTCTTCGTCTTTCTGATATTTCCTTGTACCTAGACTTGAACACATCTTAACAACTTTTAAGCATAAACAATCATAAACATAACTAAATAACATATAAAAACACACAAATAACGCGATAAAAACATGTACAAAATGAGCGTTATCACCTTTCTACTTCACACAAGACTCGATCTACCCGATCTACCTATGATCCACTTGATCAATCACACAAGCCCAATGGCTTCAAGAGATCTCCAAGATCTACAAGATCACAATGATCAACTCTCACTTGACTCAATCTACTCTATCTACCCTTGATCAACTTTGATCAACACAAACCCAATGGCTACAAGAGATATTCAAATATCTATAATCACAATGATCTTCCTCACAAACTCTCAAAAGAAAATGATCTTGATGTATGCATGATACAATCAAGTATGTAACAAATGTTACTAGTGCTCTAACTACAACTACAAACACTTTGTATCCTCTTGGATATCATTTGTGTTCTTCTCTTGCACTTGAAGATAATGAAGAGGATCACTGGATGATGATTGGATCACTCTTAAACAAAAAAATACCTAACTAAATGATCAAGATAAGAAGATGTGATGAGAGTATTAAACTTAGAAAGTTTTGTTAGAAAAAGGATGCCCAAAATCTTTGAAGTGGGTTGGTATTTATAGGCAGAAAAAATCTGGCCGTTACAGGGACACGACACCACTAAACCACACACGGTACCACTAAATTTAGTGGTACCGTGGTACCGTGACATACAAAAACGCTCCTCTTTTTGTCTTTTCTGGTGAAAACTTATTTGGGGAAGTTTGGAGCTGATTTTGGGGGGAAAATAGCTGTTATGTATTTTGAACTTATTTTTCCAATAAAACATTTCTTAATTATTCAAAAATAATTTGTAAAGTATATTTTTGAAAGAAATGTTGTCACATTAAAATGTGAAGTCTTAAGTACAAATTTACTTCTATGATCATTTGTCAAGTTGTAAATTTGTTCTAGAGTGATTTATGTAAAAATGTGATATTACGACTAAAAACTTGTTTACGTTAATTTTAACGTAATGTGTTTTCAAATTTTGTCATCCTCAAAATGTGAAGTTATCGAAAGATAGAAATAACGTTTTTAGAATATTATTTGCATCAACAATCTCCCCCTTTTTGATGATGACAAAACATAAACTCATTTTAGGTTAAAATCAGTTTCAACAAGTTTTTAATGAGTTTCATCCCATTTCTCTCCCTTTTTGTCGAAGCAAAAAGGTTGCTAAGGCTACCCCCTTGATGTATACTCCCCCTCGTTTGGAGGACACCAAGGAATCGATCAATGGTTTTTGCTACAATACAATGTTAGAAGACAAGTATACAATATCTAACATGTAGCACGCATGACAAATATCCAACCACAAAAAAAATGGCTAAGTAACCAAAAATAAACAACCACATAAAAGCCCATTCATTCATGAAAATAAATGTCATACATAGGTATGACTACATGATAAACATAAAAAAAAAGAAGCATAAGTCGTCATTGACTAGAGGCAAGCTTCATTTCCAAAAGGGATCCTAAAGGTTTATTGTTGAAAACTAAACATGAACATGGTTAATTTTGTGGGCTAGGAGGTGGTGGAGATGGTGACATGATTGGGGGTGGTGGTGGTGTTAAGAGATGCTCCACATAGGAGAACATGAAATGAATCTCATCTTTCAAGGAGAAGATGAGGTTGCGGTTGTGGAGGCAACATAGGAAATTAGCACTATGTAGATCAAAGGGATGAGGTTGGATTGGTTGTCCCATGAGTGGTGAAGGAGGTGGTGGTGAGTTAGTAGATGATGGGGTTGGCATGGCATAATCCAATGGAGTAATGGGTGAGATGGTGTAGTCCATGGATGATGGCATGGTGTTGAGAGAGGGAGATGATGAAGATGTTGTGTAAGTAGAGGATGTTTTGGAAGGTGCATTAGGTGGAGATGGTGAGTTGGGAGTGGCTTGGGAAGGTGGTGTGGTTACTTCATCATCTTTTGTTAGATCAACAAAGAGAGGTTTGGATGGTGGTCTTACGGTTATCCTAGGTTTCTTGGAGATGTGGTTTGTTGATCCTTGTGTGGAGGACATGGTGATTTAGTTGTGTGGTTTTGAAGATGAAGTGCAAGATAAGCTTGCAATGGTGAAGCCTTATATAGGCAAGAGTTGGGGGATTTGAATTGGTAGTGTCCTATGGTGTAGCAAGGGAATCTTGGGGTGGATGTGAGGTTGCAAAATTTGCAGGTTTGAGGTTAGGGGTTCAGGGATTCAGGAGAAACAGTGAAAATCCGTCAAACAAGGACATGGTACCTCTAAATACCACACGGTACCGTTAAATTTAACGGTACCGTGGCCTATTTAACGGTACCGTGACACTGTAGTCACAAATTTTCCTGTGCAGGCTAAGAGGATGTTTTCTAGGGGAACTATTTCCTGGAAATGATAGTGCCTCAAATCACTAAAAATTTATTTTTCTAATATGTCCCATATTAAGCTACTTCTAGCACATAAAGGTTATCATGTAATTTGTCAAGATAATCATAAGCATGCAAGCATAAGGGACAAAATAAGCTATCATCCAAATATCATATAAAATATTCATGCAAGGTAATAGATTAAATGTCAAGCATCCAAAACAACAAGAGTATTAATCCCTACTAAAGTTTATCATAGATAAATCCTAATAAGGTATTAAACCTCTCCTAACGACTTATGACTTGAGCTTTCTCCCGTTTTCATCACACTCTCGTCTTGAGCATGCATCTCATTCTCTTGAGTTGGATCATTAAAGGGTGCATAGTGGGTGGAGGATTCGGAAATGAGAATGGATGAGACATATGACTCATTTAGGGGTTTCATGACGGGATCAAAGAGTGAGTATTGAGGACCACTAAGGTATGGGTGATAGTTTATGAGGTGGTGATAAAGACGGGTTAGGAACATCCCATAGGGTATCAATTTATTTTTGTTACCCTTGAGATGTACAATTCGCTTAGCGAAGAAGTAGGCGAGATTGTACGGTTGTTGGGTTAGAAGACAATAAATCATATGAGCACAACACGCCGGAAGTTGCTCATGATTTCCTGTTAGACTTAGAACATTTTCTTGCAGGATGACTGCCCAAGAAAGTAGTTCATGACGAACCTCATCCAAACGAATTTTCGTTGGATTTGGGTAAGAGAAGTACTTATGAGTACGAATGAGTTTGGTAAGTTCGGTTGGTGTGGGTATGAAGGAACAATATGGACTATCCTCTTCTCAATAGTTGAAGAGGGACTCAAGACACCAATCTTCAGTATAGGCACATTGACCATGATTGGGAATTCGGAGAATTTGAGCAAATTGCTCAAGAGTTAGGACGAATTTGAAATTTCAGACCCAAAACCAAAGTGACAAAGTTTGATCCTCGGTACGTACGAGTTTAACTTGTCGAAAGAATTCCAACACAAAACGAGGAAAAATGTGCTCGTTTATGTGAAGCAAACAATCGAATCCTATAGCTCTAAATGAAGTGTTGATATCCCGATGATAAACTAGGGATGGATCAATGACTCGACCTTCATGAAACCGACGGGTTTCAAGATTGACATAGGCACGAATGTGACTACCGGGTGTGGTAGGTTCACGAGAGATTTCGGGAGTATAGGTGTCGGTTAGAAGATGGTCAAAATCATACTCATGAGACATTATTGTTACCTATAGGAAAATTTGAGGAAAAATTAAAATTAAGAATAGTTGCTTTAAGTACACGTGCCTAGTGTGTGCCTATATGCAAACTATGTGGAGGTGCGGTAATCTCGACTCTAAAACTAAAAATAATGAGATTACCCAAACACTCCTAACTTCACTCTAGCTCAAGCGAATATATCGATAAACACATATTAGTTATGTATTTCGATCAATATTCGTGAGATCATGTATGCAAGAGAAAAAGTTTTTAGTTTGCATAAAAAATGCATGAAAAATGTTTCATGATCCTAATTTCGTGACATTTTTCAAAAGCAATGGAATTGGAGTGTTTGGTGACTTTAAAATGTTGATGCCAAAGTGCAATGATTCCTTTCAAAACTAATTGCTCAAATGCAAAAATTTGGACTAAAATGTATGGGTTTATGCAAATCCTAAGTTAAGGGAATCATGAGGGTTATGTATTGGCTAATCCTAGTCTCAATTTCATAAAGACTTAATTAAAATTGAAAAACCCCAATTCAATTTTTATGTAAGAACAAACCCTAGACTCAAAATTAAGAAAAAGTAGAGTCAACTGACTTGCAATTTATGTTGAAAAAGTGAAAGTAGTTGATAATCTTGAAAATTAATCCCTTGAGTATGATCTTGAAGGGGTGTAATTGAATTTTGGGTTGTGAGGTTTGGTTTTGACAGCAATTGCAGAACTTGTGAAGGTTTAAAATGAATAATTTGGGAAAAGAGGACTGAAATACGGGATGTATCAGATACACGGTACCACGGTACCATTAAATTTAATGGTTTCGTGCCACTTTTAGTGGAGCCGTGATCTGATGGGATGAAATTTCGTCCCGTTTTGATTTTTGACGAATAAGTCTCGCTGTTTTAGTGAGACTTTTTGACACGAGGAAAGAATTTATACCTAATAAATTCTTTTGACGAGGGGAACCTAGTCTAGACAAAAGGAGATGAATTCAAAGAGTCATGAGATGAGACGCACAGGATGACTTCAATATTTCCCGTAAAATATTTAAATAGTAGTGAGGGGGATACGCGGAATGACTTTAATAGTCATGAGATTTATGGAATATGTTCCATCATTCCTAGACCTAGACGAAGATAGTTGAAGGATTATCGTTTAAGAGGTTTGGTTAGGATGTCGGCGATATTGTCTTGAGAAGGAACTTTCTCAATTGAAATGTTTCCTTTCTGAACGTTATCGCGAAGGAAGTGGTGACAAATTTCGATGTGTTTTGTACGAGAGTGTTGAACTGGGTTTTTGCTCAAGTCAATAGTGTGGGAAACTAGAAGGGGGGTTGAATAGTTTACCAGTTTAAAAACTTCTTTTAAAAATCTTGTTTTAAAAGTATGCTATTGGAAACTTTGATTCGAACTCTATGTGTAATCAAACAACACCAACATGAACTACAAACTAAGCTACGTAATAATAACAAATAAAAGTAAAGAGTAGAGTTGGAAAGATCAAACCGAGACAGAGGATTTATAGTGGTTCGGCTATGAAGCTCTTCTTCGCCCTACTCCACTCCTCGAGTACCACACTCGAGAGTTTCAAACACTATATCAACAACCTCCCTTCAGGCGGAGAAAAACCGTTCACGTCGCTTATCCTATTTCTGACACTAAGCTAGATGTCGAGTGCTAATCTTAGCTAGCACCAATCTACCAAGGTCCACGTGACCAAACACACAAGCCCAATGGCTTCAAGAGATCACCAAGATCTCAACACGATCACAATGATCAACACTCACTTCACTCTACTCAACTAACACTAACCTAATGACCCTTGATCTTCTTGATCAATCACACAAGCCCAATGGCTTCAAGAGATGTTCACTATCTCTATAGATCACACTTGATCTTCACTCTCACTCACAAAAAGAAAATAAACTTGATGTATGCTAAGATACAACAAGGTTGTAACAAGAGTTACAAAAACCTATCAACTATAACTCTAGTATCTTCTTGATTACTTGAGTTCTTCTCTTGCCAATGAAGAGGGATGACAACACCTTGTATCAACTTGGATACTTGTGTTCTTCTCTTGCTAGTGAAGAGGTATGAAGAGGATCACTTGAAGGATGATTGGATCACTCTTGAAACAAAGAAAAACTAATCTAATTGACCCTTAGAAGTGAAAGGTGTGAGAGGATTTAGTTAAGGGATTTTTCTGTGTGTGAAGGGTGCCTTAAACTGTGAAAGAGGTGGGTATTTATAGGCAAAGAAAATCTGAACGTTACAATTCAAAATGGTACGGACGGCTCCACTAAATGACCCACGGCTCCGTTAAATTTAACGGTACCGTGGAGCCGTGGTAGACTAGGACGCTCCAAATTTTGTCTTTTCTGGTGAAAATTTATTTGGGGAAGGTTGGAGCTGATTTTGGGGGGAAAAATAGCTGTTGTGATTTTCAAACTTATTTTTCCATTAAAACATTTCTTAATATTTCAAAAATAATTTGTCATGTGTATTTTTGAAAAAATGTATTGTCCCATTTAAAATGTGAATTTTCAAAACATGAATTCACTTCTTTGATCACTAGTCCTAGTTGTAACTTTGTTCAAGAGTGATTTGCGTAGAAACGGGATCTTCCGATTAAAAACTTGTTAACGTTAATTTTAACGTAACGTGAGTTCACATTTTCTCATCCTCAAAACGTGAAGTAATCGAAAGATATAAATAACGTTTTTAGAACAGTATTTGCATCAACAATCTCCCCCTTTTTGATGATGACAAAATATAAACTCATTTTAGGTTAAAATTAATTTTAACAAGTTTTTAATGAGTTTACTCCCATTTCTCCCCCTTTTTGTCAAATCAAAAAGGTGGTTAAGGCTCCCCCTTGATGTGTACTCCCCCTCATTTGGAGAACACAAAGGAATCGAGCAATGGATCGTGCTACAAAACAAAGTTAGACGACAAATATACAATATCTAACAAGTAGCACCTAAGACAAATATCCAACCACAATAACACAATTATGGCTAAGTAGCCAAAATGAAAAGCCCATTACATAAACATAAATTAAATGTCATACATAAGTATGACTACAATAGGAAAGCAAATTAAACTAACAAGAAGACACATAAACTTCTAAAGTAACATGAGGCTTCTAGATTTGCTTCCAACTTCAAAAGGGTTCCTAGTCATTTATTGGGAAAGACTAAACATGACTATGTTTAGTTGGATGGGCTATGTGGTGGTGGAGGTGGTAAAATGATGGGTCCTTGTGGTGGTGTGAAGAGGTGTTCAAGGTAGGAGAATTGAAGATTCAATTCATCTCTAAGGCCTATGATAAGGAGTTGGTTGTGGTGACAACAAGCACAAGTCAAGGTGTGTGGTTGTAGGGGATAAAGGATGGGATGACCCATTAAATGTTGAGGTGATGGTGATAGGGAAGATGATGAGGTGTTGGTGGTAAGTTCAAAAGGTGATATGGGTGATAGGGCTAGTGTGAGGGCTAAAGGTTGTGGTGATGGTGAAGATGATGGGGTGAAGGTTAAAGGTGTGTTGGTTCTAAAGGTTGTGGAGGATGAGGATGTTGGTTTGGTTGATGTTGCCTTGGATGGAGCATGGGGTGTAGTGAAAGAAGATGATGATTTGGTTGAGGCTATGGGTGTGTGTGTATCATCATCATCATCCAAGGTGAGATCAATGAAAATTGTCTCTTTGGTGTTTGGTGAGATTTGTGATGTGTGAGTACTCTTGATCCATTGATCAATTTGAGTGGTTTCATTTATTGGTTTGATGTAGAATTTTTGCTTCTTGAATACCCTTGATCCCATGATTGTGATATGGTGAGTGTGAAGGTGTAAGGATGGGTGTAAGGATGGCAATGCATAATGTTAGCTTAAATAGCCAAAACATAAGCATGCAAGTTTGAAATGTTGGATTTGGGGATTTGGGTACATGGGAATCAGGTGTTGGTTGCAGATTTTCTGGAAAAGATAGTCAAAAAGTGGAAGAGAATAGCAGTTTTCGTCTTCTAGAGGCACGGCACCATTAAAGGTGCTACGGCACCACTAAATTTAGTGGAGCCGTGGCCTATTTAATGGAGCCATGGGCTCTTTTGACCTTCTTTCAAGGTCTGCAGGTTTTAGGCAGCCTAAATGGGGAAATTTCTGGGGAATCCATTGGCTGCAAATCTCAAAGCCTCAAATTACTAAACACATAGAATTCCTAAAGCTAGTTTCAACTAGCAACTAACATGATCATGTGATCATCTATGTATTTAGGCAACTATTAAGCATGCATGAATTCAAGCATTTTTAACATCTAGTGCATGTAATAAAATAAACTATCATGCATGATTTAGGCAAGATAAACTAACATGAGGATTAATTACCAATAGAATTAATCATGTTCAAAGGAAACACATCAAGCAAGTTAATGTATTAGGCAACAATGCCACAAACTATTAGTAGTATTTTAAGCATAATACTTATATAGATAGTACTACTTAAGTTATTTCCATCTAATCCTTTCTTTTCCCCAACTTCTTAATTTTGTTCCCAAGCCCTTTTAGAGTCTTCCCAATAGACTTGAAACCCCCGACAGTTTGCTCATGCATCTCCACTTGTCTATTGTAAATTGTAGTTTGTTCTCTCATCACTTGGGTAAGGTTGATCATCCCGTTTTCGGGGAAGGTTGTACGTCGAAATGATGAGGTGTCAAGGTTGTCGAAGTAGACGTCGGGAGAAGGAGAACGTGTACAAGACGTTCCTTCTTCGTTCACCTCATCATCATCTGCATGCATGGGTTGAGATGATGATTCATGACCGAAGGAAGAGGATGAGACAGGAATGTCGGAAGTGGATTTACGACCACGCTTGGACCCTTTGTCCTTATGTTGCTTTGTGCGACGTCGTGGTCCACCAAGAGGTTTCATAACAGGATTGACTAGGACATAGTCGACACTTTGGAGATTTGGAAAATGTTCCATGACCCAATGGAAAAGACGAGTAAGCAGCATACCATATGGCATGAGCTTGTCCGAACGACTGTGAATATTGGCCATCCTTTTGACCATATAGTATGCGAGGTTATATGGTTCCTCGATACTAATACAATAGAGCATATGGGCGAGACTCGCAGAGACGTGATCACGGTTGCCCGCAAGGCTCAACACGTTCTCACGAAGAAGGAGTTCCCAACTTCTAAGGTCGGGAAGGAGTTCTTTGAGGTAGATACGGTTTGGGTCAAGGTGGAGAATTGAACCATCACGTTTTTGATACGTGTGGACGACTCGAGGTGTTTGGATGACTTGTTTGATGGACTCGAGGTCGGGAATTTCAGTGCGATAGGCACCTACATCCTCAAGATTATAGAAGAGAGACTCAAGAGTATGGTCTTCAGTGTATGCACACTGACCATATGCAGGAACACCGAGAATTTGTCCAATCTCGGAGACAGACAGAATGATATTTTGGTTTTGAATCCAAAAATCAAGAAAAACATTACCATCATCATCAGTGAAGGTACGGACTCGACTATAAAACTTGAGAACAAAACGAGGACAGACTTGATCGTTTATTTTGTATAAACAATCGAACTCGATAGAAGGAAAACAGACACGAATATTGTCTGTTGTGACATAGAGTGCATCGACTACACGCCCTTCGTGTATGTATCGATTTTGGACTTTTGCGAAATAAGCTTTTTGCTCATTAGGAATGTTTAGATTTTCAAGAGTGCTAAGAATGTAGGGTTTGGTATCTTGATAATCATTTCGAGGCATTGTTTGTCTACAAAAAAATATTTTTGTATATGTTAGTTCGTTGCATTTTAATGATTACACTTCTAGTGTGTGTGCCTAAATGCAAACAATGTGGAGGTGCGGCAATATCGACTCTAAAATTATCCTAAAGAGATTACCCAAACGCTCCTAACTTCACTTTTGCTCAATCAAATATATCGTATAATACATATCAATTATGTACTTCGAGCCATATTTGAGAGTTCATGTATGCATGCAAAAACGTTTTTAATTTGCATCAACAATGTATGAAAAAGGTTTCATAATCCTAGACTTGTGAAGTTTTTCAAAAAAATGATCGAATTGGGGTGTTTGGCAAATGCCTCAACATGTTGCTAATCAAGCTTTAAGATTGAAAAGCTTTAATGCAGAACGTTCCTAATTCAATTTTAATCATCCTAAACATGATTCCATTACAAATAAACAATCATAATCCGAATTTAGTGATTAATTTCGGATTAGGTTTTGCAACATAAGTGGGTTTTTGGAAATCCTAGGTTTAGGGAATCATGTGAATACTACATTGTCTAATCCTAGTCTTAATTTCACAAGGGTTTAACTAATTTTGAAAATCCCCAATTCGGATTTATACTTAAGAACAAACCCTAGACTCAAATTAAAAGAAAATAAGAGTGAATTACTTACAATTGATGATGTTGTGGTTAGGATTAGTTAATTCCAATGCCTCAACCTTGATTTGCAAGAGTTTAGTTGAATTATGGTGTTATGGTTCGATTTTGACAGCAAGTGGAAGAGGTTTTTGTGAGTTTGGAAAGTTTGTGCAGAAGAAAAGAATGACTGGGCGCGTTTTTCAGATGCACGGCTCCACGGTTCCACTAAACATTAGTGGAGCCGTGGCTCTTTAGTGGAGCCGTATATCTGATTGTCCAGTTTTTCTTCTGTTTTGACTTTTGGCTGATTAATCTTACTTATTTAGTAAGACTTTTTGACACGAGGAAAAAGTTTATACCTAATAAACTTTTTGACGAAAGATGATTAAATGGGATGACCGGAAATGACCTTAGTGTTTCCGAGGAAATTGACTAAGATGTCATTGGATGAGGATTTACTTCTAGTATTTCCCGTGAAATAAATAGAAGTTATGAGTTGTGTTTAGGAGGATGACTATAATATTTCCCATGAAATATTTAATTAGTCATATGACACAAGGAATGACTTCAATGTTTCCCGCGAAACTTTCGAGAGGTCATAGAAGGGATGAAAGGTTATGAGGCATGACGTGACGGATGACTTTAATATTTCCGAAGGAATATTCAAATAGTCATGAGCGGGATGAGAAGAATGACTTGAAAAGTCATATGACGAGACGCGAGAAATGACGTTAATATTTCCAGTGAAATATTACGAAGTCATGGGATAAGGCTTAGGGAATGACTTGAAATTTCTAATGAAATATTCAAGAGTCATGAGTCGAGAATAGGATGGAAGTGTGAGATGACTTTAATATTTCCATAGAAATATTGAAATAGTCATGAGCGGGATATGAGGAATGACTTAAAAAGTCATATGATGAGACGTGAGAAATGACATTAATAATTCCAATGGAGTATTAAGAGGTCATTTGACGAGAATGTAAAGGTTAAGGTGAGAAGAAATACTTTTCAAAGAAAAGATTTCTCATTCGACGTTATCATGACGGAGGAGATGTCTTTCCGCGGGGAGATGACGTACTTCGACGAGCTTCGTTCATGAGCAAACTATAGGGTTCCCGGACAAGTCTAATGGCATCTTGACTGCTACTCTTCACAGGGAGTTGTCTCATCTATAGTGTTTGTTGTCATGCCTTTCCGGCGCTTGCGAACTCGGTTTCGGTCGTGGTGACAATAAGAGTAGTTTGTTTCTTGGGGAACCAAGATGTTTGTTAATTAACCTATGAAGGTACAAACATTACTCATTATGTTTCAACCCACATTAACTCTCACATTATCAGAGTTGGTATAGAAACATTTTCTACATCAATCTCCTCAAGATATTGTAATCTCAAGTGTATAGTATCTTTAATGTATGGTATGATACATTAAACACTTTGATGTAAGAAGTTTTGGGATACTTCTTACAAGTGGGCACAAAGCCAACACTATTCATGATAATGGACCTACTTGCCGTTAGGTAAACTGCTTTACCTATTATGCCCCTAACTTAGTTATATCCACGCACTCACTTTCTTCGTCTCTTGTGAGTTTCGCATTTGCGGATATGGGCGTTATTGTCAATAGAGACTATTACTTAAACTATGTATCTCATACATATAGTATACATAAGTTTACAGGGATACTTCATTTAGGCAAGATTAAATATGTGCAAGGAAGGGAACTTGATTCACTCATCAATGCTTAATTCAAACTTGTCACGCATGATCTTCAAGCGATCATTGAACATTTCTGGACAGGATGAATTTGGCATGATGAGATGTGAATAGAGTTTCTGTGTTATAGTGCCTACCATGTTAAATTCTAACTACACTATTTCATGCCAAACGTTACTACTAACAAAGGGTGTTTTAAGAAAGCGTACCTGTGCCTGAGGTGTTTGCTCTTAAAACTAGAAGACTAGGGTACCTTTGTTGAATGTTAAGCATGAAAGACACTACTTGACTATTGCGTCACCGGATATGCATGATAACGCATCATACTCCTTTTTATTGTACTCCAAAGTTTATTTACACTCTTGTTTTCCTAGCAAAACAAATGTTCAAACATCTGGTCCCCAATATCTCATGGGTCCAAAGTTGTTAGAGTTAAACATCCTACGCATCTGTTGCGTTAGTTTAGGATGTGAGAATGGAGGACACATTTCCCATGGTAAGTAACTTTGTGATGGACGATCATTCCAAGTTACGGGAAAGTTACTTGGATGATTTTGTCTTCTAAAGTTACCTCTCGGTAGAGGAGTTCTAGACCGAGGTTTGGGAGAGTTTACCTTTCTAGGTGGAGGAGTAGTTGACCTAGTGTCACGCTTTACAAATCCATGTTCGAGAGATGACAATGGTTTGTTAAAACCTTTGGTTTCCTCTCTACTTGGAGTAGACACTCTAGTTCTATTTACAACTACTTGACTTGGTTTAGGACTTAAGTTACTTTTCAGAATTGACCCAGTTTTGTCCTCAGCACTACATGGTACCACGGTACCACTAAATTTAGTGGTGCCGTCTGTATCTTTAATTGTGCCGTCACCTTCAGACATGGACTTTTCAGGCATTACAAATTTTACTTGTTTAGTACTACTCATAGAAGCCTGATTTGGGTCAAATCCTAAACCCGAACGGTCATGTTCACTATATCTAATATTTTCAAGTATATCATTAAGCTTTTTAGTTCCTTCATCAAACCTAATGATTCTTAAAGCATTTTCTTTAAGTTTTTCGTTTTCTACTTGAAGACTAATACATGACCCGCATCCTAAATCTACTTCCTTGTTTTTCTCAAGTCTCTTGACTTGATCATTTAGTTCTAAGATTTGTAGTTCTAGTTCTTTTAATTTTAATTTTAGCTTTGTGTTTCTACCTAAAATCTTAGTACTAACTACGCATAGTTTGTTGTATTCGTCATGCAATTCATTATCATCTACTGACGAATTATTATCACTATAATAAGAAGAGTCGGATTGTACCTCGTTAGAAGCTTGAGCCATTAAGCACATTTCATCGTTAGGCTTCTTCTCTTCTTCTTCACCGCTATCACTCCAAGAACCTCCTACGAAGGATCTTTGGTTGTTGGATTTAGGTGGCTTAGGACATTCTCCTATGAAGTGATTAGGGTCTCCGCATCTAAAGCATCTCCTATCACTTGTCCCTTTTCTTTCATCATGATTTCTTTGAGATGACTTCTTCTCATCTCGAGATTGTCTAGGAAATCTACCTTTCCTCCTAAAGAACTTTCTAAAGTTCCTAACGGCTAGTGCGTACTCTTCATCTTCACTACCGGAACTCGAACATTCCTCATCACTAGACTCCTTCTTGGCTTTTAATGCTAGAGATCTAACTCTCTCGCTTTTGCCTTTGACAATGTCGGAATCCTTCTTGATGATCATCTCGTGAACTTTCAAGTTTCCTATAAGTTCATCGAGTGACAATGCCGCCAAGTCCTTTGACTCTTCTATGGCGGTGACCTTTGCTCTCCATTTAGGATGTAGAGCTCTAAGAAACTTCCTAACATAGTTCTTACTAGAATAACCTTCATCAAGAGCTTTAAGACTAGTGATAATAGTATTAAATCTAGCAAAAGCATTATCTATTGACTCATCCTCCGAAATGGAGAATTGTTCATATTGTTGAACAAGAAGATCTATCTTGTTCTCTTTGACTTGGTTATTACCTTGGTAAGTGACTAACAAAGTTTTCCAAATGTCTTTTGCCGTATTACACATAAAAATTCTTTCAAATTCCTTTTTAGGCAAAGCATTATAAATCATCATTTTAGCCTCATTATTTTTGGCTAATTTCCTTTTAAGTTCATCACTTTGTTTATCATAAGAAACTATTTCATCCTTTTTAGTTTCCGGATTCTTTTGAATAGGTTGAAAGTCACCCTCGGTAATAACATGCCAAAGATCAATGTCTTTTGATTTCACATATGTTTCGAATCTTGTTTTCCAATAAATAAAACAATCGGTTTCGAAAAGTGGTGGTCTTTGCATAGATTGCCCTTCTAGATATTTGTCGGAATCCATTGATCGGTTCAAGCTTTAAAATACAATATACTTTAAAAACTTGACTGACGTGGCTCCTGATACCAATTGTGGGAAACTAGAAGGGGGGTTGAATAGTTTACCGGTTTAAAAACTTCTTTTAAAAATCTTGTTTTAAAAGTATGATATTGGAAACTTTGATTCGAACTCTATGTGTAATCAAACAACACCAACATGAACTACAAACTAAGCTACGTAATAATAACAAATAAAAGTAAAGAGTAGAGTTGGAAAGATCAAACCGAGACAGAGGATTTATAGTGGTTCGGTTACGAAGCTCTTCTTCGCCCTACTCCACTCCCCGAGTACCACACTCGAGAGTTTCAAACACTATATCAACAACCTCCCTTCAGGCGGAGAAAACCGTACACGTCGCTTATCCTATTTCCGACACTAAGCTAGATGTCGAGTGCTAATCTTAGCTAGCACCAATCTACCAAGGTCCTCGTGACCAAACACACAAGCCCAATGGCTTCAAGAGATCACCAAGATCTCAACACGATCACAATGATCAACACTCACTTCACTCTACTCAACTAACACTAACCTAATGACCCTTGATCTTCTTGATCAATCACACAAGCCCAATGGCTTCAAGAGATGTTCACTATCTCTATAGATCACACTTGATCTTCACTCTCACTCACAAAAAGAAAATAAACTTGATGTATGCTAAGATACAACAAGGTTGTAACAAGAGTTACAAAAACCTATCAACTATAACTCTAGTATCTTCTTGATTACTTGAGTTCTTCTCTTGCCAATGAAGAGGGATGACAACACCTTGTATCAACTTGGATACTTGTGTTCTTCTCTTGCTAGTGAAGAGGTATGAAGAGGATCACTTGAAGGATGATTGGATCACTCTTGAAACAAAGAAAAACTAATCTAATTGACCCTTAGAAGTGAAAGGTGTGAGAGGATTTAGTTAAGGGATTTTTCTGTGTGTGAAGGGTGCCTAAAACTGTGAAAGAGGTGGGTATTTATAGGCAAAGAAAATCTGAACGTTACAATTCAAAATGGTACGGACGGCTCCACTAAATGACCCACGGCTCCGTTAAATTTAACGGTACCGTGGAGCCGTGGTAGACTAGGACGCTCCAAATTTTGTCTTTTCTGGTGAAAACTTATTTGGGGAAGGTTGGAGCTGATTTTGGGGGGAAAAATAGCTGTTGTGATTTTCAAACTTATTTTTCCATTAAAACATTTCTTAATATTTCAAAAATAATTTGTCATGTGTATTTTTGAAAAAATGTTTTGTCCCATTTAAAATGTAAATTTTCAAAACATGAATTCACTTCTTTGATCACTAGTCCTAGTTGTAACTTTTTTCAAGAGTGATTTGCGTAGAAACGGGATCTTCCGATTAAAAACTTGTTAACGTTAATTTTAACGTAACGTGAGTTCACATTTTGTCATCCTCAAAACGTGAAGTAATCGAAAGATATAAATAACGTTTTTAGAACATTATTTGCATCAACAAATAGCACCTTTATTATCACACATAATGGGAACATCGTCTAGATGGATGTCATAGTCATTAAGATCTTGTTTCATCCATAGTGCTTGTTGACATGCCTTTCCGGCGCTTACATACTCGGCTTTGGTCGTGGAGATAGCAAGAGCCGTTTGTTTCTTGGAGAACCAAGAAGTTAGACAACAACCTATGAAGGTACAAATGCCACTCGTACTTTTTTGATCCACATAATCTCCCGCATGATCAGAGTCAGCATAGACAACATTTTCTACACCTGTCCCCTTGGGATAGAATAATCCCAAGTGTATAGTGCCTTTAATGTATCAGAAGATACGCTTAACCGCTTCAAGGTGAGAGGTTTTGGGATCCTCTTGGAAGCTAGCACAAAGGCAGACACTAAACATGATGTCGGGCCTACTTGTCGTGTGATATAATAAACTTCCTATCATACCTCTATACTTAGTGCTATCCACGGACTCACCTTCTTCATCTTTCATGAGTTTTATTTCCGTAGACATGGGAGTTTTCATGGGCTTAGACTCTTCTAAACTAAACTTCTTAAGCATCTCCTTACTATACTTAGATTGGTAAAAGAAGATACCATCTTCCATTTGTTTTATTTGTAGACCAAGGAAGAAATTTAATTTGCCCATCATGCTCATCTCAAACTCGTCACGCATGATCTTAGAGAAATCATCGCACAGTTCTGGACAAGTTGAGCCAAATATAATGTCGTCGACATATATTTGAATAATGATGAGATGTGAATTACGTTTCTTCATGAAAAGTGTGTTATCAACCACTCCCATGGTATATTCATGTTCAATCAAGAATGCCTTTAGTATATTGTACCAAGCTTTAGGAGCTTGTTTGAGACCATAGAGTGCTTTCTTGAGTTTATAAACATGATTCGGTTTTTCGAAATCAACGAATCCCGGAGGTTGTGCAACATATACCTCCTCATTGATATAACCATTTAGGAATGCACTTTTCACATCCATTTTGTATAATTTAAAGTCTAAGGCGCACGCATAGGAAAGGAGTATTCTAATTGACTCTAATCTATCTACGGGTGCATAAGTTTCATCGTAATCTATTCCTTCTTGTTGGTTATAGCCTTGTGCTACTAACCTTTCCTTATTCCTAGTTATGACGCCATTTTCGTCGAGTTTATTCCTAAACACCCACTTAGTTCCTATGATGGTTTGATTCTTAGGCGCAGGTACTAAATCCCAAACTTGATTTGCGGTGAATTGATTAAGCTCCTCTTGCATGGCAACTACCCAGCTTTCATCCTTAATCGCTTCACCGACATTATTAGGTTCTACGGTTGATATAAAACAAAAGAAATTACTTTTGTTTTGAGTTTGTGACCTAAGGGTTCTTTGGTTTAGGTTTCCTATGACATTTTCAATAGGATGGTTCTTGGATTCCTTAATGTTGACAACCTCATCAACTTCAACTATTTCATCCTCAATGTCATCTTCTAAGGTTTTCTTGCCATTAACCTTAATGGCTTCATCCTCATCTAAGTCATCATCCACCAAGGGTGTTGTCTTAGTTGGTGGAGGACTTTCATCGAATGTCACGTTGAGTGACTCTTCGACTCTCATTGCTTCCTTGTTTTGGACAACATAGGCTTTACTATTTTGGGAGTAACCTAGGAAAACACCTTCGTAAGACTTTGGGTCAAACTTGGTGAGGTAGTCTTTAGTGTTTAGTATGAAGCATGTAAGATATTCGTAATCATAACACACTCTTGATCATTTGATTAGGCCGAATTCTAGAGAGAGAGAGAGAGAGATAGAAGTGGGAGTTTTCTAGAGAGAAATGTATGTGTATAAGATTAAAATGAAATAAGCTCCAACCTTCTCCCTTGGTGGGAGAGGGTATTTATAAAACTTACTTAACGCCCTACATGGGCTATGGAGCGGGCTACAGTGGGTAAAGACCCGACCCGACTCCATGGTGAAACGATATCTAAACTATAACTATAAAGCCTACGAGCTATCTAATGCCAAAAGATACTCGGGGTGACCGAGTCTTTCATATGAATATTTATATTCCTAACAATCTCCCCCTAAGGGAGGTCACCCCGGAAAATACACTTTGAATTCTAGCATTCTATTACATGACTGTAAATTCCTAGCTCGTAGTCTTTTGATGCTTCATGTTCAGCACACTTTGTACTCCAAGCAATTATCATGTGATTAATGTTCCTTTGGCATATGTGACCTTTGAGCATGCTTTGAGATCATCAGCCACCGTAAATCTCCAAGTTCATCCTTTGTAGTATCGCCTTCATGTGATGTAGTGACCATTGGACCGACATGCTCACACTTTTCTGGATCAGGAGACTTTGCATCAGAGTTGCGGAAGCATTGTTATAAGTCTCTCAACTTTCATGATCCTTTGATAATGAATTGGTCGTATGAGCATGGGGTGTGGATTTACATGTCTCTGCTAGAATTAGGTACCATCATCACCATCTTTATATAAATATGAAATAAAACAGTTAGCAATAAAGTTGGAGAATGAATATGGCTTTGTCATTCGCTCGGTGTGGTAGGATTAACCTTCGGTTCCGTGAGGACCGACCTGTGATCAGGTAGAATCCCCTTTAAAGAAAATTCTCCTTGACAGGACTTTCCAGCTTGTTGTAAAGAATCATCCAACGAATTAACATCAGAATCATCATACTAAGCATGTTTTCATACCGGAACGTCTCAAAGCAGACAACACGGTAGAGTGAATAAGTGAATTAAATACCCACTGATCGATGAGAAATTGATTAGAAAAACACTCGCGTGTCACTGGATAAACATTTTATGCAACACGATGAGGGTTTTATAAATTGAATCACATTTCTGTCATAAACACTTTTGTTTGAAAATTTACACAATCAATGTGCTCAAAACTCAGTTGGTAAGCACATTGAAAGGTTTTCCAAAAGCATCCGTCAATCTATATTCTGGAACAAGTTTGATTCAAATGTGAATCGCCCCATCGTTTCTTTCCAGTTGTCACTAGTTTGATCCATGAAGGATCTCACATGTCACCTACCAAGAGGTTGTTTGATGTTTGCTCTAGAAGGATTTCCATCTTCATAGTGAATACTTGCATATCACTCAGATGTTCTGGCAATACCACGAGGATAATGCGTAGGACTCTTAATGTATATATATTTCTTGTTTTTCATGGTTTATGAAATAACAAGCACATTTTAAGTGTGTCCTAATGAGATTTATGGATGATCTCTTGGCTCTAGACTCAATAGTGCGTTTTGATTTAGTGATCGGAGGCTGGAGAGGACTGCCACCTTTTCAATATCGTCTAACTCGGAGTGAGAGAGACGATAGAAATGTATTGATTTCTGTGACAAATGAAACAAGAGTCCTTTGAGGGACCTTGAGTGGCTAGGTAGGGTTGAGTAGCATATCACTGGGTCTATGATACTTGTCTTCAATGTCAGCAATCAACTAAGTGATTCTGACAGCATATGTATTGACCCGGTTTCTTCCTAAAGTGTAAGGAGGGCTTCTTTCTTTTCACCCTTTATCTTTACATTTCTTTTTCATTCTTCAACCCCTTCAGTGCTTACCGAGACTTCATGACTAGTACCTTGTTGGGTTTGTTCCAGTACTATCTCCATCTCAGTCGGCACTCTTCCCTTATTCTCACATTGCTCCTTTTTTAATCATACATAAGGACTTCTACACTAACTAGTGGATTGTCCCTGGGTAGATCCCTCCGGCTCTGGCGGGATCGTGGGAACGAATACCTAACCTTATCATCCTTATAACACTAATAAAGTAAATGCAAGTTCAGTCTTGTAGTACTGTTCTCTCCGCCTTAAAACCAATTGAAAATCAATCAAGGTACTTGTGATATTTGATATCAAAGCATTTGTACCTTAATTTTTTTTGAACTTTCAGAAATGCTCCCCCTCAACATGTGCATTGATATTCGAAATTGTTTAGCACATGGAGGGAGGAGTGCCTGGTTGAGTCTTCAACGATCAATTTTTATCAGATTTCATATTTAAATCACATTCTCTCCCCCGATCCGAAATTTCAAATCTTTTGAGATTTTGTGATCCCAATTGATTTAAATAAGTTTAGAGAATATGGGAGAAAATGTGGTCAGGTTTAATATGTGCTGATAATGGAACATACTAATGCTCCCCCTCAATCTATGAGGGAGAATGTTAGTGTCAGGTATGATAGGTTTGAAAGATTTTGAATTAAAAAAATCATTCACTGACACATAACAACAATTGTATATTCACTACTTATGATGTACAAGATAACTGTTATGTCACAAATGATGTTGACCTTTACGCACAGATGATGTGATCATTAACTTCTCTGAGGGAGTAATTAGTCAACATCAATTATCCATCCGCCAACAAAACTTCCCAAGTATTGTAGATCCCCACTCGGTGAGACCAGAATTATTAATGCTTTATTGAAGTGAAGGTGGTGGTGGTGGTGAAGATGTTGTTGTTGTTGCTGCTGCCGATGTTGTTGTTGTGGTGAATCCAGAGCCAGTCAATGGAGTTTGAGTATCTGATCAAGTGGTTAGAGCGGGAGCAGGCACATTCACATCAGCCATGGAATCTGCATAGGAATATCCACCAAGATGGGCATACATAAAGATTAACTCTACACTAACCGCTACCACGCAGCGGTTTGCCTACTCATAAAATCATATTCATGTCATGATCAAACCACAATCAGGAAATTTTTCAAACCGCTATCTAGCATGAAGAGCAAGCAGCAATCATGAACATGGCAATTCACTCATATTTCAACATTCAACTAAGGATCTTATAAACAAGATTCTAACACGATAGCTACATACCTAAGCATATCCTGGGTGCACAAGCAATACGTCAACAATAATTAAACAGCTATCGACTAACAAAAGTCAATCAACATTCGAAACTCTTTCAATCAGATCATAAAAATGCCTGTGGAGTATTCAAGAACATCAAACACAATGGGTTTTCTAACTTCTTTTAGATTTTGAGTTTTAAAGTATTTAGGGGATTAAACGAGGATTCCAAAGTGACATAAATGAACCTTCTAGTTACATAAAGTTAGGAAACTATAAGCAAATTGCACATAATTCCCTAATCTTTCTAACAACTAACACATTTGACCATTTGAGATAAAGCTTAGTAAGTTCCTCTTCAACTAATACCCCATTAACTACAACAACCTTTTCTAACAATTATGAGATAACCAAGAAACCCATTTGATGATATAAAATTTGAAATCACTCTCCCCCTCAATCAATGACCCGTATTCGAGTTAACAAGCTGTAGTAATTGATTGAGTGACAAATTTTATGAACAATCCAAGTCTGAAAGAATTTCAAACAACACATTACCACCATGTGTCTCACAAATAATTTTCAAAAGAATCATAGAAGGAAAATTATTTGTATACAAAGAAGACTTCTCTTCTTATACCATAAATAATGAATTAAAGCGTGCACTAAATCGGGGATGCACGGATATGAAGTAATCCATGCTCGGGTGAACTTCACCCGTTGCTCGGAACAACCGTCTTTTTGGCGACGTGCTTTCCTTATTTTGAAAAACAGGTTGCATATCTGAAGTAATAGAAAACCATTTAGGCATGTTTTGAAAACTTTTTGAACTTCTGCTCGAACTTCATTTAAAGACCCGTGTCATTATTGAATGACATTTCTAGGACCGTAAATGTTATCGATACCAGAAGACATGCCTTGAAAAATTTGGTATTTTCTATTTTTCTGATTTTTATGGTTTTTATTGGTTTTATATTTTTCTATTTACATTTTGCTTTAAGATATGTACAAAATATATTATTCAATTTAAGAAGATGTTAACATGAATACCGAAATAAGGATATCGTTCTGTACGTTGTAGAAATCTGTAGTCAACATCTCTTAAACTTTCACCACCAAAGCTTTCGAGGCTCCTGAATAATTGTCTGAACTTGAGCCTTCTCAATGTGAAGCTTTGATAGCTTCCCCCCAAACCGACAATCTTCTTTTTGAGCAGTTTCAAATCTCTCTTTCAAGCTTACATTAGTTAAGTTCACAGCGGAATCTGTAGCAAACCACATCAAATATTGCTGCTCCTTTTAAGAATAATCATCGTGATTATCCGTTCGGGGGATCATCAAATAGATCAGCAACGTATCATCTCACGCTTAAGTAATTCTTCTCATATTTCTTCCGCTGAAGGCTGAAGTAATGCATACCAAAAGTATCAAGAGGCCACTTCCCCCAAGTAGTTGAAGTGATGCAATCAGTCTCATTGTATGAAGCTCAAAAACCCGAAGTACACACTCAATCACATTAATGAAGTCGAAAACGTAACATCAAAATCAATTAAGACTCAGAAATGCCCCTTTTTCTCCCTTCAGAAAATTGCAGATGAGAATTGTTACACCAAATTCAACTAAGTCCCGAGTGTAAGCAATTTATCCCGTATGTAGTCGAAATGATAACACCAAGACAGTACCACAAAAGCAACTGTGTACCGGATGTAGTCGAAATGATAACACGAAAACAGTACCGTAAAAATCAAGTAAGTCCCGGATGAACACATTTCCTTCTGTAGGATACCGACTAACTAGAGGAATCATCATATAATTGTGTACCTCCTTAATCATCAGAAACTATTTCTTACATCTCTTCCCCCTTGTAGTTGGAATAATACACCAAAAGCCACGAGTTAAAACACTGATTTTCTCTGCGGTTATGACATTTGTCTTCCCGGAATAACTTCAGTTAAGAAGAAGTATAAAGTTCATCACATGTACTCGTTGTGCGTTCAGATGTATGTCTCCTTCCCCCTTGCTGGTTTTGATACCTCAGAATCAGCAACACATTTTACGCATATATACTTGAAATCTTGTGAGAAGAACAAAAATTGGCTCAAATGTATCAAGTGAGAATCACCCGCTACCGAAACTCTCTCTGACTATCTTTACCAACCCTTAAGTAGGCTATTTGAAGTGATAACTGATGGAGCAAACCCGATATACCAAACTTGAAACTGAAGTAGAATTCCCCATTCTCTTGACTTAAGCTTGCACTAATGTTGGAAGAACGGTGTAGAGAATTTATGCTCAAAGCAAATCTCTAAGCACTCAATACCTAACCAAAGTATGAGACATTAACACCTCTTGCGATTATCCACAACGTCATCGGCATGTGATATTGAGTACTACAACATAACTCCTTTAAGTGATAGTTAACCAGGTCTTCAAACATTTACCCCGACTGCTGGTAACTAGATAAACTAAGTCTTTAACTTAAAACATAAGCACGAGCAAGTTATCATTGAAAGTCATGCATCCAACCAACCCCGACTTCAAGATAAAATAAGATCACGCCTTTGTGAAAGTCAACTTCAATCTCAAATAAGTGATACCTAATCAACTCCGTAGTCACAATTCGAGTCACATGCCCAACAAGTGAGTGAACATACAATCAAATGTACGTCGATCCACTATTCAGACTTCTCCCCCTCAAAAATTTCATATGAGGTTGTCATTTTTGATTGAACAAGTGCATATGAGGTTGATCCACTGTTCACACTTCTCCCCCTCAAAAATTGCATTTGAGGTTGCCATTTTTGATCGAGTGAATAAAAATACAATCTAATGAAAGTAGATCCACTTGATGACCGAACGAGCATGGAACAAGTATGAAGCTTGTTGATGAGAATAGTCAGAAACAAGAAGATTTATCTTCTTCTAAAGATAAAGCGCACTCAAGCGTACGCCTTTCTTTTCTTTGAGGAACGAGGCCTGGAGTGTTTTCAGTAGACGCCATTATATTGACATTAAGGCCCGAGGCTTGAACTGCAGTGTTCAAACGTCATTTGTCGTTGAAGATCGAGGCCTGAACTGATGTGAACAAACGTCATATATTGCTGAAGAACGAGTCTTGAATTGATGTGTTCAAACGTCATTTGTCGTTGAAGATCGAGGCCTCAACTGATGTGAACAGACGTCATTGTCGTTTCCCCTCATATGTTGTGAGCAGCCTGAGTCCAAATGTCAAAGGACGATCTGTATGACCTGCATTTGAAAACATACGAAAGAAGAGAGTTTGGAGTGCCGGATCCCCAATTTAAGTTGGGTTCCAGTTGGTTAGTGCAAACAATCTTTGGAGCTGCTGAAACCATAGGTGCCTTGGTTTTAACAATAGGGGCAACACTAGTAGATGCAATGGATCTAGTTAAAGGGCATTGTGTATCTAAAGGGATAACTTTACCATTTGGCTTCCATTCCTTAACAGACACTACTCTAGGCATGGTAATCCTCGTTAAAGGGCAATGTTCACCTAGTGTGAATATTTGGCCCGTGGGCTTCCACTAAAAGCCCACATTGGTAAACATTTTCCCTGTAGGTTTCCAAGATTGCTTAATTTGTCTAGCTCTCCAAAATTTCTTAACTGGGGGTTTGTTGGATGACTTCAAAAATTTCTCAACACATTTATCATGATTACCCAAAATTAAACAAACATTACATGTTTTGCAAAGTGAATTAGGAGTTGAATTATGATTCCTTTTGTTCAAATCTGACTCATTGTTCCTCATGTGGTCTTCTACTTTCTTTTTAGAAACACTTTTAGCTGGTGAAGTCCTATAATTCTTTAAATTTCTCCTAGGTTTTGACTCGCTAGCTTTAGTGTCACTATTAACTCCTGTAGAATGACTGATGGGAATCTTAGTCTTTTTCACTTCCGGTTGTTGAACATGTTTTGATGTGTTGGGATCTGAAGTTTCCAAAGGTACCTCAAAGGTTACATGCTTGTTCTTAGGCATCGTGCAGGATGCAATAAATCTATCTCGCTGGGTACCTATTTTAGGACATGTGCCAATGACAAATTCAAGGAGTTCCTGAGACCGTTTAGCGAAGATGCATGCATCAACAGACCTACTGTTCCTAAGGGGAAGCGGAATATCCTTAAGGTGAGTGAGATATACATGATGAGCAGACCTATTGTTCCTAAGGGGAAGCAGAATAGGCACAACATCAATTGCATACTTACTACAAGCAGAAACCTTTGGAACAACATTATCACTAGTGATAATTGGCATTTTCCCTTTCACCTGAGTCTTTAGATTCTTGATCTCATTAAGCAAAGAAGTTATCTTTTCATTGTTATTATCACGCGTGATCTTAATCGAATCATATAACTCTTTGTAATGCTGTTTGACTTTTGAATTTTCAGCTTGAAAACAAACATTTTCCTGTTGCAATTTATTGATGATTTCTTGAAATTGAAAATTCGAAGAATCTAGAGACGGTGGTTTATGGGTGCCAATCACATCACTCTTATTTGACTTCAACTGAGCAATTTATGTTTTCAATTTTCGAATCGTGTTAATATGAGCTTGAATCCGTTCATCTTGTTTGTTTATTTCAAAATATGCATCAAATTCAGGAGCATCTAAAGATGTCTTGGCATTTGAGGTTTTAATTCTTTCTTCTAAATGTTGATACTTTAATTGCAAATTAAGATTATCAACCTCTAGTTTTGAAAAATGCCTAACCATGTTATCATGGTCATCGTTTTGGATTTTCGCATGCAATTTTAAATTCTCCCCCTCAAGCTCAACAACACTATTCTGGGTAACATTCAATGCAATAGACAACTCATGAAATTGACAAACAGTTAATGCAAAATCAGTAGCAGTATAAAATACATCCTGTGCAATACATCTAGCAATCAAATTCTCATTGGTGATGAGAATGTTCTTTCTTTCAATCTCACAGCATTTAAGATCAATAGCATTTTGTTTTCCCACGTTTTCCATCTCTTTAAACACTTATTTAATTTTTTTTAATTCAGTTTTAAGGGTTTTTTGCATGCCCTCAAAATGTTCTTTTAGAAGTTTAAAAAATGGAATAACCTCAGTTAAGTAGCACCGTTTTGTCTGTTCAAAGCCCCTTTCCCCTTCAGTAATTTCCGTTGGCGTAATTCTCTTCTTACATCTTTTATCGAAATCAGCAAATAGTTGACAAAGAACATATATGCTAATTAGAGTTTTACATTTTGTGGGAAGAGTTAAAGGAACTAAGTGCATGGGTGTATTGGGTGGGTACACCGTTGCTGCAGCTATCTTTCTAAAGGGTGGATTTTTGGCTTGAAGTTCTTCGGCTTTCATTTTTTCTAAGTCTAAGGACCAAAATATTTGTTCTGGAGTCAACTTAGTTTGAGGTACAAAAATAGCTAATCGGTTCTCTTCATAGTAATCATGGGTTTGATTATGACTCGATTTGCTATACATTTGGAATCCTTCATTTTTTCAGCAAATTTTTCTCTATTTATTACTTCTATCTCATTAGTCTCTTCAAATGATGACACATCAGGAGGGGCATGACCAGGCTTAAGCCGTTTATTTTCATCATATAAGGAAGGTTGGGCTACTTTAGCACTCCTAAGGAAAGCTGATTTAGGTTCACCTACATTCTTTTCACTATGTTCATCACACCACTTTTTATGCTTTTGAATCATTTGAGCAGTTTGTCTGGTCTGGTCTTGTGCGTACAACTTGTTTTCAATCTTATTCTTTAACGTTTTAAGTCTAGAAAAATCATTTAAGAGTTTTGTTTCTTTTTCTTTGAAATCATGTTTTAGTGTAATTACACTTTCTTGGATCTCCTGTTTTTGTTTAACAGTTTGATCAAGTTGTTTTCATAAAGAATATAACTCCTTTTTCAATGTTTCTTCCTTTAAATTACGTTCTGTTATGAATGTACGCATTTGACTATCCATTTTCTGCTCACGTTCAGTTAGCTCAAATTTTGCACGTTGTTCATATATGGCCACCTGATCTTAATAGATGTGAAGTCTAGTGGTCAAAGTGTCTTCAGGGATAAACATGGTGTTCTCATGCAACTCACAAGTATTATCAACAATAGAAGATGCACTACTTGGTACAACATATATTTCGTTATGTTTCACATATTGTTCATATGGGATAACATCGCTATTTCCCATATTAACAGTATCTGACTCAACAACGTTTTTCTGTTGTACTTTGTTGGGAATCTTATGTTCATCAACCATTTCGTACAATTTGAGTACCTCAACTAATACTGAATCCGAAGTGTTTGACTTGATATCAACGTGCACGGGATTTTACAAGTCTATGATTTAAACCGAGAAATAGAATCTTTCGAGGGATTTTACAAAATCAGGAAGAAAACGTGAAATGATGATTACTTGAATGTTTTATGATAACTGTTGGATCAGTACAATGATTAGAGATTGTGTGTTAAAATTGATGGTTGTTTGTTAGATTGGATGAGATGTTGTTTAGTTGAGATTTGGTTCCAGTTAAGTGCCTTAGTTGTAGTGAAATTTTGGTCTAAAAACTTCACACCTCGATAGCTTCTTTCTGGAGCAGGATTTGGGCTTCGAAAAATTCGTTTCACGACTTCGTGATGAAACTTACAATAGTCAGGCTATTCCGGTTGTTTTGATAGGTATTTCGCTGAAAACGGAGTTACGGTTCAAAAGTTATGGCCGTTTGAAGTTTTGACGTAAAAAGTCAAATTTAGTCAAACCGCAAGAGACAAACCGCAATGGCAAATCGAAACTTTAGGCAAATCACAGAAACCAAAACTCAGAATCAAAACGCAGAGTCAAATTGCAGACTCAAATCGCAATACTTCAAATCGCAGCTTGATCAAAACGCAAAGACTTCAAATCGCAACACCTCAAATCGCAAGTATCAACTCGCAACCTCAAATCGCAACTGATCAAATCTCAACCAACCTGTCAAAACGCAACTGGAATTTAATACAAAACGCAATCAAACCATAGTCAAATTACAGTTGACCAGTTAAACCACAATGAGCTGTCACTTTCGTACTATTTTGTCCTTATGCCACAAGTGGTAAAACAAACAAAACGCAGTTTGACAGAATAGGCAAAACGCAACTAAGAATTCCCGTTTTAACACAAACCGCAATCAAGAACAAGTGCATAACATCAAACCGCAACCAAGAAAATTTCTCAAATCTTCTAAGTAAACCACCAAACAAGTCGAAGATCACCAAGAAATGATACAATAGATAGTTGAGACCACCAAAGTGTTTGATTTTAACAAATCAAACCACAAACAAGAATAAGGATCGTGACCTATGTAGCTAACCTATTCGAACCAAAACAAAAGCAAACAAATAAACCACAAATTCGAGCATACGCAATCAAGCTAATCTAACCATGGCTCTTGATACCAATTGTAAGATATTCGTAATCATAACACACTCTTGATCACATGATTAGGACGAATTCTAGAGAGAGAGAGAGAGAGATAGAAGTGGGAGTTTTCTAGAGAGAGAAATGTATGTGTATAAGATTAAAATGAAAGAAGCTCCAACCCTCTCCCTTGGTGGGAGAGGGTATTTATACAACTTACTTAACGCCCCACGTGGGCTATGGAGCGGGCTACAGTGGGTAAAGACCTGACCCGACTCCATGGTGAAACGATATCTAAACTATAACTATAAAGCCTACAAGGTATCTAATGCCAAAAGATACTCGGGGTCACCGAGTCTTTCATATGAATATTTATATTCCTAACAAAGCACTTGCTTCCAAACACTCTAAAGTAATCAAGAGTAGGTTTTCTACCTTTCATGATTTCATAAGGTGTTTTTCCTAAGATAGGTCTAATTAGAATCCTATTAAGTATGTAAGTTGAGGTGTCCACCGCATTACACCAAAACTTTTGCGAAATTGATTGTTCATTCAACATCGTTCTACTCATCTCTTGTAGAGTATGATTTTTCCGCTCAACTATCCCATTTGATTGTGGAGTACGTGGAGCCGAGAAATTGTGTGTAATACCATTAGCATCACAATATACTCCAAATTGCACTTCATTATCAAATTCCCGACCATGATCCGTCCCAATAGAAACTATTGTACACCCTAGTTGATTTTGGACTTTCTTACTAAAGATTTCGAATTCCTCAAAAGCTTGTGTCTTATTCTTAAGAAATCTAGTCCAAGTATACCTAGAGTAGTCATCAACTATTACTAAGGTGTAGTAATTTCCTCCGTAACTCCGTATGGCGGATGGACCAAATAAGTCCATATGAAGGAGTTCTAGGCATATAGAGGTCGAGACTATATTCTTAGCGTTGTGACTAGAATGAGCTTGTTTATCAACTTTACAAGCGTCACAAAAGTGTTTATCAAACTTAATCTTAGGTAGGTTTCTAACTAGTTCATTGGATGCCAACGATTGTATCAAGTGCATATTGGCGTGACCTAATCTCCTATGCCATAGAGTGGAATTATCATCTATGGTTGCTAAGAAAATCTTATCCTGAGGCTTATTTCCTATTTTCATAACAAATAAGTCATTCCTCCTAACTCATTTGCCTATGGTTTTACAATTCTTAATGATCTCACTACCTTATTCGGAGAATATGACTCTACACTTATTGTCTACCATTTGACTAATGCTAAGTAAGTTAAATCCTAAGTTATCTACGTGCTCAACATTTCTAATAGTGAGGGAGTTTTGAGTAACCGTGCCTTTGCCTATGATGTTGCCTTTAAGTTTGCTATCGAAAGTGACATTACCTTCGTTGTATGCCTTGTATGATGAGAATAGACTTCGGTTACCCATCATATGATTAGTGCATCCACTATCCTTGACCAATTCGTCAGGCTCCAAGTCGATTCCCAAGCATATCTATTGAATAAGACAAACATTCAAACATTTGGTCCCCAATATCTCATGGGTCCAAAGTTGTTAGCATTAAACATCCCATGCATTAGTTGCATTTGGTTAGGATGTTGGAACGGAGGACAAATTTCCCATGGTAAGTAACTTTGTAGTTGACGGTTATTCCAAGTTACGGGATAGTTACTTGGATAACTTTGTCTTCTAGAGTTACCTCTCGATAGAGGAGTTCTTGACCGAGGTTTAGGAACATTTGTTTTTCTAGGTGGAGGAGTCTTTGACCTTGTGTCGGGTTTTACAAAGCCAAGCCCGGGTTTGACAAAGGTTTGTAAAATCTTTTGACTTCCTTTATACTAGCAATGGGTACTTTGGTACCATTTACAACTATGTGACTTGGTTTAGAACTTGAATTATTTTTCAAATTTGACTCAGCTCTGTCTCCAGCATCAGACGGTACCACGGTACGATTAAATTTAATGGTGCCGTCTGTACCTTTAGTGGTACCGTCCATGGTTTTGACAGAACTTGTAGGTTTGACAAATTTTGCTTGTTTCGTTTTACTTGTCGAAGCATTATTTGTTTCCTTTTCAAACCTAATGATCCTAAATGCATTTTCTTTGAGTTTTTCATTTTCTACTCGAAGACTTATGCATGACTTACATCCTATGTCTACTTCTTTATTTTTCTCAAGTCTTTTGACTTGATCCTTTAGTTCTAAAACTTGCACTTCGAGTTCATGCAATTTTAATTTAGTGTTTTGTTTCTACCTAAAATTTTAGAACTTACGTCGCATAGTTTATTATATTCGTCATGTAATCTATTGCCATCTATTGACGAATTATCATCACTATAATAAGAAGAGTCGGAATGTATCTCGTTTGAAGCCTGAGCCATTAGGCATGTTTCATCGTTGGGTTTCTTCTCTTCTTCTTCACCGCTAACACTCTAAGAGCCTCCAATGAATGCTCTTTGGTTGTTGGTTTTCAGCGGTTTGGGACATTCTCCTATGAGATGATTAGGATCTCCGCATCTAAAGCATTTCCTATCATTTGTCCCTTTCTTTTTCAACTCGGTTCTTTTGTGATGTCTTCCTGTCATCACGAGGTTGTCTAACGAACCTACCTCTTCTCCTAAAGAACTTTTTAAAGTCTCTAACGGCTAACGCATACTCTTCATCTTCACTATCGGAACTCGAACATTCCTCATCACTAGACTTCTTCTTGGCTTTAAATGCTAGAGATCTAACTCTCTCGCTTTTGCCTTTAACTATATCGGAGTCTTTCTTGATTATCATATCGTGAACCTTCAAGTTTCCTATTAGTTCATCGAGTGATAATGTTGCCAAGTCCTTTGACTCTTCAATGGCGGTGACCTTTGCTCTCCATTTAGGATGTAGAGCTCTAAGAAACTTCCTAACGTAATTCTTGCTAGAGTAACCTTCATCAAGAGCTTTAAGACTAGTAATAATAGTATTAAATCTAGCAAAAGCATTATCAATTGATTCATCTTCCGAAATGGAAAATTGTTCATATTGTTGAACAAGAAGATCTATCTTGTTCTCTTTGACTTGATTATTAACTTGGTGAGTGACTAACAAAGTTTTCCAAATATCTGTTGCCGTATTACATATAAAAATTCTTTCAAATTCCTTTTTAGGCAAAGCATTGTAAATCATCATTTTAGCCTTATTATTTTTGGCTAGTTTTCTTTTAAGTTCATCAATTTGTTTATCATAAGGAACTATTTCGTCCCTTTTTGTTTCCAGATTCTTTTGAATCGGTTGAAAGTCACTGGTATGTGCTAAAACACATACCTTTATTTGACCAAATACATACCAAAATGACCAAAAACTGGCCAAATATGCCAAATATATTGTGTTTTTGTGTTTATGCATGTGCAGGTACGGATATTGAGGCAAAAGACAAAAAGAACGACAAAATACACAAAAGCCGAGCACGAGATTGGAAAAAGCACGTAATTACGAGACCAACGTTAATTTTATTTGGAGCATCGAGGCAAAGACGGAATTGTGAAAGACTAAATGAAACCCGAACGAAGATTATTACTTAATTATGTTGGTCTAATTATGTTGATTATGCAGCCCAAGTCCAACAAATATATTAATCCATTAAAAGGCCCACTCTTTGCAATTTATATGTTGAAGCCCACTTGAACATAAATGAAAAAAAAAAAAAAAAAAAAACTATCTCATGACTTGATCCGTGTATTGAGCCCACCACAAGGCCCATTGAAAAATGGAATATATGTACTGTAAAGGAGACATATCAAAGAGAAGGAGGGTAGCAGCCAAGAACAAGAGAAGCCGCATATCTCATTACTGTATTTATCTTTTCTTCATTTTCTTTTCGTCATTTTTTTTTCTTTTTCTTTTTATAAGATTAGATTAGTTTAGCTTTTAATCTTTAAATCATGTAAGGATTTTTATTTAATATAAGGATTTAATCATTATTAGTTTATGTCTATGATATATTAATCTTAACCATTTATTTTAATGTTTTAGTTAATCTCTTTTTACCAACTTAATCTCTAGTTTTACCTTCTCTAATCAACTTTTTATATAACTTTCTTTTATAAAATTCTTAGTTGTATGTTTTTAAGTTATAAAGTTTGAATCTTTTTGTTTTAAAAGTTGGTTTAATCTTATCTTTTAACTAAAGTTTTAATCTTTTTAAATTTTTAGTGTTAATTTAGTTTTAAAAATCAAGTTTTTATTATTCTTAAGAGTTTTAGTTATAAAAGTTGCAAACTTTATTATCACATCCACTTAAATTCACATAAAGTTTCAAGCTTTTGAAGATTAGAAGATGATTATGGGTAAATAAGGAGTATTTTGGGTTAATTATGAGCTGTGGAGGGGTTTTTAGTTTAGTATGGTTATCGTCATCATTCTTGATCCATTCCGGGTGCTCTCTGTTCCTTTTTTTTTACTTTATTTTTATTATGTTTATTGTCATATTTAGCTTTTTAAATGCTTTAGTTAGATTATTAGTTTAGATAATTATGATCATGTTTGTTGGAGTTATTGTTGATTATAGCTTAGTTATTATGATTAGTGAGTAGATATATTATATGCTTGTTAAGTGTTGGTGGATTGTGAATAAAAGTGTGGAAACTTAGAAATTATTGACTTTTAACCTTTGGTTTACTTGGATTCATTTTTAGTAATTTTAACGGGCAAAAGCCGTTAAGATAACTAATTATCAAACCAAGTAATTAAGAAGGTTGAAAATTAGTAATTTCCGGATTATTTGTAGATTTGACTAGTTGGTTATTTTAACGGGCAAAAGCCGTTGGGATAATTAATTATTTAAATCTACTAATTTTTACCTAGAAAAAGAATTGTTTTCAATATAAGCCAACGTTGTGAGAAAATAATTTATTTTGACAGGTATTAATTAAAAAGGGCTTAAAATGAATATTCACAATTAATGAGCTTTTCACCACTCTTGACAAGCATATCTTTTAATATCATATTCTTAGCTTAACTTTATAGTCATTAGTTGTAGTCTAATTTTAAAATAGTTTAAAATAATTGTTTTAAAATAGTGTTTAATTTTTCTCTAAAAACCAAAACCAAAAATATTTGACAATCAAGCATTAAACAAAAGACATAACGTGATTTTCAATTCAAATCTCGCCGTGGAATACGACTCCGGAAGATCGAATTGTCATTTGTCCTCAAGTGACTATTTTATCTAACGGGAATACAAATTTAAAACTGCCGCGTACTTACAACCGTATCAGTTTTTGGCGCCGCTGCCGGGGAGGTTTGATCGATTGTTACGTTGTGTTTGGCGTTCGTGCCTTGAAGATCCTTTCTTCCGAAAGTTTATTTTCTTAAATTTCAAAAATCCAAAATATATATATATATATATATATATATATATATATATATATATATATATATATATATATATATTTAAAAATTCATAAAAATTCATTAAAAAAAAAAAAAAAAAAAAAAAAAAAACATTTTTTCCTTTTCTAAAAAATCTTTCAAAAATCCAAAAATATTGTGATTAATTTTCTTTTATATAAAAAACCCAAAAAGATTTTTTTTTTTTTTTTTTTTTCAAAAATTTATTTTCCTTTTTCTTTTATGTTTCTCAATTATAAAAATTCAAAAATATTCTTCTTATTCCTCTTATTCGTTTGATTCTTTATCTCTTCCCCTCTCATACCGTTTAATTCTTATCATCTTATCCTCTTAACCATTTAATTATTATCTTCTTATCCCTCTTACTGTTTAATTCTCCACCATGTTCGATTCTTTCCCATCTCATCCCCATGATCCTTGGACCATGGAGGATTTCTATCGTCCAACACTGATCGGTAGAGGAGGACCGATCACTCCTACATCAGTTTCGGGAACCGATTTTAAATTGAAAAATCATATGGTTCGACTGATCCGGCAAAATTGCCAATTTCATGGATTTCGAGATGAGGATGCAAACGAACACTTAAACAAATACCTATCCATCACTCAATCCATAAAGCAAAATGGAGTTCCCCAAGATAACATCCGGTTGAATCTCTTTCCATTCTCTTTATCACACGAAGCTGAAATGTGGTTTTATACTCTTAAAACCCACTCAATTCATACTTGGGAAGAGATGTTCCTCAAGTTTCTCTCAAAATACTTTCCATATTCTAGAACGGTGCAGCTAAGGAAAGACATTCGAAATTTCCAGCAATTGCCCATGGAGTCAGTATTTAAAGCTTGGGAACGATTCAAATCGTTGTTAAGGAAATGTCCAGACCATAAAATTTTGCTTCTTGATCAAATCCTAACCTTTTATAATGGCATAACTCCGATTGATCAAGACAAAATCATGTTGGCAGCCGGTGGTAACCTCATGCGGAAAACTCCTCAAGAAGCTTATAATTTGATCGAGGATATGACACATCATCATTATCAGTGGGACGCGGAAGTTCATTATAACTCTATCCCTGTGATGAGTGATCATTATTCCAAGAAAATTTCCACTATGAGTGCACGAGTTGAGGTCCTTGACAATAACACTATTCCAAATTGTCAATATCAACAAGGACCAGGTCATCCTCACACCTTTTACTATTCAGACTCTGATGAGAGTGATGAGGATGAACCTTCTGAAGTATTAAAAGTTCAAACGTCGATTCCTCCTCCGAGTGGCAATCCCACTCCGTTGTCAGAACTTATCATTTCCGACTCTTCCCCTTCTCTCACACCGGTTGAGGGAAGTGATTCTCTCTTGGAAGAGGTCGATGTTTTTCTTGCCCTTGATGATTCAATTTCGCCGGAAATTGATGATACATATCTTGATCCGGGGGGAGATGCTCCGTTATCAGAAAAGGAGATATCTGATGAACCGTCACTTTCCCTTCCCCCGGATGAAGTTAAAGAAGTCATTTTTGAAGAAAAGCCGTCAGATCCACCAGAGCTCGAGCTCGAGGATGCTTTCCCCGAATATGAGAATTTTATGTTTGATACGGCTGAGGAGAGTAGTGGCAGTCCCACTTCTCATCCCAATTTCTTTCTCCCGGCTTTTGAAGCCTTCTACTTTGATATTGATCATTTGGAGGAGACGAGTAGTGGCAGTACCACTTCTCATGCTCATATCTCTCCTCCCGAATATGAATCATTTCATTTTGATATGAATGATCTTTATCTCGACAAGTTCTCCGATGAACTTTCTTTCTTTATATCTCCTCCGGAATACGATCATTTCTATTTTGATCTTGAGGAAGATATTAGTCTGGGGGGAGGTATACCTTCTCATGAAGATTTCATCCCAACCCTCCCGCCCAAGACTTTTGACAAAACTTCTGATGATGATGAAGAGCTTTTCATGATAATCATCAAAATCCTTATGCTTTTCATCACATATGCTATGCCTTCTCCCATCCTTCACTCCATCGGGAGTGAGGATATCATCTTTGACCCCGGTATTACCATTTATGGTTATTCTTTCTTAATACCGCGGGTATCTCATCGGAGTGGAACTTTCATGTGTTTCAATATTTATCCAAACCTCTTGAACGAAAGTCCGATGGAGATTATCTTTTCCACATGCTCCCCCATGGACAAATGAATTCGGGGCGAGTCTAAGCTTTCTGACTCGTTACTAAACAAGCACTTCGTGGGAGGCACCCCATGCTTATCCTTCTATCTTCTTTCTATTTTCTCTCTAATAAGTGACGTGAGGAGGGCTTCCTCTTCCATTTCTTGTGTTTCGTGGTTTTTTGTGTATGTCCAGGATTTCCCGATGATTGAAGACTCTCGTGCTCGTGGTTGCTTCTCTCCACTCGAGTATTCATCATTCGTTGCTTATCCGATATCCTTAATCTTATCGTTTTACATTTATCTTTGGCATAATTAATAAACGGCCTTAGATTTATGTAGGAGAACCCTTACCTTTAAGACATTGAGGACAATGTCTCGTTTTAGTCTTGGGGGGGGGGGGGGGGGGTAATCTTTCGATTTGATTTTTGCCTTGCCTTTTTGCCGTTTACTCATGCAACCCCGTTTTTCCTCCAAAATTGAAAAAAAAAAATATATGAGAAAAATTTTAAAATTTTTTGCAAAAATATAATAAATTTTGACATATTTGTTGACTTTCCGCTGGTGAGAGTAGGAATAAAATTCTGACTTGACCGGGCGTGTTGAGCCCTAGTTTGTCCCCTTAACCTTTTATAATCTATAAGCTCGTGCTAGTCTTTTACACAAGGAGCTATAAAATGCGAATTCTTTTTAAGAGTTTGCAAGTTCCCGTATTTGACTTTATATATGCATAGCTTGATTATAAGGCTAAGCATTCGCGGATCTTATTATTTAAGATTTTAAATTTGCGAAGAACGAGAAATGATAGAGTTGTTTATAAGTTAGATTGCTAAACGTGGAGTAGTTGGATCTCTTTAGAGCTCATCAAAGTTATTTGTGGCTTTTTGTTCCCATAAGCTTGTTTCACTCAAAAATAGTAATCTAGGAATAATTAAAGGTATTTTAGTTTTGGCGATAATTAGTTTTTATTTCTTCCTTAGAGAATCCTTGCTTATGAAAGTTGGGTACACATCAAGGTACTGTCAGTGTTACGGTGTAATAGACTATTCCATCTTGCCGGCTCGCAACCGATGTTGGGATTGTTATAAAAGCCGTAGGACTTGAGGTTTGGCAACACAAATAATTAATATGATAATGTATAATAATAATCCAAAGCCATAAAAAGTTTTCTACATCTTGCCGGTTCGCAGCCGATGTTGTAGACTTCTAATAAAGGCAGAGGAAAAATTCCAAGGTCATAATAGACTATTACATCTTGCCGGTTCGCAGCCGATGTTGTGATTGTTATAAAGGGCCAAGGATTAAATACGTTAATGTGCTTAATAATGTTTAAAAATGCCAAACTTCGACTCCGGGGGTATCCTAATAAAAGCTTCTGTCTCTGGACTCGTAGATGAGTTGTTTCGGTCGCAAATAAAAGGGATATCCTCAAAATCGTGTTAAATCAGAGACCTTGATGTGGACCTCATTTTTTGTATGCAACGGTTTTTGAGGGAAGGTTTGGAAACTACTTAGCGTCTAAACTAGGTATCTTTATCGGACTTAAAATTATCAAAACGAGAATTTGAAGAAATTCATTTCTCACCAAAAATAAAATAAATAGAGGAAAATAGGAATTTGGGAACGAGAAGTAATTACACAATTAGCTTTCATGGGTAGTGTCGGCAATCTAACTTGTAAATAACAATAATTTCGTTTTTAAGCTTAGTTTGGGGACTCGTGAAAAAACAGGGACGACGAATTTTATCCGTATGGTCACTTCTTTATGAGTCGTGTTTCCTGCTCGAAGACCCTAAAAGTTATCGTGAGATAATGATTGTCAACAAAACAGTCACATGACTATGAGAAAAATACAAAAATAGAATAAAAAAGAAAATCGGGGAGTTTTTAGAACTTAAGATTTCTTAATCTCTTTTGAAAATTTTGCTATTTCTCAAAGTTAGTAAAAAGATATTAGAATTTTTTGGATCCAAAAACGTGTTTTTATGACATTGCATGAGGACATTGCAATAGCTTAGTCTGGGGGATTTTGGTATGTGCTAAAACACATACCTTTATTTGACCAAATACAGACCAAAATGACCAAAAACTGGCCAAATATGCCAAATATATTGTGTTTTTGTGTTTATGCATGTGCAGGTACGGATATTGAGGAAAAAGACAAAAAGAAAGACAAAATAGACAAAAGCCGAGCACGAGATTGGAAAGAGCACGTAATTACGAGACCAACGATAATTTTATTTGGAGCATCGAGGCAAAGACGGAATTGTGAAAGACTAAATGAAGCCCGAATGAAGATTATTACTTAATTATGTTGGTCTAATTAAGTTGATTATGCAGCCCAAGTCCAACAAATATATTAATCCATTAAAAGGCCCACTCTTTGCAATTTATATGTTGAAGCCCACTTGAACATAAATGAAAAAAAAAAAAAAAAAAAAAAAAAAAAAACTATCTCATGACTTGATCCGTGTATTGAGCCCACCACAAGGCCCATTGAAAAATGGAATATATGTACTGTAAAGGAGATATATCAAAGAGAAGGAGGGTAGCAGCCAAGAACAAGAGAAGCCGCATATCTCATTACTGTATTTATCTTTTCTTCATTTTCTTTTCGTCATTTTTTCTTTCTTTTTCTTTTTATAAGATTAGATTAGTTTAGCTTTTAATCTTTAAATCATGTAAGGATTTTTATTTAATATAAGGATTTAATCATTATTAGTTTATGTCTATGATATATTAATCTTATCAATTTATTTTAATGTTTTAGTTAATCTCTTTTTACCAACTTAATCTCTAGTTTTACCTTCTCTAATCAACTTTTTATATAACTTTCTTTTATAAAATTCTTAGTTGTATGTTTTTAAGTTATAAAGTTTGAATCTTTTTGTTTTAAAAGTTGGTTTAATCTTATCTTTTAACTAAAGTTTTAATCTTTTTAAATTTTTAGTGTTAATTTAGTTTTAAAAATCAAGTTTTTATTATTTTAAAGAGTTTTAGTTATAAAAGTTGCAAACTTTATTATCACATCCACTTAAATTCACATAAAGTTTCAAGCTTTTGAAGATTAGAAGATGATTATGGGTAAATAAGGAATATTTTGGGTTAATTATGAGCTGTGGAGGGGTTTTTAGTTTAGTATGGTTATCGTCATCATTCTTGATCCATTCCGGGTGCTCTCTCTTCCTTTTTTTTTTACTTTCTTTTTATTATGTTTATTGTCATATTTAGCTTTTTAAATGCTTTAGTTAGATTATTAGTTTAGATAATTATGATCATGTTTGTTGGAGTTATTGTTGATTATAGCTTAGTTATTATGATTAGTGAGTAGATATATTATATGCTTGTAAAGTGTTGGTGGATTGTGAATAAAAGTGTGGAAACTTAGAAATTATTGACTTTTAACCTTTGGTTTACTTGGATTCATTTTTAGTAATTTTAACGGGCAAAAGCCGTTAAGATAACTAATTATCAAACCAAGTAATTAAGAAGGTTGAAAATTAGTAATTTCCGGATTATTGTAGATTTGACTAGTTGGTTCTTTTAACGGGCAAAAGCCGTTTGGATAATTAATTATTTAAATCTACTAATTTTTACCTAGAAAAAGAGTTGTTTTCAATATAAGCCAACGTTGTGAGAAAATAATTTATTTTGACAAGTATTAATTAAAAAGGGCTTAAAATGAATATTCACAATTAATGAGCTTTTCACCACTCTTGACAAGCATATCTTTTAATATCATATTCTTAGCTTAACTTTATAGTCATTAGTTGTAGTCTAATTTTAAAATAGTTTAAAATAATTGTTTTAAAATAGTGTTTAATTTTTCTCTAAAAACCAAAACCAAAAATATTTGACAATCAAGCATTAAACAAAAGACATAACGTGATTTTCAATTCAAATCTCGCCGTGGAATACGACTCCGGAAGATCGAATTGTCATTTGTCCTCAAGTGACTATTTTATCTAACGGGAATACAAATTTAAAACTGCCGCGTACTTACAACCGTATCAGTCACCCTCGGTAATAATATGCCAAAGATCAATGTCTTTTGATTTCACATACGTTTCAAATCTTGTTTTCCAATAAATAAAACAATCGGTTTCGAAAAGTGGTGGTCTTTGCATAGATTGCCCTTCTAGATACTTGTCGGAATCCATTGATCGATTCAAGTTTTAAAATACAATTTACTTTAAAATCTTGACTGACATGCCTTCTGATACCAATTGTGGAAAACTAGAAGGGGGGGGGGGGTTGAATAGTTTTACCGGTTTTTAATTTATTTTAAAAAACTTTTCTATTGAAAACCTTGATTCGAATCTTATGTGTGATCAATCAACACCAATATGAACACTACACTAAACTATGCAATATAAACACAATACAACTAAATAAAAGTAAAGGAAAGAGTTGGAAAGATCAAACCGGGACAAAGCGATTTATAGTGGTTCGGTCACGAAGATCTTCTTCGCCCTACTCCACTCCCCGAGTACCACACTCGAGAGTTACAAGCACTATGTCAACAAGACCTCCCTTCAGGCGGAGAAAACCGTACAACGTCGCTTATCCAATTTTTGACACTAAGCTAAATGTCGAGTGCTAATCTTAGCTAGCACCAATCTACCACGATCTACCTGATCCTATCTACTTCACACAAGACTCGATGTACCCGATCTACCTATGATCCACTTGATCAATCACACAAGCCCAATGGCTTCAAGAGATCTCCAAGATCACATAAGATCACAATGATCAACTCTCACTTGACTCAATCTACTCTATCTACCCTTGATCAACTTTGATCAACACACAAGCCCAATGGCTACAAGAGATATTCAATATATCTATAAGATTACAATGATCTTTCCTCACAAACTCTCAAAAGAAAAATGATCTTGATGTATGCTATGATACAATCAAGTATGTAACAAATGTTACTAGTGCTCTAACTACAACTACAACACTTTGTATCCTCTTGGATATCTTGTGTTCTTCTCTTGCACTTGAAGATGAATGAAGAGGATCACTTGGATGGATGATTGGATCACTCTTAAACAAAATAATACCTAACTAAATGATCAAGAAAAGAAGATGTGATGAGAGTATTAAACTCATAAAGTTTTGTGTGAAAAAGGATGCCCAAAATCTGTGAAGTGGGCTGGTATTTATAGGCAGAAAAAATCTGGCCGTTATAGGGACACGACACCACTAAACCACACACGGTACCACTAAATTTAGTGGTACCGTGGCAGACAAAAACGCTCCTCTTTTTGTCTTTTCTGGTGAAAACTTATTTGGGGAAGTTTGGAGTAATTTTGGGGGGGGGAGAGATAGTGTTATGTATTTTGAACTTATTTTTCCATTAAAACATTTCTTAATTCTTCAGAAATAATTTGTAAAGTATATTTTGAAAGAAATGTTTTTTCACATTAAAATGTGAAGTCTTAAGCACAAATTCACTTCTATGATCATTTGTCAAGTTGTAAATTTGTTCTAGAGTGATTTGTGTAGAAATAGGATCTTTCGACTAAAAACTTGTTTACGTTAATTTTAACGTAACGTGTTTTCACATTTTGTCATCCTCAAAACGTGAAGTTATCGAAAGATAGAAATAACGTTTTTAGAACATTATTTGCATCAACACAGAAGAGAAGCAATTGGCAGACGTGCCTATTGTTCATGATTTTTCAGAAGTATTCCCAGAGGACTTACCGGGAATCCCGCCAGTCAGACAGGTAGAATTTGGAATCGATCTAATGCCAGGCGTAACACCAGTGGCACGTGCACCTTGCCGTTTAGCTCCATCGGAGATGAAGGAATTTTCTGATCAGCTACAAGACTTATCGGATAAAGGGTTTATTCGACCGAGCTCATCAACTTGGGGAGCTCCTGTGCTATTTGTGAAGAAGAAAGATGGGTCGTTTCGTATGTGCATCGACTATCATGAACTCAACAAGTTAACCATTAAAAACTGATACCCTCTCCCCAGAATCGATGACTTGTTCGACCAACTCCAAGGTTCTAGTGTATACTCTAAGATCGATCTGCGATCAGGATACCACCAGATTCGAGTACGAGAAGAAGACATCCCCAAGACGGCATTTAGAACGAGATACGGACACTATGAGTTTCAAGTAATGCCTTTTGGTTTGACCAACGCACCGGCGGTATTCATGGATTTGATGAATCGGGTGTGCAAGCCATATCTTGACAAGTTTGTTATTGTATTCATCGATGATATACTCATTTACTCCAGGAGCAAGGAAGAACACGGGGAACATTTGAAGACCATCTTGGAACTACTAAAGAATGAACAGCTGTATGCGAAATTCTCCAAGTGTGAGTTTTGGATGGATTTGGTAAAATTCCTTGGACATGTAGTCAACAGTCAAGGTATTCATGTTGACCCTACCAAGATCGAAGCAATTAAGGATTGGGCGACACCAACAACTCCAACAGAAATTCGGAAATTTTTGGGTCTTGCTGGTTATTATAGGAGATTTATTGAGGGCTTTTCTTCAATTGCCAAACCTTTAACCAAGTTGACACAGAAAAACAAGAAGTATGAGTGGGGCGAAGAAGAAGAACAGGCATTTCAGACATTGAAACAAAAACTCTGTAGTGCTCCAATTTTAGCGTTACCAGAAAGGACCAAAGACTTTGTGGTATATTGTGACGCTTCACTAAAAGGTTTAGGAGCAGTACTTATGCAAAGGGAAAAGGTTATTGCCTACGCTACTAGGCAATTGAAGGTGCACGAAGAGAAGTATACAACCCATGACCTAGAATTAGGTGCCGTAGTATTCGCACTTAGGATTTGGAGACACTATTTGTACGACACTAAATGTGTAGTTTACACTGATCACAGGAGCCTTCAGTACATCCTAGATTAGAAAGAATTAAATATGAGACAACGAAGATGGTTGGAGTTACTGTGTGATTACGACTGCGAGATCCGTTATCACCCGGGTAAAGCTAATGTTGTAGCAGATGCCCTAAGCCAAAAAGAAAGGACAAAGCCATTGCGTGTCAGGTCATTAGTTATTATTGATTTTCTTTAAGATTTTACTTATAAAAATTGAAAATGATCTTCAAAATAAATCTTGAACTCCTGGATTTAATGAGTTCTTGAGCTAATAAAATGGTAGTGATGATTAAACTTGGGCATGCATGGGTATTAGACACAATAAATACACATAAAGTAACATTTGGGATTGGTCCATAACCTGTCCAGGATCTTATGCAATAAAAATGATTCACTGTTTTATCCTCATTGGATTTTAAGCTAAAATAAATATATTGGGAGTTAGCCTCAGGTCTTAGTATCATTTCCCCGAAAACCTTACATCTTAATTCATCGCGATTATTTTTGGAGAAAATCTACACTAAAACTTGTCCAGGATTGTATGTCAGTTTTGAAAGGCCTAATACTCTGAAAAGTTGCATAGTATCACCTGATGGTAAAAATATCAAAGTTTTAGCTAAGACATGTAGAAAACTTTTACCACTGACCTTGTGTCCATTAGCCCTGTAGATAAAAAGATATGCTCATTTTGCTAAGCCTAACTGGATGCTGGAAGGAACTGCATAGAGACACAGGGGTAAATTAGTAATTTCATCCATGTTCTGAAGTTCTCGGTTTAGTGAGGCCTTTATTTTCAAATAATACAGAGTCATACCTTTTCAAGCATATAAAGTTCATAATTTTAGCCTTCACGGTTTAGAAATGGCGACCCGATTAGTGCGGTAATTTTATAAATTTTCCATCAGCTTTGTGATTTACGCCCTATAAGTTATTAAAAACATATTTTCGACCCATGACTTACTATAAAACTTTCAACTAAATTTCCTTATGGTATTATAAGTACAAGTACTGAATAAAGACATAAGTATAAGTGTTATACCTTAATTCCCCGAGCCTAAGTCATGTTGTATTTTAATTAGGTCACTTTTGATCTTTGCGGTTTTTCTCGACGTGCACACTTCTCCGATTCCGTTACTACTTCATCATCGGTGAGTTTATAGCCCCACCTTTTACTTGTTTAAATTTTTACAAACTCCTTGGGGGAGATACATGCTATAAATATTACTTACGATCACAATTGCTTTGAAATTGTATGATATTCGATTATTATTATTGTCTAAGTTTCCCATACCAGAAAGTCCCTCTTATTATTGTGAACCGTTAATCATTTGCGAGTGAACGCGAATACTGTGAATAGATCTATTGGGAATGACATCCCTCATGCCGAAATGTGCCAGTATGGCTATACCATATATTGTATTCGTATTGTTGATTAGGTATGGCTATTACCTATGTCGAAGGGTAAAATTTATATTATGTTAGAATATCCTACATGACGTTAATGTTCGGGGTCACGAGCTTAGTGCAATAATAACCTTACTAGACTCTGCATTTGTTGCTTGGTCGCTTTTTATAAATTATATTGTGATCAACCGCTTATAATTAAACTCTATGGATTCACTCAACCTTTGTGTTGATATTTTTAGCATGTTTTATCTCAGGTCCTTAAGGCGATAGCAGGTGGGAAGCATTTTTGAGTCTTTTTGCATAAATGAAGACTTACCTTATTATAAATCCATTCGATAAACTTTTGAACAATTTATGTTATGTACTAATGTATTGGGACCATTTTATGCTGTAAAACTCTGAATTTTCTGTAATATTATCGAATGGTGTTGATTTTCGAAAACGTCTCATTTTAGAGTTCGTTTTCTATGACTTGGACTGTGTAACTAATAAGTAACTTCCCAAATTTCTATTCTGCATTATAGTAAATTTGGGGGTGTTATATTTAATATTAATATAAAAGTAATTGCAACATACAATCGTTCCACGTTAGTCGTAATAAGCACAGAAATTATATACTAGCACCTCACATAAAGTGTTTGGATTCTCACATCTCTCGAGTGTATAAAGTTATATAACATATGGAAACGGGAAAATAAAACACTCTCTACCTGTCATAGCACATAGATTACCATAAGCTTGAGAACGGATCAAACCTCCACCACTTTTGCGTAAGCACCTAGGATAAACTATCAAAGAGGTCTTTTAAAGGGTTGTAACGTTAGGTGTAAGGGTATGGAAAAACTCGGTTTTTTTGGATATAGGGAATTATACTGGTGACAAGTCAATCATCTTAGTCAATTACATGTACAATGAGGCGTTGCTAAGCCAAGACTCGACTCGACTCGCTAACTACTAACTCTTTTTGTATTTTTCAAGACACTATTTTGACTTAAACAAAAGTAAAGGAAACGGTATGGTAGTCCGTTTGTTTTTTTCTCTCTTCTTTTTCTCTTTTTTCTCTCTTTATATATATATTTTATTTTTTTTTTTTCTTCATACACTCTTGCCCTACCATCCAAAATAATACATCATTACAAAGGGATTTCTTGCTACATCCCTACACTTGAACTTTTACATAGATAAAAACTAACTAACGACCCGAATTAAGAAAATCATAACACGTGGAGTACTTTAAACATTAACTCACATATGGGGGTAATAACATTGACATTCTTCCCCATTACTCCATAATAACTAGTACTTAACCCATGAGTCTAAATCGTCCCAAAACTGTGTTTACAAGATATGACTCGACTTGGCAACCATGTAACCAACCAGACAATTAACAAAGGGTTTATCACATAAGTTGTAATAATAATGCACTGTGGAAAACTAGAAGGGGGGTTGAATAGTTTTACGTCTTTTTAATTTTATTATGAAATCCTTTGTTTATTTTTAAAACACTTAGATTCAAGTTTGTATGAAAAAATAAAACTTGAATCTTATTAGTTATATATTTATTCTTTTAAATTGATTGTAAATGTTTTGGTTTCTTGAATGGAGTTTCAAATTTGATCTTTATGTGAAGTCGACCTCTAAGTAATACTGACAATTATATAAGCCTATGTGTATGAAAGTAATGATGATGTAAGTAAAGAAATAAATAAGGGATGGAAAGATCTAACCGAGACACGAGAGATTTATAGTGGTTCGGCTACAAGGACACCTTCCTTGCCCTACTCCACTCCCCGAGCACCTAGCTCGAGAGTTTTCTTCACAACTTCAATAAGCTCCCTTATGGCGGAGAAAACCTTACACGACTTTGGCTTACACGGGTTTAACGACACAAAGCTAAATGTCGGTTCTAATAGTAGCTAGAACCAATCTCACAACTTCACAACACAACTTCTTCACGACTTATTCACAACGGCTTCACGACTTGAACTCTAGGACTTCACGACTAGAACTTCACGACTTCAACAAGACCGCTTCACAACATCTATGCTACGGCTTCACGACTTCAACACAAGGACTTCACGACTAGGACTTCACAACTTCAACACGACCGCTTCACAGCTTCTATGCTACGGCTTCACGACTTCAACACAAGGACTTCAAGACTAGGAATTCACAACTTCAACACGACCGCTTCACAGCTTCTATGCTATGGCTTCACGACTTCAACACAAGGACTTCACGACTAGGACTTCACAACTTCAACACGACCGCTTCACAGCTTCTATGCTACGGCTTCACGACTTCTTCACCATGGATTCACCACTTCTACACTATGTCTTCACAGCTTCTACTCTATGACCTCACAACTTCTATACCACAACTACTTATACAACTTCTTCACTACTTACACACAACACTAATCTACTACACACACCTTACACACAAATGAATGAATGATTTACAAACTTTGTTAAACTAACAACTTAAGTAACAAGATGATACTAAGTTGTAATACTTCTAATCTTGATTGATAGAAGTATTCTTCTTTTGCACTTGGATAGTTGAAGCTTGGATCACTTGGAAACCAATGCTTAAGAAAATATGATCAAAGGATTTTAGAAAGTATTTACAAGGATTAGAGTGGATTTACAACAGAAAGTTTGGGGTGCAAAAGTTGAGTAAAAATCCAGGGGAAGGCTGGTATTTATAGGCAGAAAAACTGGACAGCTGGGAGCTACTGGAGCGTGGCCGGCCCCCTTAAATAGGGGGGCGGTCCCCTTAATTTTAAGGGGGCCGCCTAACAAAATTAAGGGGGCCTCCCATGCCAGCCGTTGCCCAATTTTGTCTTTTTGTGGGGAAGGTTTTTCTGGAACATTTTTACTGATTTTGGTTAAAAATTTGAATTCATAAATTTATAATGAATTAAACCTTTTTATTTATTACCAAAAATGTTTTTCTAAAATATATAAAATGTTTTTGACATTTTATAAAAAATCTAGTTATTAAGAAAATGTTCCTTTGATCATATAATGCATTAAGCATTAGTTCATTCATACCTTAAGTGATTTGAGTTGTAGAAATAGATATTTACAACTAAATACTTGTTTACGTCATAATTTTCCGATTAATGATTTTACATTTTGTGATTATCAAAACGTAGAGATATCGAAAAATATTAATAACGTGTTTAGGCATTATTTATATCAACAATCTCCCCCTTTTTGATGATTACAAAATCTAAACTCATTAAATCTAAAAATTAGTTTTTAGACAAGTATTTAGTGAGTTTACATCTATTTCTCCCCCTTTTTGTAGAATCAAAAAGGTTTAAACCGACAAGTTTTAAGTGTAAAAGTGTCGTATGAGAACTCCCCCTTGATGTGTACTCCCCCTCGTTTGGGGCACCAAGGAAACGAGCTATGGAACGCTTGCAAGAAAAATGTTAGAAGCACAAGTATATGAAACAACAATAAGCAAGCATATAGAATAACAGCATTCATTTAATAGAAGTGTTGTGTATAAATACACAACCAAGTAGATTACAACATAAGGCATGCAAAAATTCAAACAAAACAACTAATGATACAACATAATCATCCTAGGAGTACATGAGCTTCCATGGGGCTTGCATACAAAAAGGTTTTGAAAATTTATTTTTAAGCATTGCATATGCTTAATTGGGTGAAAATAGAGGTGGTGGTGGTGTAGTGGGTGAAGGTGGTGTAGGTGGTGGTGTTGTAGGGTTGGTAATCATGTGTTCAAGTGATGAAAACATGTAGTGTATCTCATCTCTAAGACCAAAGATTATGGTCCGGTTATGGATGCAACAAAGACAATTGTCACCATGGGCTTCAAGCAATGCCCAAGGTATGGGAAAGAATGGTTGTGGGATTGGTGATGGTGAGAAGTGAGCATCAAGAGGTGTGATGGGTGATAAGGAAATGGCAAGTTGGGTGGATGGAGGTTCTTGAGTGGATGGTGGTGAAGATGCTCTTGGTGATGATGTTAGGTGAGTGTTGATGTAGTCATTGATGGATGAAGTGGATGGTATGGAGGAAGATGATGCTCCATGGGTAGAGGGTGTTTTTGATGGTGCATTTGGTGCACTTGGGGATGAACTTTGAGGTGGTGGTGATGGAGTTTTGGTGTCTTCTTGGGTTAAGTCAATAAAGAGTTGTTTTGGTGGTATGATGACAAGTCTTTGCTTCCTTGGAGTCTTAGAGATGGAGGATTTTGGTGATAACATGGTGGTTTTGGATGGTGAAGGATGATGGAATGAGAGGTGATTATATGGAGGGAATTTATAATATGAAAATGTGGTTGGTTTAGGTTAATTTTTGAGGTTTTGTTGTAAGATTCCAATACCAGTTCGTCCATAAAGAGAAATGGTAGCTGGGGCTAGATAAAAGGGGTCACATGATGCAAAAGAAAATAGTGAATTTCACTGCCCAGATGGCCGGTCCCCTTAATTGCTGGCCGGCCCCCTTAAAATTAAGGGGACCGCCTAGGGAATTAAGGGGGCCGCCCATCTGATGTTTTCTCAGGCGACCAAATTTGAAAATTTCCAGAAAAGGGTCATTGTTAGGGTGTATTTGCAGCAAGCTCCATTTGAATCATGTACATTAGAAATGATTTAATAGTAGCAATAACATATTAAGAAGAATAATGTTTATATGTAGACTACTAAGATCATATTGTAAGCATGTCATGAGCATATATATATATATATATATATATATCATAATGAAACAAAACGATGAAACAACACATTCATAGCAAACATATATAAGAAAGAAAGAAACAAACATTCATTAAATTAAAATGATTATGTGACAAACACAATCATTGTTACAACATACATAGTGCTTAAAGCATACATTTGTTAGAGAATTCTAATTTGCCTAAGAAATCCATTTGACTTGCTTGATGATGGAGGAGTTTTTTGAAATGAAAACAAGTGAGAGGGTGAGTAAATGGGATTAATGAAGGTATATGTTTGGGTGTGTGGAGGTTGGAGATGGTTGTGGTGGAGACATTGGAGGTGGAGAGTTTGGAGTGGACCATGATGGATGAAGGTTTTGATGTTGTTCAAGTGGGGATATTGGATTGGATCTAGTGAGAAGATACTCAATCCAAGTAAAGTGCTCATTTAGAGCAATGGTTTGTTGTTGAAGAAAGATGAAACAAGGACAATTGTTGACATGTTTCTCAACCTGGTTTTTGTTGTGGGGTGATGTGGGAGAGATAGATGAAGGTTGATCAAGGTTTCTTTGGGCTAGGTGTAGGGCAAGAAGAGAACTAAGCTCATGAGCTTCCTTGAGTTCCTCAACGAACTTCAAGTGTTCGGATGAAGGTGATGATGGCAAAGTGTTGTTGTTATGAGGGATGGATGTTTGCACATGCAACATAGGGGTAGCATGTGAGTTGGTAGGAGGTGGTGGTGACACTCTTGGTGGTGGAGATGTTTGTGAACTTGGGTAATCATGAGTGGATGAAGATGGTGATATGGATGAATTTGATGATCCAAGAGTGGTGAGTGTTTTTAATGATGCATTGGTGGGTTGAGTGTGAATGAGATTAGGATTGAAGTTTTGGGATTGATCATAGGGAGATGAAGGGTTAGGGATGGATGATTGGTTATGTGTTTGAACAACATCATTTGTTGGGTTATGGGAAGTTTCAAGCTTCCTCCTCCAAATTGGTCTCACCGAGATTTTAGCAACTCTTGAGGGTTTTGATTTTGGGTAGTTGGAGGATGACATGTTTGAGTGGATGATATGAATGAGCATTTATGATGAAGAGGTGCATTTATAGTGTAGGAATGATGTGGTTTAGGAAGGTAAATTTTGGTGGGTGGTTTATGACAAAATGTGTTTGTGAATTTTGGGAAGAATGGAATAAAATGGGTTGGAAATTGAAAAAGAAAACAGTAAGCCGGATCTCCAGATGGCCGGTCCCCTTAAATAGGGGCCGGTCCCCTTAATAATTAAGGGGGCCGCCTGGGTATTTAAGGGGGCCGCCCATCTGCTGACTTCCAGATTACTGAAAATGGGTTTTTGGCAGAAATTTGTAGAAAAGGTTGTGTTTTTGAGTTTAGTTTCAAGCAAGTCCAACTTCTTTTAAGGCAATTTAGGATTTAATAACTTATATATGTCAAGCATATTTATTTAAGTAACTTTATCTAACATGCAAACTACTCATTAAGCATATAACATGTATATACATATATTAGACAAGAAGATAATACATAGCACCAAGTAATTCATAGTATCATACTTAAGAAGATTAAAAGGGTAGTTAATTAATCCTAATGATTATCTATGTACAAGGGAATGGGGAGTTGTGATAGCATGGACTTCTAGACATGTACCAAGTGAGATCTTTAATATGTAAGCTATGATTTTTCATTTTTGATTTAGTTCACTTATAAGTGTCATATACATAAGTATATATGACATTTATGAGATCACCAAGCATGATTTAAATAGATGTTTTTAGCATTATTCAACAATGTTTGAAAGTAGGTTCTTATGTGGATGTGAAAGATTATTGAATCGCAAGACGGATATACCTAAGGTGTAATGGCAGAGTAACCTATCAAGCTAAGCATATCCTAAGGCAATGATTAACAAAACTATATGCATGAAGTGACCACTTATGAAATTTAAAAAGAGAACTTACCTCACGTCCTAGCTATTCTTCTTAAAATCTCAGATAATGAATGAAGTGCGAAGGATGGGTGAGTCTTCAAGATAACCAAGGTGTGAAAGTATATTGTAGCAAGCTCTTAACACCTTAATAGACCAAACGGCTTGACCCGAACTTGTCTTGTACTTTATAGCAAGGTTCTTATTGACTTTGACTCCAAGATGACATAGGTCACACATAGATGAGATGTCGAGAGAATCCATAAATGTTCCACAACATCACAAGAAATTACTTGAGATGGATTATCATGTGAGATATTGAGTGTGATTCAATATTTGATAATTCATTTGTCTTCGTGCGCATGTTTCAAATTTGAGTAGGTTGACGTGAAATTGAGTTTCTTTCCTTTGTGCGTTTCGTCACCTAATCAATTAAAACAACTTGGTACCCGGATTCTCATGGGTCCGAGATGGTTAGTTGAGGACATCCATTGCATTAGAATGCACATGGTGAGGATGTCGCCAAGAAGTACAAGAATTCCTTAACAGTTTGTTACAAGATACAAACAGCAGATTTCTTTGACTTATATCATTTATAATCATTGTAATTAACCTTATTTCTAAATTTCTCTAATAGGTTTTTCAATTTTAATTTGTTTTGATTTACATGTTGATGATTTATCCGAATTAAATCCTAAACCGGTTTTATCATTGAATGGCTTTTGACAACTTAGTAAGAATTTAAGAGATATGGAGCTTTCTTCAAATTTAGCTAATATTTTTGCTCTTTCATTTAATCTTTTAATTTCAAGTTTATAATCTTGACATATTTTGCATTCTAGATCAATTTCAATATTACTTTCAAGTCTAGACATTTTATCTTCTAAAATTATTTCTTTTTCAAGATTACTTTTAAAAGTTTTTGATGATTTATGTTTAGAAATAGTTTTTAGATCTATGTTGCAAAAATGTTTAAACTCATTTTCTAGTTTTGAAAATTCTAAAATGAATGAATCATAGCAAAAATGTTCGGTTTCGGATTGTACCTTATTTGGAGTTTTATCTAGTTTGCATTCGTCACATACCGGATGATGATCTTCTCCTTCGTCTGTGTCACTCCATGATATTGGATTGTGTTCACTTTGGAGTTGATTCATGTAGTCTTCATCGTTAATACATTCATTAACAACATTTGAACTAGTAGCACATGTATCTATTTTATCTAAATGTTCATCTATTAAATTTTCTAAAATGACTAATTCATGTAAAAAATCAAAATCCTCATCTTTGGCTTGACATTTTTCTTGATGAAAGTTTAAGAGATTTTTCCAAATATCATTTGCCGTTTTACAGAAAGATATTCTTTCATATTCAACTTTCGGCAAGGTTTTGTAAATAATTATTTTAGCTTCATTATTTTTGTTATTCTTTTTTTTTAAATAATCATTTTGAGTTTCAAAATTCGTTTTTGTTTGACTTTCAAAATCCTTTTTTATTGGTTGAAGATCACCAATCGAAATGACATGCCAAAGATCTAGATCAATTGATTTCACATTATTTTCAAATTTATTTTTCCATTCAAGAAAAGTATAGTTTTCAAATAGTGGTGGTGTTTGCATAAATTCCCCTTCTAAATATTTTTCGGATTCCATAGATCGATTCAAGTTTTAAAATACAGTATATTTTAAAGATCTTGATTGACGTGGCTCCTGATACCAATTGTGGAAAACTAGAAGGGGGGTTGAATAGTTTTACGTCTTTTTAATTTTATTATGAAATCCTTTGTTTATTTTTAAAACACTTAGATTCAAGTTTGTATGAAAAAATAAAACTTGAATCTTATTAGTTATATATTTATTCTTTTAAATTGATTGTAAATGTTTTCGTTTCTTGAATGGAGTTTCAAATTTGATCTTTATGTGAAGTCGACCTCTAAGTAATACTGACAATTATATAAGTCTATGTGTATGAAAGTAATGCCGATGTAAGTAAAGAAATAAATAAGGGATGGAAAGATCTAACCGAGACACGAGAGATTTATAGTGGTTCGGCTACAAGGACACCTTCCTTGCCCTACTCCACTCCCCGAGCACCTAGCTCGAGAGTTTTCTTCACAACTTCAATAAGCTCCCTTATGGCTGAGAAAACCTTACACGACTTTGGCTTACACGGGTTTAACGACACAAAGCTAAATGTCGAGTTCTAATAGTAGCTAGAACCAATCTCACAACTTCACAACACAACTTCTTCACGAAATATTCACAACCGCTTCACGACTTGAACTCTAGGACTTCACGACTAGAACTTCACGACTTCAACACGACCGCTTCACATCATCTATGCTACGGCTTCACGACTTCAACACAAGGACTTCACGACTAGGACTTCACAACTTCAACACGACCGCTTCACAGCTTCTATGCTACGGCTTCACGACTTCAACACAAGGACTTCACGACTAGGACTTCACAACTTCAACACGACCGCTTCACAGATTCTATGCTACAGCTTCACGACTTCAACACAAGGACTTCAAGACTAGGACTTCACAACTTCAACACGACCGCTTCACAGCTTCTATGCTACGGCTTCACGACTTCTTCACCACGGATTCACCACTTCTACACTATGTCTTCAACAACTTCTACTCTATGACCTCACAACTTCTATACCACAACTACTTATACAACTTCTTCACTACTTACACACAACACTAATCTACTACACACACCTTACACACAAATGAATGAATGATTTACAAACTTTGTTAAACTAACAACTTAAGTAACAAGATGATACTAAGTTGTAATACTTCTAATCTTGATTGATAGAAGTATTCTTCTTTTGCACTTGGATAGTTGAAGCTTGGATCACTTGGAAACCAATGCTTAAGAAAATATGATCAAAGGATTTTAGAAAGTATTTACAAGGATTAGAGTGGATTTACAACAGAAAGTTTGGGGTGCAAAAGTTGAGTAAAAATCCAGGGGAAGGCTGATATTTATAGGCAGAAAAACTGGACAGCTGGGAGCTACTGGAGCGTGGCCGGCCCCCTTAAATAGGGGGGCGGTCCCCTTAATTTTAAGGGGGCCGCCTAACAAAATTAAGGGGGCCGCCCATGCCAGCCGTTGCCCAGTTTTGTCTTTTTGTGGGGAAGGTTTTTCTGGAACATTTTTACTGATTTTGGTTAAAAATTTGAATTCATAAATTTATAATGAATTAAACCTTTTTATTTATTACCAAAAATGTTTTTCTAAAATATATAAAATGTTTTTGACATTTTATAAAAAATCTAGTTATTAAGAAAATGTTCCTTTGATCATATAATGCATTAAGCATTAGTTCATTCATACCTTAAGTGATTTGAGTTGTAGAAATAGATATTTACAACTAAATAATTGTTTACGTCATAATTTTCCGATTAATGATTTTACATTTCGTGATTACCAAAACTTAGAGATATCGAAAAATATTAATAACGTGTTTAGGCATTATTTATATCAACATGCACTAAAGATGAGTGCATATAAGGTAGGATAAGGTGATTTGGTTGTACATTTAGGGGTGGATTGTAGAAAATGCTCTTCATTAATATTTCGGAATCCACCTAAATATCACGAGAAACACGAAAAGGATAGGCTCTGAGGGGTGTACTAGGGGTATCGTGTACTAAAAATGAGTACATCGCAAAGGTGTAGGAGAATTACTTGACCAATGAAGCCAACGTAATTATAAAACAGGTTTAAAACAAGGGTTATCCTAATGCCTCTTATCATTTAGTTAATCCTAACTACACGAATGTAGTCTCACTAGTGATCTTGGGATGCATCCCAAACTTAATTTCTATAATCTATATACTACCGGTACACTCATAAGCATTAAAGGTGAATGTTTTTTCCTATCAATCTAAAGGTGAACCTCACATTTTTGTGGTGGAAAATTTTGAGTGGTAGGGTTTTTGTGCTAGCTGTATAATTCTTATCCATGAGACGCTTATTATAACTAAAGTTTCACTCCTATATATTATAAATTTTTTAAAATTTGGTGCTAAAATCACCCTAACGAGTATCTCTTTTAGTTTATTACACATTTACTAGAAAAAAAAAAACAAATATCAAGCGAGTTATAGTTTCTAAGGTATCCAATTTTACCATCCCTACACTTAAATTGAACATTGTCCCCAATATTCTAGAAAATTATCAAAGTTATGACAAAGGGAAAAATAGAATAGATGAAAGAAACTAATACTCCCCTGATTTGCTCGGCATGGGCGATGTGAAATAAGGTTAAATCCTCCTCCAAGAAAATAAACTTCAATAATTGCACATCATACTTCATCTTTTATCTTCTTGTCCAATATAACCCATAATTCACTAAGAAAAAAAACACAAAACCTCGCATAAAATCAGCAGTAAATACTACATATATCAAAACTAAATCCTAGAAAGAAAATAAGATATAATGCTTGCAAAATAAATGTTTACAGAGTCCTGGAAAATTAATTCTGGAAATTTTCAAAAATTAAGTTCCAGCAGAAAAACAAAATTTTGGAAAACTGTGCTGCTACAGTGCTTGACGCCGTCAGGTTGTAAACCCTGACGCCCTCAGGATTGACCTGACAGTATTTTTATGTTTTGTTTCTGGAAAATTTCTGAAAAAATTGTCTTAATTAAACTTGGAAATTCTGCAAAACATTTATTGTGACTCGATACAAGCATTTGACTCAAACAAACACACAAATATATGCTAATCATTAGTTGTTAACTTTCATGTTCGAATTTTTTCTTTTAAACAAATATGATCCTCCCTACACTTATCTTTTTGTAAAATACCTTTATATGCAATTAAGACGAGGTTAAAAACAAAATAAAGCATTTTCACAAATTATTCGAAACATGAAAGATTAAGCAATAAAGATGAAACATATATATGACACAAAAAAAAAAAAAAAAAAAAAAAAAAAAAAAAAAAAAAAAAAAAAAAAAAAAAAAAAAACCAAACAAACACACAAAAAGCTTGGGTTGCCTCCCAAGAAGCACTTGTTTTTGTTCGAGTCACGAGCCTGACTCTACCCTTATTTCACGGTTAAAGGGGAGGTTTTCCCTACAGTTAGGAAAAAGAACGGGTGATAGTAGCGATACACAGCAACTCGGTGGGAGTATGCCACGTGAGGATGGAGTGATGGATGAATTATATGCTCAAAGGGGTGTGCTCCTTTCATCATAACCTTACCTAGTTCATTTGGGCCAATGGGTAAATCAAAGTTTTCTCCTAAAAACGGATCATCTTCTATCAACTTTGAGAGACACCTAGTTAGGAATCCATCTTGTTGAATCATAGGGGGGGGGGTGAATACGGTCTCTTCAGCTTTTTAGATGTTTAAAAACTTTAAGCCTCAAAGAGTACCAAGTGGTTTATACAATAACAACCACAATCACAATAACAACACAAGTATATAAAGAGAGTAAAGAGACACCACGATATATACTGGTTCGGGATGGGGGGTTTATCCATCCGTACATCCAGTTGCGAATCCACGACACTATACTATTCACTAAGTATAATCCTTTCGGTGGACTACAAACCGTTACAACTTCACTCCATCGATATGCACAAAGATCGGTGCTCACTAAGAAGAGCTACTGCCAACGGTATTCCGCCCTCGAAAACCACCCTCAAGGACTCGTGATTCGACTTAACCACAAATACCACAAAGACCACAAAGACTTCCCACCAGAAGTATCAAACCCCAACTAGATCCCCAATGATCTAGGCTTGGTCACCTCGACACAAGACTTCTCTTACAACCAAATTGGATGAATAATTGTTTGATTGTTTAATCAAGCCCTAACCTAACCTAGAGACTCGATTGTAATAGAAATGGTAAAGATAAGAAGACCCTCGACACAATCACAAGAGTGGATTAGGTTCTTGTGATTCTTCCCTTGCAAGAGATTTGTGCTCTTTCAAAGAATATTATGTAATAGATTAAGAACACAAGATAGAATTAGAGGATTGAGAGAAAAGAAATAAGAGAGAAAGAATAATGGCAAGGGGTGAGGAATACAAGAGACAAGGGTGGGTATTTATAGGCCAAGATCCCAAGTTATGAAAATTTTACCGAGGCTGGCTCGTCGGAGCGCCAGTAGCGCGCCAGGATAACTGGTAAATTTTTCCTTGTAGGATCTTGGTCTTTTAAATACCCACCCTTGCTAAACCCCCAATTGTACTTCACACATTTAAACATTTATATTATTTATCCTCAAGGTCTACCAACTCAAATAGCCAATTTGTAAATTTTTTTTGTGAAGTGTTTAAGTAAAACCAATTATCAAAGAGAGAAGGGTAGAAGGGATAATTGGATAGGGGTAGTTTGGGTATTCCTCACATGTCATAGAAAAGAGAGTAAGAATATGCTATGAGAATATTCCTTTGCTTGGAAAGGAAGTGTGGATTTTAGAGAGGGAAGATTTGAATTAGAAATTCAAATGTGTGAGAGGGAAGTGAATGAGAGAAGTTGGGTTGAGATCAAACCATGGTTGAGTTAGATGAGATGGTATGGTTAAGAAAAGAGAATATGCCAAAGGAATATGCTTTTCTTGGTAAGAAAGGGTGGATGTTGGATAAGGGTTAAGAGCTAACCATGGTTGAGTTGGATGAGTAAGCATGGTTGGGTTAAGAAAGAATATTCCAAGAATATGCTAAACTTGAAGAGGAGGGTGCGATCAAGGGTTGAGATGAGTTTAGGGTTAGTTGTGAGAGGGAGAGTTTGAATTTCAAATTTGAAAAATAGTTGTTAGAGATGAGTTAGATGTGTAAGAGTGATGTGATAAGGATGTGATGGGGAGCCTTGGTTTGGATTTCAAATTTGAAATGTGAGGAGAGGTAGAGAGTGAGGGAGTGAGTTGTGTGTGTGTAAGAATGAGTTGGATAAGATGTAATGGTGATAAGATGGGGAGCCTTTGGCTTGTATTCAAAATTTGAATTTTGAATGTAGGAGATGAGAATGAAGGTGGTTTTTGGTGAAGGTTTATTTGTGTTTTTGAAATAAAGGGTTGGATGAAGAAGATGATGAGGTGGTGAAATCCTGGTGGTTGGATTAGAAGGAATGTTTGAAAGATATGGTGTGGGTATGTAGTAGACAAGAAGTACTTGGAAGTACATGGAGTGTAAGGGAATATTAAGAGAATATTGGGGATAAGATTTGGGAGGATTTTGAAATGGTTGGAATGTTTGTTTGGTGTTGAGAATAATCAAAGAATTGATTAAGGCTTAATCATAATTTCGTTAAGAAAGAAAAGAATTGACAATTATGATTATGGGTTGTATGTTGAATAAGAAAATCAAAGGTTACTTATAATCTCAAGTAACTCAACGTCAAGTATTCATAATCACATAATACGTGAATTTCTACGACTCGACGTAATCAATAATCACCTTGATGCAAACAAGCTAAGTGCTTTGCATCATTGTAAAGCATATTCCATAGCGGAAAAGAATGCGTTTACGCAAAGGGACCTTTGACTTAGTTTGACCAATAAGGGAGTAAACCTGTTACGTGATTAGAGAAGACGTAAACACCGATTATGGCCATATGAATACTTTCACTTGATGTCACGTGAAATATATAAGTCCCCTAGGTTTAGAAAAGCCTTGGCTAGAGGCGTTTATCAAAATAATTGAGTTGGCGTTTTGCCAAAAACGGGAGGTTGTAAATTTGGATCCCTCTAATTCTAAAACTCGTTTCGAGTGTTCCCAATGAAGCACATAACATATTCATACCTGTATTGAAAGATCCACATTTTTTGGGTAAGGAGAAAGCCGACTTTCAAAATTCATCCCGACAAATACAGTAGGCTGGCGCCTCGGAGCGCCGGCAGCGCGACAAGCCAAGTTATTGTGTCAGGAGGATTTTGGCTAACGTTTGTGATTTTATGTGTTTCGAATGTTTATTTTTCATCATTAAAACATAAGGAGGTCTAAGTAATGTTGTCCCAACAATCTCCCCCTTTTTGATGATGAAAAATAAATTCCGAAAGCAAATAAAATTACAAATTGTAGCGAAGATTAAGAGCGCCGTTGGTGTACCTTGCGTCTTGACCTTTCCTTGTAATTTGGTGAATCCTTGATCTTAATCTTGAATTGGTCTTCACCCGAGCTTGTGCTCTTTGCTTTCTTTCTCCCCCTTTTGTCGAATCAGAAAGGCGGGAATCACTTGGACTTTATCTTGATATAAACCTGAGCATTCATTCCCCGATTTCATGCTCCCCCTTGAACATAGCTCCCCCTAGATCGTTGCTCCCCCTTTTTCCAAGGCGAGGATCCATGGTTCAAGAGCCTCACCTTTGCGGTGTCCTAGCTACACAAGAAACAACCAACAACCAACACACAAACAATCCTCACATGTAGACGTCCAAAATTGGTTAGGTAACCATTTGGATACTTGCAACATTGGTTAGTCTAAGCATGGCATCACATATATTTGCAAAACAATACATCATAAGTTACGCATCTAATACTGTAAATATCAAGATACATGTTCAGGAGGTCGAGGATGCTCAAAATAAAGATTAAACATGGTATTATTAGGTTAAAGAATGGGGAGGTGTGTGTGTTTTCTAGAGAGAGAAAGGTGGAGAAACCACACACACCTCAAGAATACAAAGAGACATCCACCCTCCTAGTTATGACTAGGAGGGGTATTTATACTAGTTTACATACAAAACTTTGACCTATTGGCAAGATAAGTCCCTGTACTTAAATACTATGCAATTCCCTAATATAACATTACTTTAAGGCTAACAAATACATATTCAAAGCATTATATCCGAAATGTTGATAAGCACATGCATAACATCATCACATTGTTATTCATAGAACAAATTTATCAATCATGCATAAACATATCACATACTCAAGTGAGCATAACACATATTCAAATTAAAGCACATAGTTTCACATATAAACACTTTAAGAGTGCAAAGCAAGACCTAAAGGTTCAAGGTGAGATGTGATAGATATCCAATTACCTTTAAGTGCGTGTGTGCCTAGACTTAATTTGTGACATCTACACAAAATCCTATCATTATATGAATGCAACTTTAAGTTCATTACGTTGACATGTTTTCTACAATATTTACAGCAACAATGTGAGTATGATCATATATATCCTAAGGTGAGGAGATTTATCAAAATTCTAGATTGTATACTATGTTTTCTAATGCAATCCTATCCAAAACATGAGAAGGTATAATAAGTATATATGCAAGGCAATCGAACTCAATACCTTAATAATGCCAATTATATGAATGACCAAAACATAAGTTACTACCTAGTATGAAGTCATGGCATAAGGGGATTCCTAAGTGAGTGAATAACACCGTGTATTACCCCCTAGATTAATACAACCTTGCATAGAAAAAGCCTATATGATGTAAAGGTGACCTAAAACAATAACATTTTCAACTTCTTGGGAATCAAATTAATTTTAAACCCTATCAAGCCTTTCACATAATTTCTTAGCACATAATTTAGCCAAGCTTTAAGAGTTTGGAAAAGATCAAGCGAGCATTATCTTTAACAAACATGCACACAATTAGCATGTTAGCTATATGCATGAAATCAACTAGCATCATGGCAAGTGGGCATATAAACAAATAATATCAAAACACATTACTCATGCAAATACAATTAATCACAATGACAAGTAGGCATATAAGCAAATAACATTAAAACATATTCACATGCAAACATATGTTTTATATTACCATTAATCATTACGACATGTAAGCACATAATTGCATAACATCAAACTCAAAAAGCAATTAATCATGGCAAGTAGACATGTAAGCAAATAGCATCAAAACATATTTCTCATGTAAGCACATTTCTCATACAACTACTAAGCATATGGCATTTAGAAAATAACATTGTAGGGAAGCACATAAGCAAATAGTATTAAAACATGTTTTTCATGCAAGTATACTTTTCGTATCATCGCTTAATAACATTAATAAGTAAGCATGTAACCACATAGTATCTAATTATCATCAATTAATCATTACGACAAGTGAGCATAACATATCGCTAAACATACCATTTCAATCATAAGTAGCAAAAGTCACATAATCACATACAAACAATCACTAGTAGGCATATACTCATCTATCATAAAAATCACTCAAGTTAGTCATGAAACTATCTATATGAAGTCTAGGATGATGTTCTTAAAAGTTTGGTAAGTTAATGCTTGTGATATTTCCTTTTAGATGTTTGATGGTACTATTGTTGGTTTGTTATTTTCTCTTGATTTGAAACGACTTGCTTTTGTTTTAAGTTCCAAAATTCTCAATTCTTTGTTGGTGTTTTTGGTTGAAATTGGATGATCAAGTAACACAAGTTAGTTCCTATAATTATGCATGCATGATATTTCCCATTATATTCGATTGTGTATAGATCCTTGATCATCATTTTGGAATTTAAATGATTCTATTTTCACACAATATAGATCCTACATCTTATCATGCATGAACCAAGTGCAAGTATTTTCATGTAAGTCATCCCAAGAATGTAGTTATTTGTGCATAGAAATCAAGTGTATATTTTGTTATTAGATACACAAACTAGATCCTATAAACCGTCAAACATGTATAGAAAGTCAATCTACAACCATGATATCTCCGATTTATAGTTCATTGTGTAGTGTGTCGACATTAATAATCCTTATTTGTTACTTGCATTAACAAAATAAGTTTATAAGTTTTCGGATAAAACACTTAGTTTATTAAGTCTATTCATTGGGTATTTTAGTTTGTTATGCAATACCATACCGAATTTAGGAAAATTCTCATAAACTAGGTGACTAGTTTGTATGCATGCATAAACTCTTTTATTTTCTTTTCTACGCTAAAACACATAGCATGCAATTTTCACATAAGTTGAACAAGTAGAGGTAGATATAAACTCTTCAACACAAGTATGAGTTGTGATCCGAAATTTTATCTAGTCTTGGTAATTTGACACAAATGACTTTCAAACCCAACAAGTGTAGTAGGATGTTTTGTATCAAACTTTCTTGTTCATAACACATAGTATAGACATGTAGAATCTGAGATAGTATCAACCATCGTTTCAATAATGCATTGATAGATATCTTTCCTCTCGAAAAACAATTATTTGTATTTCCTTCCATGCCTTCTCATAAGTCCTAATCACATAAGCACATAAGCTCTAAGAGCATTCAAAAGGACCTTACACATGACCAACTAGATTATTAACTAATTTACCTTAAAATATTGTTCTCTTAAGGTGCATGTCAACCATGTACACCCAAAACTAAAATCCTAATATTGTTTAGTTAGTGGCCTAAGTGTTCTCAAAGATCTAAGACTTAGATTATGATCTGTTTAAGTTATGAAAGTTGTAAGCACATAAATATATTCCCTAAACACATAGCATGCAAGTTTAATCTCACTTTATGTTAATCGCCTTTATTTTTCTAAGTTTTCCTAAATTTCAAGTTATGACAAAAATAAGCTACCTAGCATCAAACAAGTTCACATATCATTTTCGACAACTAACATATAAAGCACTTAAAGATTCATAAGCATAAAGGAAAACTAAGCTTGATTTTGATGGATGATTTTTGTTTCATGAACACGAGATAAAGATCCTCCATTGACACTTAGACTACCAATGACCTTTCCTAAAAGGTTACTTATGTACACCATCATACCCCTTGTACGAAGTAAACAAACTTCTACTACGATCATGTTCTTGGAGCGACCACTTTCGGCAATCTAATAGGTAGGTTCAAGCTTATACCTAACAAATATATAGCTCAAAAACTTGGTCCCCAATGCTTGTTGGGTCCATTGTGGTTAGCATAAACCATTCCCAAGTTGAACATTCTTGGGTCTTGAAGCAAGACACTAAGTGCTTCTATTCCAAACCTTGAAAACATATCCCAATGGTTGCTTTGAAAATTACTTTGGTGTTGAAAACTTGGTCTAATGTTTTGATGAACTTTAGGTCTAAACGATCTTTGGTTTGGGTAGGAGGTGTCTCTCCTTTGAAATGAGTTATATAATTGATTATGTGAAGACCTCCGGTTGTTGTATGAAAATTTTCTCTTTTGAAATGAAGGTCGGTTGCGTGAATTTGAAGGTCTCAAGTTAGGTGTGGGTAAGAATGGTCTTTGGTCTGCTTGAGTTTGAGTGTATCCAAGTCCGTTGTGTGAAACCGGTTTGTAAAATTGTTTTATGGTTTGGACTCTAGTAATAGGTGTTTGGATACCTCAAGTGTTTGCAAAAGGAGTTTGAGGAACAATTGGTTTGACAAAATCATTTGACGAGAAACCATTTTTGTTCAGACTCCTTGAACGCTGGTGGCGTGTTGGCGCGTCAAATTCTAAGCAATCTGGTTTTTCGTTTTGACCTTCATTCACAAACAATATTGGTTTGTTTAGACTTACGAAAGTGGGTTTCTCATGTTTTGAAAATCCAAGACCTTCCTTATCTTGGAACAACTTTTGACAACTTAACATATCATCCAAAACATTGCTACTTTTCTTAAATTTTGAAAAACTTAACGCTTCCTTTTGAAGTTTTGAAACATTACCTTTTAAAGAGTCAACCTTTTGTTTGAGTACATCACATTTTTGACATGGTTCAATCACCTCTTTAGACTTAGCAAGTTTCTTTACTTCAAGTTCAAGTTCATTGATTTTGTTATATAGTTTAATTTGTTCACTTTTAAGAAAACATTTTTCCTTTAAAAGTCTTTTAATTGTTTTAACAAAATCTTTGCTAAGTTTTAAAAGTTCCTCATTTTCCTTTTGCAATTCATGAAAATTTAACGTACTATTAGAAATATATGAGTTTGAATATACGTCTTGCGATTTGATTTCCATAAGACATGTTCCGTTCTTCTCCTGTAGATCATCGTCTTCACTATCGCTCCATGTAGTCTCACCAAATGTCTTCGAATCATTCTCATAGGAGTATCCATAATCACTTGTACTTTCCCCCAATGAACTAAGGTTCTCTTGAGCCATTGATCTAATACTCAACTTCTCCAAAAATTATCGTAGGATTTTGAAATTTTTGAAAAAGAAGTTTTTGCTTTAAGACGCCTTCTCGGGAAGGTTTTAACGCTCAAAAACTTGAGTATCCCGCTCTGATACCAATTGTAGAACTTTAGGAGGGGGGGTGAATACGGTCTCTTCGACTTTTTAGATGTTTAAAAACTTAAAGCCTCAAAGAGTACCAACTGGTTTATACAACAACAACCACAATCACAATCACAACACAAGTATATAAAGCGAGTAAAGAGACACCACGATATATACTGGTTTGGGATGGGGGTTTATACCATCCGTACGTCCAGTTGCGAATCCACCACACTATACTATTCACTAAGTATAATCAATTCGGTGGACTACAAACCGTTACAACTTCACTCCACCGATATGCACAAAGATCGGCGCTCACTAAGAAGAGCTACTGCCAACGGTATTCCGCCCTCGAAAACCACCCTCAAGGACTCGTGATTCGACTTAACCACAAAGACTTCCAACCGGAAGTATCAAACCCTAACTAGATCCTCAATGATCTAGGCTTGGTCACAAGACTTCTCTTACAACCAAATTGGATGAATAAATGTTTGTTTGTTTTGTCAAGCCCTAACCTAACGTAGAGACTCGATTGTTGACACCCAAATCACTCTCTAAACAAACCAAATGCTTCCCAATAAGCTCTAACCCATGGCCATCCACAATTCACCATGCTCCAGCTTCTTTGACCTTTTTATTTATTTATTTTATTTTTTATACTTTGAAACTGAATATAAGATTAAAGAACTAAACGAACTATTGTGAGCTTGCTTGAGCTTATGTAAAGGAGTAGGAGCTTATATGAAAGCTTATAAAGAAATTTTCAGTAACAAATAAACTTAAATTTCAAAAGCAGAATTTTAACTAAAAAAAACTGAACTTTCATTCAACTTAAAAAGATTACAAGGCTTGAAATAAAAAGACAATTGAACACTAAAACCTAAATTAAAACTTAAAATTAAGCTAAAAAAACTAACTCAGGACTAACTCACTAACTAACTCCTTTCTTTTGGCTTCAAGAGTCCCTATTTATACTAAAGCTAAGCTAGGGTTTCCTTCTTCTTCTTCTTATGCTTCTGTGCTTCATTCTGGACCCTTGGATATATCTTGGAATCATCACAGCCCTTGATTGGGTTTTGGCGCCCTTTTATCACTTGGATACCCAGGTAGTGGCATTGGTAACATGCAAAAGGGGAAGGTTTCTTGTGATGGGAGGGAAAGTAGGGCAGCTGGAGCAGAGGTGAGTAGAGGAGACATTGTGTCTGGGTTTGCTTTTGGCGGGATGATGGGAAAGATGGGTTGACTTTGTGATTTGACCCTGGGATTAGTTAAATAAAGGGATGGGTTGAGTGGGTGGATCCAGGTTTTAGTTTAGGATTGGGCCTGGTTGTGGAGTGGGCTGGGTTTAGGATTTGTTAGTGTAGTGGTTAAATGGGATTTTGTTTAGTGTAATTTAAATGGGCTGACTTGGCCCACTAAATTGGGTCGGGTTGGCCCATGAAAAATGGTTTTGGGTTTGTTTCTCCATGCTCATTCCAAGGCTAAATCCCGGGGTTGACTTTGACTTCGTCTTCACTTGATCAAATGCACAAATATTGTCGAGACGATCTAAAAATGTTCGTTTTTGCTCTGTTTTCAATCCTTTGTACCTGAAATGCATAAAAATACAAACCAAGGATATTTGTAGTATAAATGGGTATATTTGGCCGTTTTTAGCATTTTTTTATGTATAACATGGGCATAAAATGATGAGTAAATAGGCACTCATCATCCCCCCACACTATCAATTGCTAGTCCCTAGCAATCCGATCATATAAAGTAATAAAAGGATCAAAAGAATACCAAGGATACCCCATTTTGAATTTTTATTTGATGCAAGAAATTTAAACTAGAACAAAAATAGATAAATTGTTTGATTTTCAAAAATGGCATCATGGAACGGGATTCACACAAAATTGGTGTCTCCAGGGAATTGTAATCGTCATCCTCTTTTTAATACTCCCAACTAAGCTTAAACTCAATGTGCAAATGTTTTTGTAAAATGCTAACACTACTTATACTATGTAACACCCCAACCCGACAAGGGCAAAGATGTCACAAATATATGGCTTCATATCAGAACAAACATAACATTCAATAATAAAACAGCAGAAGTCTTAACATTAAATCCAAAATAAGTCAACACGACTTATACCAAATGCAAGACGGAAAATAACTGAAGTACAAAATCCAATATTCAAATGCCTAAACAATGGCATATCAAAATAAATAGATGTCCAGATGGTAAAGCTAAAAACACTAAGGTCAACTCCAAATCAGATTGCTCTCATCCCAAAGCTAAAACCCAGCTTCCTAGCTTAAGTACCTGCCGCAGGAAAAGAAATGCGGCTGAGCTACGAGAGCTCAGTGAACAGATATATAGATAAACAGAAACGACAACAGATAGCAGTACAGAACAAATCAGGAATACATATCATACAGATACAGAGTCAAAGTGAAAGGATAGGAAAAGAAATAAGGAACATGAAAAGAATGAAAAAGAGATAATGAAACAAATCAGGTTTAAGGAAAACAGAAATCCATCACGAGCCCAGATAACAGATAATATCATATAATATAACAAACCTGTGTAGAGTGGCCAACTCCCAGATAATGTGAGTGACGTGTATCGCACACACCATCAGTCACCAGATATAATAATAAACAGATAACATAAATATAAACATATATCAGATAACAGATAACAGAATCAGAACTAGGATGCATCCATGCGCCCCCGGTGGCCAGAAACTCCTTAACACACCAGATAAAATAAATCAGGGACGGAACAGGTCATCACTCTCCTGCCCTAGAGTCATGTCAAAGGTGCATCAATGACATGGACATGAAACCCTCATGCCTAGTGATTGGCTCGGACATCAAACTGTAGGTCAGAGGTCAGAGGTCAAATGAACTATCAAAATCAGAAGGTCATATCTTAAGGGTACATGGCAAAAAGGTTCATGTTAAAGTCCAGAATTATCAAAAGTTCAAATAAGAATTTTAAACAAAGGTTCAGAATGAAAAAGCATAGCAGAAGGTTCAAACAAAGATTCAAGATAACAGATTACACAGAGATTTACAAACAGAGGGGAACATAGCAATGGTATAGGGAAATCCTAATAAGGAAAAGAAATACTGAGAGAAAAGGGAAAAGAAACACCCTTACTGAAATAGGGCAGAATATCTGTACCTTATTAGCACAGCAGAAATCAGACAAACAAACACAGAAATCAGATGATCAAGACTTCTCCTTCTTCACACCTAAGGAAGAGGAAGACAGAATTACTACAGATTTTAATTCAGATTATTACTCTTTGTTTATCTCATTATTTTATGTACTTTCCATTTTTAGTAACTTTCCAAATTTAGTAAGTTTTCCAGAATTAACAGGTTTTCCAGAATTAACATATCTTATCATTTCAGATTAAGTTGAACCTTATTCAGAGATTATTTTGGAATACAGTACATTTTATCATGTTACAGAAGTTTAGGGTTTTAAATGACAATTATACAGAGTTTAGGGTTTTAAATGTAACTTCATTAATTACCAAGGTCATTAATGAAAAATACTTTAAATTACAGAATTAAATGCTCACTTTATTCAGAATTACCTTTATTCCCTTAAGTTTCATAATTTACAGATTACACCCCTTTAGTTTCATAATTTACAAAACAAAGCTTATAATTACATATTTTACAAATTAAACCCTATAATATCCATAATTACCAACCAAACATATTATATTTCATAATTACAGAATAAACCATCAGAAGTTAGTACTTTACATATTTGACCCCTCAGAATTCAGAATTTACATATTTAGTCCTTTAAGTTTACAAAACATATATATTAAGTCATAATTCATAATAATTACATAATTAGCCCAAAAATCCTCAAAATTACACAACAACCTTTTTATATCAGTATTAACACAAAACAACTTCAGAATTCCAGATTTACACTTTTGGTCCCTCACTTTTAATTAATTTCCAAACGAAACCCTAATTTCCCATTAATTCATTATTATGCCAAATTTACACTTAGGACCCCAAAGTTATATTTTTCCCACATTCCTACAGATGTATATGATCTTACAAAAATATCCCAGAAGTTTCAAACTTGGCAAAACAGGTCCTTATGCATTTAACTTCAAATCGGTCATACTTTTTACAAACAATTAGAAACCCTACTATGCACCAATCATTGAACCATAATTCAATCATCATTAAAACAAAATTAATGACCAGATTCATGTCCAAGAACCCTAACCCTAGTAGCCCCGATCTTCCTTTTATTTTATTTCTTGTTTTTCCAAAATCCGGTTTATACAATAATTAACCACGTTAAATTTAAGCTTCTAAAAATCAAAACCATATTTTTCCCAGATCATATGACTCATAAGGAACCCACGAAAAATAGTGAACATGCCCAGAAAATTCGTTTAACATATATTGCATATTTACGTATGTTTTAGACACTAAAATTACAACGACTTGATTTAGGCCATTATAATTCAATCTATCATTTTTCCCAGGTCTAATACATCATAAGAGGTCTAAATAAAATAGCCATTATGCCCAGAAATTCGGATTTCATATATTTGCAATTTACGTGTTCTTTAGCCATAATATTTTCATACGCATAGAATTAGCATGCATGGATCGATTTGCATATTTTATATGAGTTATATAACATCTAAATATCACTGGAAAAATTCCATATTAATTTTAACACGTTTGGTTAAGTTGCAAGAATTATTACCTTGATTTAGTGCAAATCGACAAGAAATTAAGAACAAGAATAAACCAAGGAGAAAACGCAGCAACTAATAATTTTCCTAGCTTCCTTGCACCTCCAATAACACCAGAAAAATGCTTGTTCAATCCCAGAATTCGTGGAGAGGCCTTGGACGAATTTCTTAGATCGCTAGGGTTTATATTGTGTTAGTCGGTTTTGTTTTTTGAGGATAAAAAGAAAAGGATTTGTTTTAATATTATGGAACCGACTTTAGGGGGGGGGGGGAAATCAGTATAATTCGGCCCATGATATCCAGAAAATATTGGGTTTGATTTTGTTCCATATTTCTTATTTTATTTTACATGTTATTTAATAAAAAGAATAAAAACATTATATTTAGTTAAATGTATGATTTTCGGATTTAATTAGTTAATGTGCATGATTATTTTTTTGAACATTTAAAATGATGTAACATTGTCTCAGAAATTATTTTGTTTCAGATATAATTCGATTTCAGATGTTTTGGAATTATTTCGGAATTTTATAAGTTATTTTATAAGGTTTTATATTATCAGGGGTACTTTGGTAATTTTACGGGTTATCTGAATTTCAGGTATTACAACTTCTTCCCCACTAACAAAAAAAATTTCGTCCTCGAAATTTGCAGAAAGCAGAAGGAAAAGAGAGAGCAGAAAACAAAGCAAGACATACCAGATTAAAACGAGAAGTGCGGATAACTAGCTCGTATTGATTCCTCGGTTTCCCAGGTAGCCTCACGCTCCGGGTGGTTCTTCCAAAGAATCTTTACGAACGGAATCACTTTATTCCTCATGACTCGTTCCTGACGATCCAGAACCGCTTCCGGTTCTTCAGACAAGGACATATCAGGTTGGATCTGATCAAGCGGATAAGATACTACATGCAACGGATGATAGTTGTATCCCCTCAGAAGAGATACATGAAAAACATTATGCACATGAGATAGCTGAGGAGGTAAAGCCAGACGATAAGAAACCTCCCCAATACGATCCAGAATTTCAAACGGTCCAATAAATCGAGGACTCAACTTGCCCTTGATTCCAAAACGCTTAACACCACGGAAAGGAGATACTTTCAGAAATACCCGATCACCTACATTGAATTGCAGATCCCGACGGTGCTTATCAGCATAACTCTTCTGACGAGCACGCGCCTCCTTCAATTTCTCCCTAGCCACAGCTACCTTTTCATTAGTGATCTCGACCATTTCAAGTCCCTCAATCAGACGTTCACCTACTTCATTCCAACAAACAGGAGCCCTACATTTCCTACCATACAACATCTCGAAGGGAGCCATACGGATACTCGCATGCCAACTGTTATTATAAGCAAACTCCACTAAACACAAATACTCATCCCAACTACCGGTCCATTCCAAAGCACAAGCCCGTAACATATCTTCCAAAGTCTGAATGGTCCTCTCAGACTGACCATCAGTTTGGGGATGAAATGCAGTACTGAACTTAAGACGAGCGCCCCAAACTTTATGAAGTCCTTTCCAGAAACGCGAAGTGAAACGAGGATCACGATCGGAAACAATAGACGAAGGCATACCATGTAATCTAACGATTTCCTGCTGAAAAATCTCTGCCAACTGACTGACACTATAGGTCATACGGATAGGTAAGAAATCAGCGGATTTAGTTAGCCGATCAACGACCACCCAAATCGCATCATGTCTTTTACGAGTAACAGGTAGACCAGAAACAAAGTCCATGAAAATCTCATCCCACTTCCATGCCGGAATCTCCAAAGGTTGTAACAAACCACTAGCCCGCTGATGTTCAATCTTAACTTGCTGACATGTCATACATCTAGCAACAAATAACGCCACATCTTGCTTCATACCGTTCCACCAGAAATGCTGCTTAAGGTCCCGATACATCTTGGTAGAACCAGGATGAATAGAGAAAGGAGAACTGTGAGCCTCAATCAACACAGCTTCACGCAGATCAGAATCATTAGGCACACATAACCGATCCTCATACCAGACAACTCCATCATCATCAACTCTGAATTCAGTTTGCTTACCCTCTTCAATATTTTGAACAATAGCCCAGAGTTCACCATCATCTTTCTGAGCCTCTTTAATACGCAACATCAGATTTGACTCAATCTTTAAGCTCGCCCAGCAACCAACATCACGTCGAACACACAACTCAACATCCAGACGCTCCAAATCCTTGAGAACATGCGGATCAATTTCCAAACTAGCAACCATTCCAGATTTCCGACTAAGTGCATCAGCAACAACATTAGCCTTACCGGGATGATACTGGATGTTAGTGTCATAATCCTTCAGAAGTTCTAACCATCTTCTCTGCCTCATATTAAGCTCCTTCTGAGTAAAGATGTATTTGAGACTCTTGTGATCGGTGAAGATATCACACGATTCGCCATACAAGTAATGTCTCCAGATTTTCAATGCAAAGACAACAGCCGCTAATTCCAGATCATGAGTCGGATAATTTTCTTCGTAGGGTTTCAATTGCCTCGAAGCATAGGCAATCACCTTGCCGTGTTGCATAAGCACACAGCCCAAACCCTTCTTAGAAGCATCACTATAGATTTGGAAACCTCCAGATCCCGATGGTAAAGTCAGAATAGGTGCAGACACCAAACGCCGTTTCAACTCCTCAAAACTCTGCTCACGCTCATCAGTCCATACAAACTTTTCACCCTTCCGCATCAACTGAGTCAAAGGCAAAGCTAACTTAGAGAATCCTTCAACAAAACGCCGATAATAGCCAGCTAATCCCAGAAAACTCCTAACTTCAGTCACAGTGGTTGGTCTCGGCCACTTGGTGATAGCCTCGACTTTAGATGGATCCATGGTGATACCATCTGCAGACACAACGTGACCAAGGAAAGCTACTTGGTTCAGCCAGAATTCACATTTAGAAAATTTCACGAATAATTTCTGCTGCCTCAGAATACCCAGAACAATACGCAAATGCTGCTCGTGCTCCTCAGACGATTTAGAATACACCAGAATATCATCAATGAAAATGATGACGAACTTATCCAGAAATTCATGAAAGACCCGATTCATTAAATCCATAAACACAGCAGGAGCATTTGTTAAGCCAAAAGGCATAACCAGAAACTCATAATGCCCATAACGGGTACGGAAAGCAGTCTTAGATACATCCTGCTCTTTAACTCGCAATTGGTGATAACCAGATCGCAAGTCAATTTTGGAGAATACTTTAGCTCCCTGCAGTTGATCAAACAAGTCATCAATACGAGGAAGCGGATAACGGTTTCGGATGGTAATACGATTTAACTCCCGATAATCAATGCACAACCGCATACTACCGTCCTTCTTCTTCACAAAAAGCACCGGAGCACCCCATGGCGAGACACTAGGGCGAATGAAACCACAATCCAACAACTCTTCCAGTTGCTCCTTTAATTCCTTCAGTTCGATAGGTGCCATCCGGTACGGAGCCTTAGAGATAGGTTCGGCACCGGGAATCAGATCAATAACAAATTCAACTTCTCTAGCCGGAGGAAGACCAGGAAGTTTCTCAGGAAAAACATCGGCAAAATCCCGAACAATGGGAACATCAGAAATATCAGAAGTTTCAACAGATGAATCCTTAACAGAAGCCAAATAGCCTTGGCAACCATGAGATATCAGAGTCCGTGCTTTCATAGCAGAGATGATTTTAACAGACTTCAGAGGGCGGAAACCATGATAAACGAATTCAGGATGGTTCAGATCTCCAAAAATTACATTCCTAGCATGACAGTCAATGGTAGCTCTATGGGAAGCCAACCAATCCATGCCCAGGATGACATCGAAATCGATCATATCCAGAGGAAGTAAGTTAGCCGGACGAACCCGGTCATCAAAACGCAAAGGACAGTTAACATATACATGATCGAGGAGGACACTGTGTTTCATTGGGGTGGAAATAGATAGTTGGTTTATTAATGGTGTTGGAGTTGTTTTAAGTTTCTGAGCCAGTTTTACAGATATAAAAGAGTGTGTTGCGCCGGTATCAAATAATATGAATACAGTATGATCACCAATATGCAGAATGCCAGTAATGGTACCTGATGATTTAGCTGCCTGATCCCGAGTAGTCGAAAACACACGGCCTGTGTTCGGAGGAGGAGGAGGCAAATACTGCACAGTTGGGGTCGGATTATGCTTAGGACAATCTTTCACCCGATGCTCAGAAGACCCACATCGGAAACATGCCCCAGAAGCCCTACGACACGGTCCGGGATGACTCTTCCCACAAGTAGTACAGATAGGAGGAGGAGGTAAAGCCTGAGAACCCGATCCAGAACCTCGAGACTGCTGCTGATAACCCTTGGAAGGCTGATCCTTCCACTGCTTCTGACTGTCACTGCGTCCATGACGATCATTCCCCTGCCTAGAAACCGACCTCGAATCCTGACCCTTCGAGTCGTTCCTCTTCTGATCATAACTCCTACCTGACTGACCCTGATAGTCACGTCCACGATCTGACTGACCTCGGTGCTCAAAGTTCCTACCAGAATACCCCTTGTTGTCCCGATTCTGACTCTGATTCTGATTCTGAACCCTGTCGCCATCACGGTTTCGCTTGAAACCAACTCCCTCATGAAAAATCTCAATGTTGCGAGCTGCATCGCAACATGCTGACGGATCCTGAAACTCATCATTAAGCATACGATCGAGCACCCACCTAATTCAGAATAAATTGAAAAGAGCATTAGGATCTATTGGAAACAAACATCAACTTTATACAGGTTACAAACCTTTTGAGTCCCCATTTGAATTGCTTGGCTTGACGCCTTGAATCTCCAGCAGTGGGGCCCACAAAGCTGACCAATCTCTGAAACCGCTCCAGATATTCCCCTGCGTTCTCAGAATCTAGCTGGGAAATGGTGTTGTACTCCCGAATAAACCTCTGCTGCTCAGAGTCAGGGAAGTACCGATTATAGAATGTAGTGCGGAAATCAGCCCAAGTACAACCAAGAACATACGGATCGCCTCCTTTAGCTGCCTTGTGTGCCTTCCACCAGTTAAGTGCATCACCTTCAAGCTTAAACACAGCCAAACGAGTCTTAAACTCGTCCTCACAACCTAGCACCTCAAACAGCTTCTCCATGTGGGTAATCCAGTCCTTTGCAGCATGAGGAGTAGCAGCAGAACTGAAAGACAACGGCTTGAGTTTGTTGAAACTCTCAAGCCACCCATTAATGGTAGTGGGTCGGCCCCCACCACCAGAAGAACTACCAGCACCTCCAGATGAACTAGCTCCACCATTGATAAGCCGGTTGATCACCGCATCAGTGTTAAGACCGGGTAACAGATTGGCTATAGCATTAGCCACCAAAGCCTCCAGATTAGGGATCTCAGCATCCCCTCCACTAGTATACTCCTGATGACGAGTGTTAACCATCTATATAATTAAGAAGACGATTAGTCAGATCAAGCAGAATATGACAGAGCAGAATAAGGAAAAAGAGTACGCGAAAGGAAACCTAATGTCTACCCAATCCTCACAGGTCAAAGGCCTAAGCCTAAGGGTTTCGGATGCCTGTTGCTCTGATACCACAAATTGTAACACCCCAACCCGACAAGGGCAAAGATGTCACAAATATATGGCTTCATATCAGAACAAACATAACATTCAATAATAAAACAGCGGAAGTCTTAACATTAAATCCAAAATAAGTCAACACGACTTATACCAAATGCAAGACGGAAAATAACTGAAGTACAAAATCCAATATTCAAATGCCTAAACAATGGCATATCAAAATAAATAGATGTCCAGATGGTAAAGCTAAAAACACTAAGGTCAACTCCAAATCAGATTGCTCTCATCCCAAAGCTAAAACCCAGCTTCCTAGCTTAAGTACCTGCCGCAGGAAAAGAAATGCGGCTGAGCTACGAGAGCTCAGTGAACAGATATATAGATAAACAGAAACGATAACAGATAGCAGTACAGAACAAATCAGGAATACAGATCATACAGATACAGAGTCAAAGTGAAAGGATAGGAAAAGAAATAAGGAACATGAAAAGAATGAAAAAGAGATAATGAAACAAATCAGGTTTAAGGAAAACAGAAATCCATCACGAGCCCAGATAACAGAGAATATCATATAATATAACAAACCTGTGTAGAGTGGCCAACTCCCAGATAATGTGAGTGACGTGTATCGCACACACCATCAGTCACCAGATATAATAATAAACAGATAACATAAATATAAACATATATCAGATAACAGATAACAGAATCAGAACTAGGATGCATCCATGCGCCCCCGGTGGCCAGAAACTCCTTAACACACCAGATAAAATAAATCAGGGACGGAACAGGTCATCACTCTCCTGCCCTAGAGTCATGTCAAAGGTGCATCAATGACATGGACATGAAACCCTCATGCCTAGTGATTGGCTCGGACATCAAACTGTAGGTCAGAGGTCAGAGGTCAAATGAACTATCAAAATCAGAAGGTCATATCTTAAGGGTACATGGCAAAAAGGTTCATGTTAAAGTCCAGAATTATCAAAAGTTCAAATAAGAATTTTAAACAAAGGTTCAGAATGAAAAAGCATAGCAGAAGGTTCAAACAAAGATTCAAGATAACAGATTACACAGAGATTTACAAACAGAGGGGAACATAGCAATGGTATAGGGAAATCCTAATAAGGAAAAGAAATACTGAGAGAAAAGGGAAAAGAAACACCCTTACTAAAATAGGGCAGAATATCTGTACCTTATTAGCACAGCAGAAATCAGACAAACAAACACAGAAATCAGATGATCAAGACTTCTCCTTCTTCACACCTAAGGAAGAGGAAGACAGAATTACTACAGATTTTAATTCAGATTATTACTCTTTGTTTATCTCATTATTTTATGTACTTTCCATTTTTAGTAACTTTCCAGATTTAGTAAGTTTTCCAGAATTAACAGGTTTTCCAGAATTAACATATCTTATCATTTCAGATTAAGTTGAACCCTATTAGAGATTATTTTGGAATATAGTACATTTTATCATGTTACAGAAGTTTAGGGTTTTAAATGACAATTATACAGAGTTTAGGGTTTTAAATGTAACTTCATTAATTACCAAGGTCATTAATGAAAAATACTTTAAATTACAGAATTAAATGCTCACTTTATTCAGAATTACCTTTATTCCCTTAAGTTTCATAATTTACAGATTACACCCCTTTAGTTTCATAATTTACAAAACAAAGCTTATAATTACATATTTTACAAATTAAACCCTATAATATCCATAATTACCAACCAAACATATTATATTTCATAATTACAGAATAAACCATCAGAAGTTAGTACTTTACATATTTGACCCCTCAGAATTCAGAATTTACATATTTAGTCCTTTAAGTTTACAAAACATATATATTAAGTCATAATTCATAATAATTACATAATTAGCCCAAAAATCCTCAAAATTACACAACAACCTTTTTATATCAGTATTAACACAAAACAACTTCAGAATTCCAGATTTACACTTTTGGTCCCTCACTTTTAATTAATTTCCAAACGAAACCCTAATTTCCCATTAATTCATTATTATGCAAAATTTACACTTAGGACCCCAAAGTTATATTTTTCCCACATTCCTACAGATGTATATGATCTTACAAAAATATCCCAGAAGTTTCAAACTTGGCAAAACAGGTCCTTATGCATTTAACTTCAAATCGGTCATACTTTTTACAAACAATTAGAAACCCTACTATGCACCAATCATTGAACCATAATTTAATCATCATTAAAACAACATTAATGACCAGATTCATGTCCAAGAACCCTAACCCTAGTAGCCCCGATCTTCCTTTTATTTTATTTCTTGTTTTTCCAAAATCCGGTTTATACAATAATTAACCACGTTAAATTTAAGCTTCTAAAAATCAAAACCATATTTTTCCCAGATCATATGACTCATAAGGAACCCACGAAAAATAGTGAACATGCCCAGAAAATTCGTTTAACATATATTGCATATTTACGTATGTTTTAGACACTAAAATTACAACGACTTGATTTAGGCCATTATAATTCGATCTATCATTTTTCCCAGGTCTAATACATCATAAGAGGTCTAAATAAAATAGCCATTATGCCCAGAAATTCGGATTTCATATATTTGCAATTTACGTGTTCTTTAGCCATAATATTTTCATACGCATAGAATTAGCATGCATGGATCGATTTTCATATTTTATATGAGTTATATAACATCTAAATATCACTGGAAAAATGCCATATTAATTTTAACACGTTTGGTTAAGTTGCAAGAATTATTACCTTGATTTAGTGCAAATCGACAAGAAATTAAGAACAAGAATAAACCAAGGAGAAAACGCAGCAACTAATAATTTTCCTAGCTTCCTTGCACCTCCAATAACACCAAAAAAATGCTTGTTCAATCCCAGAATTCGTGGAGAGGCCTTGGACGAATTTCTTAGATCGCTAGGGTTTATATTGTGTTAGTCGGTTTTGTTTTTTGAGGATAAAAAGAAAAGGATTTGTTTTAATATTATGGAACCGACTTTAGGGGGGGGGGGGGGGGGGGAAATCAGTATAATTCGGCCCATGATATCCAGAAAATATTGGGTTTGATTTTGTTCCATATTTCTTATTTTATTTTACATGTTATTTAATAAAAAGAATAAAAACATTATATTTAGTTAAATGTATGATTTTCGGATTTAATTAGTTAATGTGCATGATTATTTTTTTGAACATTTAAAATGATGTAACATTGTCTCAGAAATTATTTTGTTTCAGATATAATTCGATTTCAGATGTTTTGGAATTATTTCGGAATTTTATAAGTTATTTTATAAGGTTTTATATTATCAGGGGTACTTTGGTAATTTTACGGGTTATCTGAATTTCAGGTATTACATACTAGCAATCTATGTAAGCCGAAACTTAACTTTTCACTCCCACAATTTATTCAAGAAGTTAGGTGAGTGTGCTTATATTCAAAATTTTGACCGCAAAAATCGACATTTATTATGGTTGTTATTTGTTTAAGTCAAATACTAATTTACCGGGAACCTTAAAAATCTAAGGATAAAAAAGGGCCTTTTCCATGTAGCGGCTTTCTTCTCGGCACATCCCAAACCAGTTGGTTTTAGGTGACCAGGCTTTTGGCACCCCACAGAGAATAGTACCGGAATCAGCGGGATTTCGATCTCAAAGATTTTAGATATTCCCACTAAGTTAGTATTAAATACTTAAATAAATAACAACAAACGATCATTTAGAGATTAGAGACTCAAAGGTGAGATCACTCCATGTAACGGCTTTCTTCTCGGCACATCCCAAACCAATTGGTTTTAGGTGACCAGGCTTTTGACATGTAACACCCCAACCCGACAAGGGTAAAGGTGTCACATCACGGTGACAAATCAGAGCATACATACACATCACAAAGCGGAAGTCTTAAACATAAATCAATAATGAAGTCAAGTCAACACGACTTGAAACCAAATACATAAGTTCCAAAAGATGAGTAAATAATCCAAAGGAAATAAATAGAAGAAATGAAATCCAAATTAAACAAATGTCAATAATAAAGGTGGTCATCTAAGGTACAGCTCCAATGAAACTCTAACTCTCATCCCAAAGCAAAAGCCCCAGCTCCTAGCTTAGATACCTGCCGCACACGAAAAGAAAAACGAGCGGCTGAGCTTAAAAAGCTCAGTGAACAGATACATAAAACAAAGCAAAGATAACGAAGTACGAATCATGGCAAAGTTAAATGATAACGAAACAGATATAATATATGGTGCAATGGGAAGTATCATAAGGTACAGTCAATAAGAGGGAAAAAATAATATAGGATAGTAATCCACCACGAGCCCAGAAACATATCAGATCATATCATATACAGTAACCATAGAGGAGTGACCTCTCAGAAATGTGAAGGGCATGTATTGCACACAGTACCAATCACCAGACAAATCATATCATATCATATACAGTTAAATCCACTAAACAGAACAGATCTAGGATGCATCCATACGCCCCTACCCAATCACATGCAGACCAAATCAAAGGGACGGTGTAACCAAATCACTAGGGCTACACACTAGTCATGTAAAACCCAAAAATCTAAAACATGTAAAAAGACCAAAATGCCCCTACAATCTAAAACTTTAACGAAACAAGTCCGTAACGCACCGAATGGATTCCGAAACTTGGTAGACTAACAAGTTATGAAACCAAACGATCCTATACTACTTATGACACGATATAAAAGTTACATGGGCACCTTAAACACTTACCTAGGCCGAATTATAATATTGTTACACATTATATATCTTTTGAATTTAAAATACAAAGTTAAACTTGGAAATTATCAAATCAAATTACCTCCAATTGATTCGGTCCATTCAAAGCCGAGATTTATGCCACAATATTCCCTCCCCATTCACACGCTTCCCCATTTATTTAACCCATATCTCCCATAATATCCTCACAAAACAAACCGTGTAGTTTTTTTTTAAACCCTAGAAACAAGAAGATTGGCTGCCATCTTTTCATCCGGTTATTCCCAAGCTTCTAAACCAAAGTTCTTGTGATCTTTGACGTCTAAGAGAAGCTAGAAAAATCCCTGAAGGCTGCTTGTGGTGAGTTCGACCCTGGTTGTTCTCCACCTCCTTTGATCACGCTACGAGGCTATGGTAACGACCTTGTTTCATTCCTTTTGTTTGATCTCCTTATAAACATATTAAAAACGTCTCATGATGTTATATAAATCGGCGAATGATATCAGCATGTATACCATGTATAAGTCGCATGATATTATAATTAACTTTCACATAAACTAACAATCTAAAAGTATGGTGTGTGAACTTATGCGTGTCTTAATAGTCGACCATATATTACGCATGAACATGACCTCGATAATACGACCTAAAAAAAAAAAAGATGTGGAAGACTGACCCTACGAACTAAAGTAAGGGTAATGACATGTTTGTTTTGTTACTGTGTTCGAAAACCCATTCAGTAAACAGAAAGGTTGTCGAGTGGAGTGGAACTCATGATTTTATGTGGTCTTCTGTGGTGTCGTATGGCTGTGTAAAACGGGTCACCATGTGGACTGTTTATGCGTCGAGTTAGGCGGGAAACAAGGGCGAGTTTACGTGTGTATTGGGGCTGTACAATGAGTCGAGTTCAATGTAAAGGAATGGGTCTTGTGTGTGAGTTGTGTGGTGTTAAGCGTGTGTCGATTAGGGCAAGTTGGGGCTGGAAACAAGTGTTGTTCGGAGTGTGTTTTAACAGTGGACGGGGTGCATTATAGGGGTTCAAATACTCGTGTTGTTGTTGTGTCGATGGGGGCTAGAAGGGTAAACTTACAATCTTTTTCTATTCCAAGTCGCATCAAATAAACAAAAGAGGGTGTCACGAATTAGTGTGTGTCGAGTGTGATTCTGTGGAGTTTTATAAAGGTTGATGTCATGGTGGTTTAAAGTCTGATCCGTGTAACTCGCAATCAGGTCTTATGGTTGGGTATTGGGAGCTTGCGGTTGTAGTGCTAGCTTGCGTATTAAGGGGAGTTAGAGATCAGGTCGTGTAGGGTTTTGCTAATATTTTACATGTTAAATCGAAGGGCTGGTGTATGTGGGAATGAAAGATTAAACTAGTTAAATATGCTTGGTCTATAAATATTGTGACCCTAAAGTGTCAAAGTACTAATTCGGAAAACTTACAAAAAAAAATAAAAAATGGAAAAGCTTCTTAAAATAGCAAGAAGCCTAAGTTATCAAATTTGATTTAAAATGAGCTTGTAAATAATACGTGATTATAAAATTGTATAGGTTCGGTGACGAAAGAGCGATTTTCCGTTATGTGTCATCCGCCTTTCAATCCGGTTGTCTTTCTGAATAAGGTACAGATATTCTGACCTTTCTTTTAAGGTTTCTCATGATCTCTCTCGTATGCTGAATCCATTAGTTTCTGATTCGTTTTTTATAATTTTTCCTTTGTTTGAACCTCCCTAGTTGAGTTCCATTTGATATGATTTCTGATCTGAAGCTATGCTATGAAAACCTTTCCTAATTATATCTTGTAAATGTTTTGAGAAAAACAATTTTAAAAGGGCGTTTATAATGAGGCAAAACCATTTTATATATAAATGTTACTAACTTTTATGAAAGCTATTTTGGAAGACTAATTTTTATGAAAAACCGTTTTGAGAGAATATTTTTATGAGAATTACTTTAAAGGATCGTTTTATGAAGACCACGAATAAAGGATTTTCTAAAATGGACTTTTGGATGAAAGTTTTAAAATGAACTTTTGATATGAACTTTGATTACGATTATGAGTTATGATTCAGTTAAGATTTCCCAGGCCATTGCTATGTCCCCTTGTGTATGAACCTCTGGATATGACTTTGAGATGCACCTTCTGATATATGACCTTTTGATATGACATTGAGACCTGACTCTTAGTTTGATACCCGAGCCACCTTTCTGTTACCTAGCCAGGAAGGTAACCTGGCCGTGTCTGTGATGCACCACTGGCATGACTCCTGTGTGGGGGAGTGATTTCTCACACCGTCCCTGTTCTGTTATCTGCCGGCTAATATGATTATATGATTATGACTTCTGTTTGGGGGGCGTATGGATTGCAATCCTAGATCTGATCTGTTTAGTGGATTTAATCTGATATGATATGACTTGTCTGGTGACTGGTGCTGTGTGCAATACACGCCTTTCACATATATCTGGGAGCTAGCTACTCCATTTGAAGAATGAGGACACCCCTCATATTATCTGATTATCTGAGAGGTCTCCCCTCTATATGATTATGAAGATTTATGGTTACACTGTTATGATATGATATGATCTGTTTCTGGGCTCGTGGTGGATGACTATCCTAAACCTTTACTCTTGTACCTTATTTATATCTCATTCATTGTGCTACATCTGATTATTTCCGTTTACTTTCGTTTCCGTTTATTATATATCTGTTCACTGGGCTTTGTAAGCTCAGCCGCACGTTTTCTTTTCGTGTGCGGCAGGTTTTAGATGGAAGATGGGTATGAGTGAAGAGACTTTTGGACCTAGAAGGCTTGACAGTTATTTGGCCTAGAGATGATTAGAAGTTATTTTATTGTTAGAATTTGTATCCGTTTTTGTAACCTTGTAATCTCAGTATTTCCTTTGTAACCCTTGAGAATCTTTGTATTACTTTTGAATGTATGCTTTGTTATATCTGATATGAAACCATTTGCGTGGCATCTTTACCCTTGTCGGGTTGGGGTGTTACAATTATGGTATCAGAGCGACAGGCTGCGATTCGTAATACATTTACCCTTGGCCTGTGTAAGTTGGGACCACTAAGTTCCCTGTAGGCGCTCGTAGGACAACCTTTGAGAATTTGCTTTAGGATCTCCCTATGGGAACCTAAGTGAGGAATGGGTAGACTAAGACATCTATGTAAGTATCTTTGCTTCCGCATCACTCTGATTTGTGCCTCTGCTCTCAGTTAGGCATTATAAGAATTTTGTTATGTTATCTCTGTATGGGTCTGTTAACTGAGCATGATGATGCTAATAACGGATATTCTGTACACCTCACTTTTGACAACTATACGATGTTCGTATCTCTGATAACACACACTCCACTTACCGCTTATGCTAAGAAGCTGAACTGTTCGTTTATCCGTCGCAACACTTTTATTGAAGCACGTGCTGAACTTCGATATATGAACTATCCGTCCGATCTGATGACTGTATTCGTTCTATGAATCTTTTGATCTTGTTATGTCTTATTGTATGGTCTTTTGGGTATGGACTGGATGACTATTTGTAAATCTACCATAAGACTACCGTATCTGAAATGTGATCTTGCAAATCTGTGTCACCCTAATTCGTTTTGATGAATCTCTACACCTGAATCTGCTAAAATTTCTGCCGCCATGGAAGCACCAACCCTGAACTCATATGATTATCAAGTTTTCCTGAGAACCATTACTATCCATCCTTGGAAAGTTCCGTCATTAGAAATATTCCGTTGTAAGAAAATTTCCCGGTATTTTCGATGTAATATGATTTTTGCTCACCTCAGTGATTCCCTTTGAGTACCCTTATTAGTCTATGAAAGAGGAAGAAAGAAGTATGTGACGATGTGTCGACTATCGTAAACTCAACCGTACCACTATCAGTAATCATTATCCGTTTCCGCGTATCAATAATTGAATTGGTCATTCTTCTGAAACTTCGTATCTGATTTCATCGTTCTAGATTTGAAGGGCTGAAGAAACAACCACAAGAACTTCTAAGAAGGGGGTTAACTAACTGAGAGTAACCTCTGTGAAGTATTTCAGTTTTATTTTTGAAGAAGAAAGGCGACATGAAGGGTATGTGAAGGTTTTCCCTAAATGATTTCAGAAATTGTCCTTGTTCTCATTATAACCTCAAGAGTTTGAATGGTGCCAATGGTATTGGCTAGAATGATCATGTCTCCTCGTGTTTTGGACAAATTGTCATGGTATGACATTGTTTTGTGTTCAAGAACGAAAGAAGAACATAGAGATTATTGATGAGACGACCCCTTTGTTCTGGAAGAGGAATTTGTTTGACCTTCAGAAATCATTGTAAACGACACCAACCTGTATGCTGTGAAGACAGAGTTTTCCACAGGAGGGACCGAGATCGAAGACAGTTATCGAAAGGAGAAACTTGGAGGAAGAGAAGTAGAAGACGGTGACGATAAGCAGTACCATGGATGAAACATACAAGAAGGAGAAACGAACCATTCAGCACATGACCTAGAGTCGACGGCGGCAGTGTTCACCTTAAAAACCTGGGGCTGGGTTAGAAGGCCTGTCGAAGACATGCAGTCTTGCTCCTCTATTCATTTTAGTTGTACTAAGATGAATTGAGAGCAGAAGCAGACTTGCGAATGGAGGGATGCACAATGATCGTGTCAAAGACTGCCATTATGACAGCACCATATCAAGAAGAGTTGCTGAAGGCTTGAGGAATCAGACTCAAGTTTGTAATTCCTGTTCGCCGTGGGATAAGATAGACAAGCAGCAAACTACTCCAACTTGGAAGAACTTTAAAATTTTGTACAAGAATGGACGAATTTTGAAGCAGACGTTTGTGTGTAGACGAGATGATTCTGTGGTGAATGAAGCTATCGACGACGTATTCGTTTCCTCTCAACCTACTTAAATTCCGTTACTTGGTAATGAGGTCCTTCGAATGATTTGGTTCTCTGTTAGAAATTATTTTCACTCTGCGTTTGTTGAATAACGATCTGTATGAGAATTTCGAGGAGCTATGGAAGGAATTTTGATATTTACGAATAGACGGATGATGAAGTAACCACTTATTTGGCTGAATTGATTTCGGTAAGATATGAAGTATTGGTGCTATTAACGACGTACCTGAATTCTGATGGACACTTTCGAATTTCCGTTACTCTTCGAGTAATTTCGTTCTCTTAGTTATGATATTTGATTTTGGTGACCTCTGAGACTGTAGGTGGACTAGGTGGATTTAGATAAGTTGTGTTGCTCACGACTTGAGATAAAGTATGACCATCATGGGGGCATATTTATATGTTGCTAGTATTATGACGCCTGATCAACGTGATAATACTTACACCATATAACGTGCACTTGTTGTGGGCATAGGATATTTCGAGGAGTGCCATAGAACCTTGGAATTTCTGATATCTGAATGAGATCATCCGCGTTTAGTGAGACTTTGGATTCATTCTACCTATCCAGTTAATCTGCTGCCTTTGATATTCGACTTGATACGTTTGGACGCTCGATGTGAGTTGTTGACCTCTGTACTTCTGATAAGAATCTTAGGTTCCGTTGTAGAACTTTCTGCTATTTTGATGATATCTGACGATACGTTGTGTCCGTATGGATTCAATCTGTTCTGCTATTTATACGTTCCACATTCGTTGAATATGTTCATTGTGATCTGCTATGAGTTAAGATATGAGATTTTGGATTCTGAGAAAACAAGGTCTGTTTACCTATGAAAATACTTTCGAAAGGTTATACTAAAGCCGAGACTATTTGAAAAGCTGAAAAGTTGAACGCTTATATCATCCTAATGTTGCTACAACTCGATGAATTCTCATCTGATTCGCCTAATTCAATTCGATGAAAATCCTATGTATTTTTCTGTACCGCTTCCTAGAGAATACGATTATCATCCGTTACGATTGGTAAATCATTCTCTTGATTCAAATTCAGTATCATATGTCTTTCTGACAAATCCGAAGCTATTCTAACCTTAATAACGAGTCATGAGAAAACAAGTCTGTTACATTTCCGTTCACTGTCTGTTGTGTTTCCTGTTTCGTTTCCTTCCAATTTTCGAGGACGAAAATTTTTCTTTAGAGGGGAAGAGTTGTAAAACCAAAAAATCTAAAACATGTAAAAAGACCAAAATGCCCCTACAATCTAAAACTTTAACGAAACAAGTCCGTAACGCACCGAATGGATTCCGAAACTTGGTAGACTAACAAGTTATGAAACCAAACGATCCTATACTACTTATGACACGATATAAAAGTTACATGGGCACCTTAAACACTTACCTAGGCCGAATTATAATATTGTTACACATTATATATCTTTTGAATTTAAAATACAAAGTTAAACTTGGAAATTATCAAATCAAATTACCTCCAATTGATTCGGTCCATTCAAAGCCGAGATTTATGCCGCAATATTCCCTCCCCATTCACACGCTTCCCCATTTATTTAACCCATATCTCCCATAATATCCTCACAAAACAAACCGTGTAGTTTTTTTTTAAACCCTAGAAACAAGAAGATTGGCTGCCATCTTTTCATCCGGTTATTCCCAAGCTTCTAAACCAAAGTTCTTGTGATCTTTGACGTCTAAGAGAAGCTAGAAAAATCCCTGAAGGCTGCTTGTGGTGAGTTCGACCCTGGTTGTTCTCCACCTCCTTTGATCACGCTACGAGGCTATGGTAACGACCTTGTTTCATTCCTTTTGTTTGATCTCCTTATAAACATATTAAAAACGTCTCATGATGTTATATAAATCGGCGAATGATATCAGCATGTATACCATGTATAAGTCGCATGATATTATAATTAACTTTCACATAAACTAACAATCTAAAAGTATGGTGTGTGAACTTATGCGTGTCTTAATAGTCGACCATATATTACGCATGAACATGACCTCGATAATACGACCTAAAAAAAAAAAAAGATGTGGAAGACTGACCCTACGAACTAAAGTAAGGGTAATGACATGTTTGTTTTGTTACTGTGTTCGAAAACCCATTCAGTAAACAGAAAGGTTGTCGAGTGGAGTGGAACTCATGATTTTATGTGGTCTTCTGTGGTGTCGTATGGCTGTGTAAAACGGGTCACCATGTGGACTGTTTATGCGTCGAGTTAGGCGGGAAACAAGGGCGAGTTTACGTGTGTATTGGGGCTGTACAATGAGTCGAGTTCAATGTAAAGGAATGGGTCTTGTGTGTGAGTTGTGTGGTGTTAAGCGTGTGTCGATTAGGGCAAGTTGGGGCTGGAAACAAGTGTTGTTCGGAGTGTGTTTTAACAGTGGACGGGGTGCATTATAGGGGTTCAAATACTCGTGTTGTTGTTGTGTCGATGGGGGCTAGAAGGGTAAACTTACAATCTTTTTCTGTTCCAAGTCGCATCAAATAAACAAAAGAGGGTGTCACGAATTAGTGTGTGTCGAGTGTGATTCTGTGGAGTTTTATAAAGGTTGATGTCATGGTGGTTTAAAGTCTGATCCGTGTAACTCGCAATCAGGTCTTATGGTTGGGTATTGGGAGCTTGCGGTTGTAGTGCTAGCTTGCGTATTAAGGGGAGTTAGAGATCAGGTCGTGTAGGGTTTTGCTAATATTTTACATGTTAAATCGAAGGGCTGGTGTATGTGGGAATGAAAGATTAAACTAGTTAAATATGCTTGGTCTATAAATATTGTGACCCTAAAGTGTCAAAGTACTAATTCGGAAAACTTACAAAAAAAAATAAAAAATGGAAAAGCTTCTTAAAATAGCAAGAAGCCTAAGTTATCAAATTTGATTCAAAATGAGCTTGTAAATAATACGTGATTATAAAATTGTATAGGTTCGGTGACGAAAGAGCGATTTTCCGTTATGTGTCATCCGCCTTTCAATCCGGTTGTCTTTCTGAATAAGGTACAGATATTCTGACCTTTCTTTTAAGGTTTCTCATGATCTCTCTCGTATGCTGAATCCATTAGTTTCTGATTCGTTTGTTATAATTTTTCCTTTGTTTGAACCTCCCCAGTTGAGTTCCATTTGATATGATTTCTGATCTGAAGCTATGCTATGAAAACCTTTCCTAATTATATCTTGTAAATGTTTTGAGAAAAACAATTTTAAAAGGGCGTTTATAATGAGGCAAAACCATTTTATATATAAATGTTACTAACTTTTATGAAAGCTATTTTGGAAGACTAATTTTTATGAAAAACCGTTTTGAGAGAATATTTTTATGAGAATTAATTTAAAGGATCGTTTTATGAAGACCACGAATAAAGGATTTTCTAAAATGGACTTTTGGATGAAAGTTTTAAAATGAACTTTTGATATGAACTTTGATTACGATTATGAGTTATGATTCAGTTAAGATTTCCCAGGCCATTGCTATGTCCCCTTGTGTATGAACCTCTGGATATGACTTTGAGATGCACCTTCTGATATATGACCTTTTGATATGACATTGAGACCTGACTCTTAGTTTGATACCCGAGCCACCTTTCTGTTACCTAGCCAGGAAGGTAACCTGGCCGTGTCTGTGATGCACCACTGGCATGACTCCTGTGTGGGGGAGTGATTTCTCACACCGTCCCTGTTCTGTTATCTGCCGGCTAATATGATTATATGATTATGACTTCTGTTTGGGGGGCGTATGGATTGCAATCCTAGATCTGATCTGTTTAGTGGATTTAATCTGATATGATATGACTTGTCTGGTGACTGGTGCTGTGTGCAATACACGCCTTTCACATATATCTGGGAGCTAGCTACTCCATTTGAAGAATGAGGACACCCCTCATATTATCTGATTATCTGAGAGGTCTCCCCTCTATATGATTATGAAGATTTATGGTTACACTGTTATGATATGATATGATCTGTTTCTGGGCTCGTGGTGGATGGACTATCCTAAACCTTTACTCTTGTACCTTATTTATATCTCATTCATTGTGCTACATCTGATTATTTCCGTTTACTTTCGTTTCCGTTTATTATATATCTGTTCACTGGGCTTTGTAAGCTCAGCCGCACGTTTTCTTTTCGTGTGCGGCAGGTTTTAGATGGAAGATGGGTATGAGTGAAGAGACTTTTGGACCTAGAAGGCTTGACAGTTATTTGGCCTAGAGATGATTGGAAGTTATTTTATTGTTAGAATTTGTATCCATTTTTGTAACCTTGTAATCTCAGTATTTCCTTTGTAACCCTTGAGAATCTTTGTATTACTTTTGAATGTATGCTTTGTTATATCTGATATGAAACCATTTGCGTGGCATCTTTACCCTTGTCGGGTTGGGGTGTTACAAGTCATGCCAGTGGTGCATCACAGACATGGCCATGTTACCTTCATGGCTAGGGTCACAAATTTTGGCTCGGGTATCAAACTAAGAGTCAGATATCATATCAAATCAAAGTATCATAATCAAAGGTTCATAACAGATGGTCCATAACAGATGGTTCATAACAGATATATCAGATGTAATGCCAAAGATCCAAATCAGAGTTTAACATATCAAAGTATACAAAGCAAAGGATCATATCAAGGGTTCACAACAAAGGGAATCATAGCAATGGCTTTGGGAAAACTTAACGAATCAGAATCAGAATCATATCAATGAGATAGGACACCCTTACTGAAAAAGGGCAGAGTATCTGTACCTTATTCAAATGCAAGCACAAAGAACAAAAGCAGAAAGTACTGAGACAGATCAGGACCTCTCCCTCTTCACACCTAAAGGAGTAGAAGACAAAATTACTAAGGGGTTCAAGTTCAGATTACCATCTTTAATTATCATTTCATTTTTAAGAACTTTCCAACTTTAGTAGCTTTCTATTTTTAGCAGGTTTCCAGAATTAGCAAGTTTTAAGTATCATAATTAAATTAAATCCTTATTTAATAATATTATGGGAAATAGGATGCATTTTATCAAGTTATAAAAGTTTAAGGTTAATTCTGACAACTTTCCATATTTTAAGGTTCTAATTGTAATTATACCAAAGTTAAAGGTTAAACATGAAAATATTACAAATAATCTGTTTTGAATCTTCACTTATCATGTTAAAAATTTTAGTCTCTCAAGTTTACCAATATTACCTTTTACACCCTTTATATTATTAAGTTACACTTTAAACTTTATAATATCCATAATTACCCATTAAACCCTTTATTTATCAAAATTACACAATTAGTATTTAATTTAACAAGTTATACAAATGTACCTTCAAGTCTCCATAATTTACACAATAGGTCCCTCAATTTAATTAACTTACATATTTAACCCTTAATTTACATTTTCAATCTTTAATTATCAATAATTACATATTAATCCATTAAATTACCAAAATAGCACATAACCCCCTGAATATAATTTATTACTCAAATCCACCCTAAGTTTCCAGAAATTACATATTTAGTCCCTCTATTTAATTATTTTCAAAACCGAATTATATTCTATTAAATTAAACATTTTAATCCTTTTAAATATAAAAATTACACATGACACCCCCAACTTATATTTTATTCGAATAATACACAACCCACATTAAGTTCTAAAAATAACCCTTGAGTTTTAAAAATTACAAAACACCCCCTAAAACATTTAAACACAAATCGTATAGCCTTTTAAAAATATAAACCCAAACCCTAAAATGCCAATAATTACTACATCATTATATCATCATTAGACATCATTAATTTCACAAGAACAAACCCTAAAATCCAAACCCTAATTCGCACCATATTTTATTTCTTTTTCTTCTTTATTTTCTAAAATCCGATTATACAAATAATTCACCAATAAATATTTTAGGCCTCAACAATTCGAAATATCATTTTTCTCAGATTAATATGATCATATAGAGTCTAAATAAAATAAATATGAAGCCTCAAAAATTCGGATTTAATTATTTAGGTTTTATACACGTTTTTAAGATTTAATTCATAAATAATATATAGAACATGCATGGATCGAAATCCACATTTTATCTGAGTTATATAAGACCAAAGGATCATAGGAAAAATACCAAACCATGGATTGAACGTGTGGGTGAGCAGAAAACAATTAACACCTTATCGAGTGGATTTTGAACCAAAAATTCCTAGCGATCGATCCACAGCCTCCACGACCTTAGGAACATTTTTCATAGAGCATATATGACGTGAGGAACATGAGAAAAATAATGTGTAGGCTCCAGCTAGTACGTACGAAGGGTTTTGAGTTTTACCTATCGAATGACAAAAATAAGGCTAGCGAGCAAACGATTGAGAACCACGACCAAAACCAATTTTTCTACTCTTCCTTGGACCACAAATAACACTAGAAAAATGTGCCTTGTCCTCCAGAAAATCGTATGAATGTTTGGAGAGTTTTTGTGTGTTTTTGGTTCTAGGCGGCAAGGAATAAATTAGGGCTTAGTGATTTGTTTTTCTATAAGTGTGATTGTGCCGAGATTTTTGGGTGTCATGGGCTGGAAATACGTGTGATACTAAGACCCATTCAATGATGATATAATTTCCATACTTGGTTGTGTATTTTGAATGTATTTTGAATATATTAAAAGTTAAATAATATTATTAATATACTATAAGTATTTTTCGGACTATTATTTGTGTACAACATAATTTTGGGGCTTCACAATTGTCAAATGTTGTAAAGGAATTTTATTTTACTTCATGCCTTGATCATTTCTCAAATCTTGGAATTCATTTGGTACCTTAATAAGCTTATTAATCAAAGTTTTAGATTGTAGGGGCAATTTGGTCTTTTTACACGTTTCAGATTTTTAGGGTATTACAACTTCTTCCCCCTTAAAAAAAAATTTCGTCCTCGAAATTGCAAAGAATCAGAAACGATACAGAACGGAAAACAAAACGAAAGCATATCAGATCAGAACTCGAAATGTAGATAACTAAAATAGTTTCGGTTATGAGTTCATAGATGAGGATACGATTAGCTAATGATATTGGTTTCAGATTAAACTTCTTGGCAAACGGATTAGATATGACGAAATGATGCAAAGACAAAACGATCACAAATGAAAAAAAAGCAAGTAATAGTACTTGATGAGTCCTCCGCACGATCACGAGTGTAAGCATAAACTCGTCCCAAAGTGGGTGCTGGCTTATCCGAGTCCGTCGGTACAGTATAGTTCTTCCTGGGACAGTCCTTCACCCGATGATGAGTAGAGCCGCATGAGAAACAACCGCCGGTAATCTTAAAGCAAGTACCCGGATGCGCCTTCCCGCAAGTAGCACATAGGGGTGGAGGAGGCAAAGCCTCGATAGTCCTCCTTTGTCCGCGACGATCACCATCCTGCCTAGAAGCTGACCTCGAATCCCGACCTCGCTGATCACGACCATGGTCCGCCCGATCTCGTTCCTCATAACTCCTATACTCCCGACTCTGGCCCTGACGGCCCTGCTCCCTGGAGTTTACCCGATTACCGTCCCTATCCCGCTTATTAGAACCCCCGTCCGCATGCAACAACTCAATGTTGCGGGCAGCATCCGCAACAGCAGCCACATCCTCGTGCTCAAAGTTCACGATACGGTCTAATACCCATGTGTTTAATGCCCACTTAAAATGACGTGCCTGACGATGAGCATCCCCAGCAACCTCTGGCCCCACAAAACTGGCCAAACGTATGAATCGCTGCATAAACTCACCCGAAGACTCACGATCTCCCTGACGAATCGTCGCATACTCTCTCTCGTATCTCTGCTGCTCCGATAATGGAATATACTGCTTATAGAACGCCTCAATGAAATCCGCCCAAGAACAGGTCTCAGCATAATCATCTCCTTTTGCTTGAACAAGAGCAGTCCACCAATTAAGAGCGTCACCCTCCAGCTTGAATGTGGCCAAACGAGTTTTAAACTCGTCAGCACATCCGAGAACCCTGAACAATTTCTCGACATGGGTGATCCAGTCCTCTGCCTCATGGGGAGTGGCAGCGGACTTGAAAGAGAGAGGCTTGAGCTTATTAAACCTCTCGATCCAAACGTGGATACCAACTGGTAGAGCAGCGGGAGGAGCAGTGGGTGGAGTCTCGGGTGGAGCACCACCACCACCACCACCAGAAGAACTTGCACCGTTCCTGATGTTATTGGTGACCTGAGTCACCACTTGAGGAATAGCAGCAGCCACAGCAGCGGCTATCATAGCCTGAAAATCAGGGGCTTCCCCTCCACCATTCCCATCAGTGTACTGAGTAAAGCGTGTATTCACCATCTGAACGATCACGAAAATGATTAGCAACAATAGGGAAAAATAAGTACGAAAGGAAAGACGAAACCGAAACCTATGTCTACCCAAATCCTCACCAGTCAAATCTCAATCCTAAGGGTCAAATCCTAGGGTCCATAAGACTCACAGGCCATGACATATGTACGACAGGTCGCAACCTGGGCTCTGATACCATAATTGTAACACCCCAACCCGACAAGGGTAAAGGTGTCATATCACGGTGACAAATCAGAGCATACATACACATCACACAGCGGAAGTCTTAAACATAAATCAATAAAGAAGTTAAGTCAACACGACTTGAAACCAAATACATAAGTTCCAAAAGATGAGTAAATAATCCAAAGGAAATAAATAGAAGAAATGAAATCCAAATTAAACAAATGTCAATAATAAAGGTGGTCATCTAAGGTACAGCTCCAATGAAACTCTAACTCTCATCCCAAAGCAAAAGCCCCAGCTCCTAGCTTAGATACCTGCCGCACACGAAAAGAAAAACGTGCGGCTGAGCTTAAAAAGCTCAGTGAACAGATACATAAAACAAAGCAAAGATAACGAAGTACGAATCATGGCAAAGTTAAATGATAACGAAATAGATATAATATATGGTGCAATGGGAAGTATCATAAGGTACAGTCAATAAAAGGGAAAGAATAATATAGGATAGTAATCCACCACGAGCCCAGAAACATATCAGATCATATCATATACAGTAACCATAGAGGAGCGACCTCTCAGAAATGTGAAGGGCATGTATTGCACACAGTACCAATCACCAGACAAATCATATCATATCATATACAGTTAAATCCACTAAACAGAACAGATCTAGGATGCATCCATACGCCCCTACCCAATCACATGCAGACCAAATCAAAGGGACGGTGTAACCAAATCACTAGGGCTACACACTAGTCATGCCAGTGGTGCATCACAGACATGGCCATGTTACCTTCATGGCTAGGGTCACAAATTTTGGCTCGGGTATCAAACTAAGAGTCAGATATCATATCAAATCAAAGTATCATAATCAAAGGTTCATAACAGATGGTCCATAACAGATGGTTCATAACAGATATATCATATGTAATGCCAAAGATCCAAATCAGAGTTTAACAGATCAAAGTATACAAAGCAAAGGATCATATCAAGGGTTCACAACAAAGGGAAACATAGCAATGGCTTTGGGAAAACTTAACGAATCAGAATCAGAATCATATCAATGAGATAGGACACCCTTACTGAAAAAGGGCAGAGTATCTGTACCTTTTTCAAATGCAAGCACAAGGAACAAAAGCAGAAAGTACTGAGACAGATCAGGACCTCTCCCTCTTCACACCTAAAGGAGTAGAAGACAAAATTACTAAGGGGTTCAAGTTCAGATTACCATCTTTAATTATCTTTTCATTTTTAAGAACTTTCCAACTTTAGTAGCTTTCTATTTTTAGCAGGTTTCCAGAATTAGCAAGTTTTAAGTATCATAATTAAATTAAATCCTTATTTAATAATATTATGGGAAATAGGATACATTTTATCAAGTTATAAAAGTTTAAGGTTAATTCTGACAACTTTCCATATTTTAAGGTTCTAATTGTAATTATACCAAAGTTAAAGGTTAAACATGAAAATATTACAAATAATCTGTTTTGAATCCTCACTTATCATGTTAACAATTTTAGTCCCTCAAGTTTACCAATATTACCTTTTACACCCTTTATATTATTAAGTTACACTTTAAACTTTATAATATCCATAATTACCCATTAAACCCTTTATTTATCAAAATTACACAATTAGTATTTAATTTAACAAGTTATACAAATGTACCTTCAAGTCTCCATAATTTACACAATAGGTCCCTCAATTTAATTAACTTACATATTTAACCCTTAATTTACATTTTCAATCTTTAATTATCAATAATTACATATTAATCCATTAAATTACCAAAATAGCACATAACCCCCTGAATATAGTTTTTTACTCAATTCCACCCTAAGTTTCCAGAAATTACATATTTAGTCCCTCTATTTAATTATTTTCAAAACCGAATTATATTTTATTAAATTAAACATTTTAATCCTTTTAAATATAAAAATTACACATGACACCCCCAACTTATATTTTATTCGAATAATACACAGCCCACATTAAGTTCTAAAAATAACCCTTGAGTTTTAAAAATTACAAAACACCCCCTAAACATTTAAACACAAATCGTATAGCCTTTTAAAAATATAAACCCAAACCCTAAAATGCCAATAATTACTACATCATTATATCATCATTAGACATCATTAATTTCACAAGAACAAACCCTAAAATCCAAACCCTAATTCGCACCATATTTTATTTCTTTTTCTTCTTTATTTTCTAAAATCCGATTATACAAATAATTCACCAATAAATATTTTAGGCCTCAACAATTCAAAATATCATTTTTCCCAGATTAATATGATCATATAGAGTCTAAATAAAATGAATATGAAGCCTCAAAAATTCGGATTTAATTATTTAGGTTTTATACACGTTTTTAAGATTTAATTCATAAATAATATATAGAACATGCATGGATCGAAATCCACATTTTATCTGAGTTATATGAGACCAAAGGATCATAGGAAAAATACCAAACCAAGGATTGAACGTGTGGATGAGCAGAAAACAATTAACACCTTATCGAGTGGATTTTGAACCAAAAACTCCTAGCGATCGATCCACAGCCTCCACGACCTTAGGATGAGAAAAATAAGGCTAGCGATTAGGATCCAGGTAGTACGTACGAAGGGTTTTGAGTTTTACCTATCGAATGACAAAAATAAGACTAGCGAGCAAACGATTGAGAACCACGACCAAAACCAATTTTTCTACTCTTCCTTGGACCACGAATAACACCAGAAAGATGTGCCTTGTCCTCCAGAAAATCGTATGAATGCTTGGAGAGTTTTTGTGTGTTTTTGGTTCTAGGCAGCAAGAATAAATTAGGGATTAGTGATTTGTTATTCTATAAGTGTGATTATGCTGAGATTTTGGGTGTCATGGGCTGGAAATACGTGTGATACTAAGACCCATTCAATGATGATATAATTTCCATACTTGGTTGTGTATTTTGAATGTATTTTGAATATATTAAAAGTTAAATAATATTATTAATATACTATAAGTATTTTTCGGACTATTATTTGTGTACAACATAATTTTGGGGCTTCACAATTGTCAAATGTTGTAAAGGAATTTTATTTTACTTCATGCCTTGATCATTTCTCAAATCTTGGAATTCATTTGGTACCTTAATAAGCTTATTAATCAAAGTTTTAGATTGTAGGGGCAATTTGGTCTTTTTACACATTTCAGATTTTTAGGGTATTTGACACCTCACAGAGAATAGTACCGGAGCTTTTGGGACCTTTGAAATCAACAATCTACCAAATTACCGTTTAACCTTTATGATAAAATTGATGAATACTAGTTCAACTTTCGATTTAAATTTAAGAAAAAGCAATGTGGAAAACTAGTAGGGGGGGTTGAATAGTTTTACGACTTTTTAATTTATGAAAACTTTTGTTTACTTTTTAAAACTTCGATTCTATCTTATGTGAATTCAACTCTTGATAAATATGAACAAATATAAACAAATATAGATAAGCAATGCAAGTAAAGTAAATATAATGAAATGAAAGATAGAGATGGAAAGATCAAACCACAACACGGAGATTTATAGTGGTTCGGCTACAAGGACACCTTCCTTGCCCTACTCCACTCCTCGAGTCACCTACTTGAGAGTTTTCTTCACTATGTCAACAAACTCCGTTATGGCGGAGAAAACCTTACACAACTTTAGCTTACACCAGCTTAACGACACAAACCTAAATGTCGAGTTCTAATCGTAGCTAGAACCAATCTCACGACTTGTACACAACTTCTACACAACTTAATCACGACTGCTTCACGATGGCTTCACGACTTCTTCACGACTTCTTCACGACTTCTTCTCCACGACTACTTCACGACTACTTCTACACTACTTCTTTACAACACAACTAGTTACTTACACTTAGATCTACTTATCATAACTATACAACACTTTACACAACTACAATGATGATATGAGTTAAGCTATAATACTTCTTCTCTAGTTGAAGGAGTATTCTTCTTTTGCACTTTGATGGTGGAAGCTTGGATCACTTAGAAACCAATGCTTAAGAGAATATGATCAAAGGGTTTTTAGAAAGGATTTACAAGATTTAAAACAGAAGGTTTGGGGTGCAAAAGGTGAGTAAAAATCCAGGGGAAGGCTGGTATTTATAGGCAGAAAAACTTGACAGCTGGGAGCTACTGGAGCATGGCCGGCCCCCTTAAATAGGGGGTGGTCCCCTTAATTTTAAGGGGGCCGCCTAGCATAATTAAGGGGGCCGCCCTTCCTGGCCGTTACCCAGTTTTGTCTTTTTGTGGGGAAGGTTTTTTTGGAACATTTTTACTGATTTTGGTTGAAAATTTGAATTCATAAATTTATAATGAATTAAACCTTTTTATTTATTACCAAAAATGTTTTTCTAAAAGATATAAAATGTTTTTGACATTTTATAAAAAATCTAGTGTTTAAGAAAATGTTTCTTTGATCATATAATGCATTAAGCATTAGTTCATTCATACCTTAAGTGATTTGAGTTGTAGAAATAGATATTTACAAATAAATACTTGTTTACGTCATAATTTTCCGATTAATGATTTTACATTTTGTGATTATCAAAACGTAGATATATCAAAAAATATTAATAACGTGTTTAGGCATTATTTATATCAACAATCTCCCCCTTTTTGATGATTACAAAATCTAAACTCATTAAATCTAAAAATTAGTTTTTAGACAAGTATTTAGTGAGTTTATATCTATTTCTCCCCCTTTTTGTAGAATCAAAAAGGTTAAGCCGACAAGTTTTAGAAATAAAATTTGTCGGGACGATAACTGATGTGCGTGTCGTTGTGTTCAAGTTTTAAAATTTATAAACACGATTTATCCAATTCTCTAATCACACATACGAGCAAGTATACTCGTCTGTGGTAGTAAAGGTGGGTAAGTCGAGATCGTCCCAAGGGAATTGGGGTTTAGGTTTAGTAAATAAGTTTTAGCAAAAAGGAGTGTCAATCCAATTTGAATCAAATTCTAAAAAACAAACAAGCAAGGTTCAATCAATCAAAAACTAATATACTTGTGTGTAGTTTCCATGACAATTGTTTAGAGTAACCAATCAAGTTGGGTGTGACTTGTAATGATGCACAACTTAAAATGAATGATTCACAATCAATGGTTTTATCATGAGAAATCATATCTAAGAATTCAATCTCCTAGTTAACTCCTTTCGGCCATGATTAACTATTACGATAATTCTATTAAGTCCTTTTTGTTGTTTGAAAGCATTTCTTATCTTAAGAATTCCTACGAATCCTTTCGGCCTTTTTCGTGATGAAATCGTTTCCAAATCCATTTTAATGAGTAAAGGTGTTGCTTGTCACACACCAAAATCCATACTAATTCGTGCACTAACTTTTTGGAATAAAAACATAAAGAAAACTCCTTTCGGCCTTTGTGAATCTTTGAAATTGTTTTTACCAACCAATTAAGCAAGATTAGATTTTATATCAACAAACTCATAAAACAAGATATGTTTTCATGCATCACTATGATAAGATTAATCCAACAATTGTCACATCATCCACACACAAGTATAACTAAATTACTCCATAACAATCATAATCAAACATAAGTAATTAACCAAACTTTCATTCATCATATAGTAAAAGTAAAAGTAGTTCATGATAACTCAACAAGAAATACCTATCAAGGAATTACAAGAACTAGAATTGTGGAACTATAGCAATCCACACTCCTCCAATCGCCTATTATCACAAGTAAACAACTCCACACACGGACGCAACTCTTGAGACTCGAACTCAAGATCTCCTGGACGTTTTCACAGCAACTACAAGCTTTCGGGCAGTAATAATAAAGTGGTGTAGCTTTTTTAGGTTATGTCACTTCCCCAAAAGAACTCTCTTTGTAAACTAACTAAGGGTTCCTTAAATAAGTGAGGAAACCCTTATTATCCAAGTAAAAATGTCCCATATGATTTAACAGCCGAGAAATGATAAGCCTCAATGATTATGGGGCTTAAATTCACCATTTAATGCAACTTTGTAACTTCAGTGTCGGCCAACCGATTGGTATTTGGCTCCTACCGATCGGTTGGAGCTCTCGGTGTCTCCAGCTTCACTCCATCCGAATCGGATGCGGGCAGCATCCGATCGGATGGATGATCCTGCCAAGCACTTTTATTTTCTTTTATTCTCTTCTCGTTACGTGCTTGATCCTTTGCTGTACCACTGATTTCCTTCATAGAACTTGATCTTTTCTTGATATATAAAGCATAGAAGTCTTGGTCTAATCAATTCTTTGAAGTATCATGTGGTCTCTTTCTCGTAATTCTCCTTATGTGCATAATCTCTTCATTTCTTCGTGTTTTCCTCCACTTTTCCTGTACTTGGCTATATTTACTTGCATACATACTTTTTCATCATTTAGCAACAAATACATGCAAATATAACCAAATATGATGCACAAAACTAGCAATAACGCACCTAAAAACATGTTAGATTTAAGCATTATCAAATCCCCCACACTTGAGTTTTGCTCGCCCTCGAGCAAGTCTAATTTTTAGAAAAACTGAGCTCAATGGTATTTTCATTACGTTCATGAAAAAAATCCTTGAAATGTATGCAAGTTAAATCGAGCTTTGTTAACATCACCAAGCACCTCACAAAGGAAATTTTAAATTCACACAACTCTCGATAGTAGATTTGATTGTAGATCACTCAATTGCTCAGACGCGATTCATGTCTCTTACCATAAGCTTGTACTTGTATCAAAACAACAAAATAAAACATCAAAGAGGTCTTTTATTTGGGTTTAGGCTTCAAAAAGGGTTTTGATTACCTAGCTAATGTATAGATATTTCATACAAGAACATCATAGCTCGCTAACAACGAATCCTTGTGTAGTCAAGCAACGGATGGTCACTAGATCGTGCCTTGGTTCGCTAACGACGTTACTTGCATAACGGATGGTCACCAATTTACTCACCAGATCGCTAACAACGCTTTTCAACTACCCAAAAACTCGGATGGTCACTAGAACATACATGTGCTACATATCTAAACAAAGCCATCACTAAATCCGAATGCTCGAATAAAGTAATTGGTAAGGGAAAGGGATAAGACATGGGAATTTGATTTGGTTCTATAAAAACAAACAAGAATCAAGCCCAAATTCAATCCTAACTCTTTACATCACAAATGATTACTCCACCAAACTTCTTCGATCATTATTCCGCATTTCATATAAACTCCATCTTCCATAATAGCTCCTTGAATATCTTATTTTCACACATACATAGCTCATTGGCTTTTCTTTTCTTTTTTTTTTCTCTCTCTCTCTCTTTTTTTTTTTTTTTTTTTTAATAATACCCCCACACTTTGGATGAGCACACGCTACAAAAAATATAAATAAGAGTAGCGACCTCCTTCTTCATTGGAACAACATATACACATACAAGGTGTGGTCAATCATGCAATCATCAAAAATAAATAGTTTCGAACTTCATTTGGACTTGATTCGGGAAAGTCTAAGGTGTATGGTGCAATAATTATTTTTTTTTTTTTTTTTTTTTTTTTTTTTTTTTTTTTTTTAAATTTTGGATTAAATCAAAAGAAAAGATAGGCTCAAAAGGGTATAACTAAGGGTATCTAGCATATAATGCTAACAAATGGGTTCCAATTACTAAGGACAACTAACCAATGTGGTTAGCAAAAATGTATTGTAAACGGAAGGCCATTTGGTGAAAATCCTAATTTGCCTCTTATCATTTGAATATATTTTATTACTTGAAAGTAATTTTAACCGTAATACATAACAAGTACAAGTTCTAGAATCGACATAATCACCGGCACACTCATACGAAATATAAGGCATGAATCCTCACAATTTAAAGTGGTGGTAAAATGTACTTAGCAATAGTTACCAAAAACTCTCAAAACTTGACTACATTCCAATTTTTTTTTCAAAATAACCTTATTATTTACCATTGAATCAATTTGTCTATCAACTAGAAAAATCAAAGGCGAATAAATTCACACATTCTAGTCCTTGAAATCCAAAAATCCAAAATTTAAAAAAAAACAAATCTTTCCTATTTACTTCCCTCCCCCACACTTAAGTTTTGCATTGTTCTCAATGTAATAAAATGAACTTCAAAGTAAAGGAAATGGAAATAAAAATAGAAAAAAATAAAATAAAACTACCCGGAAAAAATTAGCACAAGCCTAGTTGATCACAAGTAATCTCATGAGTTCTTCCAACTTCAAAAATTGATCAACACTAAGCTTCCGTCAATTCTTCCCCTGCAAACACTGCAAACTATGCTCGAAACAAACAAAACAAAATACCAAAAACAATGAACCAAACAAAACATAATAAAAAAAATAAAAATAATCCAAACAAACCAAAATTAAAACAAATAAAACCTACAAGAGTTAAAGTTTAAAGTAGTAGAAAATAGAAAATATAGAAATAGTTCAACCATCATTGTTTTGAAACCATAATCATAAACCATCATTGGTCACTCATAATCCATGTCCGGATCAATCCTCTCATCTTCACTCTCTTCATTCTCATCTTCATAATTCTCATCACCCTCAAAAATTGTGTACCTTTGTCTTTTCTCTCCAGCACCCCTTGAAGAACCGCCCACATCAAAACTCGAACTCCCAACATTAGGAACTCTGCCATACACCGGCACTGGTTCAGGAAATGGTGCGTACCCAGGATATGGGTAAGGGTATTGGCCAGGATACGGGTCATACTCCAATGGGTAGGGTGGAACATTTGGTGGGTTGTAAGGAGGTACCTCATAATCGGCTTGTTGAGCCACATGTTGAAGCATCGGCATTGAGTAATCATAGTTGTAATTTTGCCTCAACATCATTGAATCTCTCCACACGTCACTTTTCTCAATCTCGTTTAGCTCACGGTTCCAATCTCCCCATCCCGAGTCAAAACTACCCGGGGCATGAACATTCCCAATATGAGGTGGTGGTTGATATGGTTGTTGTTGATAAGGCTGCTGTGGTGCTCCATGAGGTGCAGCCATTTGAGGCTCAATCCAAGCTCCCAACTCTCGTGTCTTCCTATTTAATGCCGTATTAAAACTCCTCTCATCCCACGTCTCACTATTCAACATTTCTGAACACTTTGCTAACTCTATATCCACATATAACCCAATCTTTTTGCCACTTGGTCACATAGTGACCACCACAGATTGCACTATTGTCCTTGATTCCTGGTGCTCTCCTTGAAAGATACTCGGCTATTATCCAAGCCGCATTCCCATTCTTCTCCTCCAACAACTTCATCACCCAAAGATCCGGTTGATTGCACTTGTCTCGGCTCCCTGTCCTATGCAAGACACTCCAAGCTATCAATTTCTGTAAAATTCTCAACAACGGATTCCTTAGCTTTGATGAATTCCTTCGAGTACAACTTGGGTCACCAACACTGTTCCAATACTCAGCTAACCCGGCATAATCATTATGCCTCCTTACTAATCTCACAAAATGAGATGCAAACAATCGACTTTTGATATCATCTGGCTCGTACAAGCCAAGAACCACGGCAAAATCTGGCAAAGTAAACTCATGCTCTCTACCACAGAGCCTAAACCAAATTCATTTCTCATTCATAAGATCCACAACCTTCCGCTCAAAGTAAAACGTGGAGAAAAACTCCAAACACCATTCCCGGTTAACTTTCTCATGGATACTAAACGCATTCTCCCACGAATAATCCTCAAAACTAGAACCGTCTCCTTCATACACATATGTCATTCTCATCAAGTCCCTTAACTCTATCTCACATCCAAATTCATGAAATAAATCCCAATCGACTAACCTTGGAATAGCAAGCCTTCGCCCTTGTAACTTCGATAGACGCTCACGAAAAGCGTGCCTCTCTTCGCTGCTTAAGCCACTAAATTTCAAATTCTCATTACGCTCTGGATTCACAGTATACTTAACCTTCTCCTTGACATTCCTATTCACAAACTTTTGCACAATCGGATTACTAACTTCACGCGATGAACTCGATCCTCCTGCAAGATAACTCTGTAGAAATCATGATTATTCGTTAATATAAGAGTATAAGAAACAAAGTTAGATGATTAAGAAGTCCTAAAGATTCGATTTGAAAATCTTCAAAAAGTTTTACCAAGGGCTCCATCCGATCGGTATCTCTCTCCATCCTATCGGATGGAGTTATAACCTCGTCCAGCCGATCGGTAGCAACTCGCAACCGATTCGGTTGTACGTACTGTATCCAAAACAAAAATTTTCCGACTCCAAATCAATCCTATCTAGCTCCACTCTTCCTTATCCTGCATTTCATCAATCACTATAGTCTCTACACATCCCACTTATCTCTAAATCATATCCATAACATACTCGCATGATCAATCTTAGAACCTATGAACATATTCAAAATCAAACCTTATTGATGTTCTAATCCATAATGCATCATCCTAGGAACACTAATTAACATCTAAACAACATCTGGAAATCATTAATTTCTACCCAGAATCGATTCAAAGTTTTGACCCATATGATTCAAAAAATCAATTAATTCATTCTTCCTCAAAACTTAATCAATCCATCTCATTCTTTTTGCAATGATTTCCTCAATCATTTACCCATCTATTCCAGAAAAATCATGCCTTAATTCGAACTATGTCAAAAACGCCTAAATTTTGACCTAATTCAATCAACTCGAATTAAAACCTAATTGACACAAATTGATGATGTTACTTACTTGTTTTGGTGCCATTGATGATCCTTCAACTATCCTGCAACTCTTAAAATTCTTCTAATGGTCGAATTAATGAACCCCAAGTGTGGTGGAATGAGTGTGTGTGTGTTTTTATGATTTTTGAAATCTTGGGTATATATACTTCATTCCATCCGATCAGTATTTCATCCAACCGATTCGGATTGAATTTTTGCAAAACTTCACTTTTTCTTTCTTTCTTCAATACTTTGACACTTGCAAGAACAAATGGCAAGTATTTGACTCCCTTAAAAGACTTCACTTTAAGTATGAAAAATACCACCAACACACTTATTCTCCCAACTTGTTATCCAATCTATCTCTACAACTTCTAAAACAAAACTTAACTCCATAGATTAAAACTTAATAAAACCATAAAGTAACCAAAAGGTCTTAAACTTAAATCAAACTTAAATGCAAAACATTAAACTACTATTAAAAATGCATTAAAAATAAACAAAACAAACATTAGCACAAGCCTTGTGCTTTATTCTTCATCTTTTGCTCTTCAACCTTCAAAGTATTCATGCTTCAAGATGTCTTCACTTTGAAATTTTCCGGATAACTTTCGGTTAGTCACTTGTGTTTTAAACTTCCTTGCAAAATTCCTTCCATCCGGACAAACTATATCAAACTTCACATGCCATTCTCCATCACCTTCTTCTTTCTTGTAAACACTAGCTCCTTCGGGTCCCCATTCCAAATTCTTCAATTGAACCGGTAAGGATCCAAGAAAATCTGTCAATTTATGGAACACAAAAACATTCTTGAATGGGTTATAGAAAACCTCCATAGCTAATGCTCTTTCCAACTCATCTTCAATACCAAAGTAACTAGGGACAACCGGCCCATATTTAGGTCTTCCCTCTTCATCTCTACCAACTTCAAAACAACCTAAATGGTCTTCTTCTTCTTCATCTTCATGCACTTCCTTAATAATCTTGCCTCTAGGTTTAGGATAATAGGTATGCTTCAAGATCCCATCACTAATAGTCATAGTACCTCTACCCATATCTATAATAGCTCCGCAAGTTCTCAAAAACGTTCTTCCTAAGAAAGCTTGATATCCTACTTGCACTCTAACATTCTTCACTTCTCCCATTGCTTTTGCTCTTGAATTGTCAGCCATAGTAAGATTATATTGATTTGGTTGAGGATTACCAAGTCCTAATCTTTTGTACAACGGGTATGGCATCACATTCACACTTGCTCCTGTATCGGCCAATGCATACATTGCATCGGTTCCATTCACCTTAATGGGTAACACAAAATTTCCCGGATCGCTCTCTTTCTTAGGCAACCCATTTTCAACTATCCTTTCCCTTGCAAACTCATCAAAATTCTTATCCTCTAGCCTAGCTGTTGCCATCATAACCGCATCTAACTTCTTACGATAAACCATGTAATTGTTCAACACTTCTATAACCGGCTTCTCTTCCATAAGCTCCTTAAATTTCATTTCCAAGTTCTCCAAAACAGCTTCTTTTTGTTCTTGAGTCAATGGTTTAACTTCTTGAGGTGATTTGGGCGATGAACTAGATGAACTACTCTCATTCTTAGGGGTGGAGGGTTGGGTAAGTTTGTTAAGTGGTGTTTTCTTGCAATTAGCCTTTCCCATTTTAACAATCTCTCCTCTTCCTTCCTTCTTCTCTACCATATCATCATCAACATCAATTCTCATCTCTCCCATAGCAAAATCAACCCTACATTTAGTTTTCACCATGAAATTTCTACCAAACATAACTTCCGGTTCATCCACATTTCCATATTCCAACACAACAAAATCAATCTTGAAAACATGACCATGAATATTAACATTCACATCTCTCACTATCTTCCTACCATAATTCTCATAATCAAGCCTAACAAAGCCAAGCTTACTAAGCATTTCTTCCGTAATGTAATTCTCACCATATTCCATATTAAGTTGAGCATCCCAAGCCTTAACTCCTTCCACACCACATGGTGTAGCATACCTCATAAATGGTACATCAAACTCTTTAGGTGGTGCTTGCGTAAACACAACCACTCTTTTCTCCTTAGGTAAACAAACACTGCTTTCGCCAACTTCTTCTTTTCTTTCTAAACCAATCTTAGCTTCATCCAAAATGCTTTCCAACTTCTCCAAAGAATCTCCTGAATCTCTCAACATCTCTTCCAAATGTCTCAAATATTCCGAAACATTGCTTAAACTCTCCATTCTACTTAAGCACTACTATAACATAACCACAAAACAAAAAAATCCAAACTATTAGCGTGAGGGTTAGTTATAATCGAACCATATCAAAATATCAAACAAAAACAAGCTAACAAACAACTTCAAACCATCAAAACATCAAAACAACTAAAAATAAAAAAATCATAAAAAATTTTACCGAGGCAACCATCCGATCGGTATCACCTTCCATCCGATCGGATGGGTAAAATGCAAAATACGAATTCTCACCAACCGAATCGGATGTGGGCAGCCTCCGATCGGTTCGATCGAAAATAATTTTTTTTTTTTTTTTTTTTATATTTATAATTATAATAATAATACTAAACTAATGACAACCTCTTTTTAACTTGTTTTTGTGTTTTTTTTTTTATTTTTTTAGAAGAACTAAAAAGAAGAATAAATTAATAACTAAAACTAATTAATATAATCCTACAATTAACTATCAAGCATTAAACTATGTGATTAACTTTTAACTCTTTAACTAATGACCATAAAAACTAATTATAACTCATTCAATGAAAACTATAAAACTACCAAACATTAAAATTAACAAATTAACTACATTAACTAACATTAAACATAATAAAACTTTCTAATACCCTAAATTAATTAATCTAATTACTCTACTAATTAAACATAATATTAATGAATCATAAAAACTGAAAATAAAATAACAAAAATTACTAAAAAATTGTTAACGAGACCACCAACCGATCGGATGGAAATCCATCCGATTCGGTTGGTCCGAACCAAACTTTTTTTTTTTACTTTTTAACTTTTTAACTTTTTTTTAAAAAATAAAAACTTAGACTACTAAGCCCAACTACCAAGAAAATCTTAACAATTCCCCGGCAACGGCGCCAAAAACTTGATGTGCGTGTCGTTGTGTTCAAGTTTTAAAATTTATAAACACGATTTATCCAATTCTCTAATCACACATACGAGCAAGTATACTCGTCCGTGGTAGTAAAGGTGGGTAAGTCGAGATCGTCCCAAGGGAATTGGGGTTTGGGTTTAGTAAATAAGTTTTAGCAAAAAGGAGTGTCAATCCAATTTGAAGCAAATTCTAAAAAACAAACAAGCAAGGTTCAATCAATCAAAAACTAATATACTTGTGTGTAGTTTCCATGACAATTGTTTAGAGTAACCAATCAAGTTGGGTGTGACTTGTAATGATGCACAACTTAAAATGAATGATTCACAATCAATGGTTTTATCATGAGAAATCATATCTAAGAATTCAATCTCCTAGTTAACTCCTTTCGGCCATGATTAACTATTACGATAATTCTATTAAGTCCTTTTTGTTGTTTGAAAGCATTTCTTATCTTAAGAATTCCTACGAATCCTTTCACCCTTTTTCGTGATGAAATAGTTTCCAAATCCATTTTAATGAGTAAAGGTGTTGCTTGTCACACACCACAATCCATACTAATTTGTGCACTAACTTTTTGGAATAAAAACACAAAGAAAACTCCTTTCGGACTTTGTGAATCTTTGAAATTGTTTTTACCAACCAATTAAGCAAGATTAGATTTTATCTCAACAAACTCATAAAACAAGATATGTTTTCATGCATCACTATGATAAGATTACTCCAACAATTGTCACATCATCCACACACAAGTATAACTAAATTACTCCATAACAATCATAATCAAACACAAGTAATTAACCAAACTTTCATTCATCATATAGTAAAAGTAAAAGTAGTTCATGATAACTCAACAAGAAATACCTATCAAGGAATTACAAGAACTAGAATTGTGGAACTATAGCAATCCACACTTCTCCAATCGCCTATTATCACAAGTAAACAACTCCACACACGGACGCAACTCTTGAGACTCGAACTCAAGATCTCCTGGACGTTTTCACAGCAACTACAAGCTTTTGGGCAATAATAATATAGTGGTGTAGCTTTTTTAGGTTATGTCACTTCCCCAAAAGAACTCTCTTTGTAAACTAACTAAGGGTTCCTTAAATAAGTGAGGAAACCCTTATTATCCAAGTAAAAACGTCCCATATGATTTAACAGCCGAGAAATGATAAGCCTCAATGATTATGGGGCTTAAATTCACCATTTAATGCAACTTTGTAACTTCAGTGTCGGCCAACCGATCGGTATTTGGCTCCTACCGATCAGTTGGATCTCTCGGTGTCTCCAACTTCACTCCATCCGAATCGGATGCGGGCAGCATCCGATCGGATGGATGATCCTGCCATGCACTTTTATTTTCTTTTATTCTCTTCTCGTTACGTGCTTGATCCTTTGATGTACCACTGATTTCCTTCATAGAACTTGATCTTTTCTTGATATATAAAGCATAGAAGTCTTGGTCTAATCAATTCTTTGAAGTATCATGTGGTCACTTTCTCGTAATTCTCTTTATGTGCATAATCTCTTCATTTCTTCGTGTTTTCCTCCACTTTTCCTGTACTTGGCTATATTTACTTGCATACACACTTTTTCATCGTTTAGCAACAAATACATGCAAATATAACCAAATATGATGCACAAAACTAGCAATAATGCACCTAAAAACATGTTAGATTTAAGCGTTATCAATAACTCCCCCTTAGTGTGTACTCCCCCTCGTTCGTGTGCATAAATAAAACGATATATGGGATTCTTGCAAGAAAAATATTAGAGGCACAAGCATATATATAGCAAAAAAATAAGCATGCATATAAAATAAAGACATTAATTCATAAAAGAAATGTTGTGTATAAATACACAAACATACAAGATTACATTTAATCCTACATAATCTAGTAAGTAATGCAATCTACATAATCATTCTAGAAGTACATGATCTTCCATAGGGCTTGCACACAAAAAGGTTTTTAAAATTATTTTTAATTAAGCATTGCATATGCTTAATTGGGTGAAAATGGAGGTGGTGGTGGTGTAGTGGGTGAAGGTGGTGGAGGTGGTGGTGGTGGTGGGTTGGTAATCATGTGTTCAAGTGATGAAAACATGTAGTGTATCTCATCTCTAAGACCAAAGATTATGGTCCGGTTATGGATGCAACAAAGACAATTGTCACCATGTGCTTCAAGCAATGCCCAAGGTATGGGAAAGAATGGTTGTGGGATTGGTGATGGTGAGAAGTGAGCATCAAGAGGTGTGATGGGTGATAAGGAAATGGCAAGTTGGGTGGATGGAGGTTCTTGAGTGGATGGTGGTGATGATGCTCTTGGTGTAACACCCCAACCCGACAAGGGCAAAGGTGTCACAACAACGGTGGCTTATCAGAACAGATACCAGCATACGACATAAATAATACAATAGAATTCAATGGTTACAAAGGAAATATGAAATTACAGGATTCCAATACAATGATTTCTAAGTCTAACATGAGTTCTTCTAACCATCATCAATAGCTAATTCCAAGCTGCTAGTAAATTCTTCTATGTCCAAAGTACTCTCTAATCATTCCCAACTTCCAACTAAAACCTGCCGCGAGGAAAGAAAATGCGGCTGAGCTACAAGAGCTCAGTGAACAGATATAACGGTAACAAGCAGTAAAGGTAAAGTAGAGAAGTAGATGAATGAATACCAGGTGTAACAAGAATCAGGAACAGGAACATAAAGATTATACAGATATAACAGGATTAAAACTAGTTACAGAAATAGTATAAAATGTAATCCGTAATTCTACCACATACCAGGTCAGATCCAGTCAAGTCAAGTGTTAAGTCATATATCAGGTTACAGGGTGACAGTAATAATAATGGTGAGTAAAGGTAATAAGGTTATAAGGTCACAAGGTGCAGGGTAACAGAAATCCTCTACGAGCCCAGAAACAGTAACTTGTAACAGTAATATGATCAGTATCAGAGTGTATGGAGGGGAGACCTCAGCATACTAAACAGAGTGAGGGGATAACCTCTATGGGTGGAGTCGCGAGCTCCCAGAGTGTGAAAGACGTGTATCGCACACACCATCAGTCACCAGTAATAACAGTAATCAGTAATCAGTAACAGTTCTAGGATGCATCCATACGCCCCTGGTGGCCATAAACCTCCCAACACACCAAATAAAATACAGAAAAGGGACGGAACAGGTCATTACTCTCCTGCCCTAGAGTCATGCCATCGGTGCATCAATGACATGGACATGAAACCCTCATGCCTGGTTATGGCTCGTAGTATCAAACTGTGGGTTAAGGTCAGGCATCATGTATCATGTGTCAGGTGTCATGCCTCAGAAATCAGTATCATGTATCAGGTATCATGCATCAGAAATCAGTATCATGTATCAGATATCATGTATCAGGAATCAGTATCATGTATCAGAAATCAGTATCATGTATCAGGTATCATGTATCAGGTGTTGGATTCAAGTATCAGGTGTCAGGTGTCAGGTATTCAGGTGTCAGGTTCAAGTATTAAGTGTTAGGTTCAAGTATTCAGGGGTCAGGTAGTCCAGGTCATGTTTTATATAAGGGTTCAAGACAAGGTTCAGAACAAAGGATCAGGGCAAGAGTTCAAATAAAGGTTCAAGTTGAATGGTTCATATCAAGTGTATCAGGGTTCAAGTTAAGTTTATAGCAAGGTATCAAGTATTTAAATTAGTTGCATAAGTCAATTTCCATTTCAAAATATCAGAAGTTCATATCAGAGGTTCATATCAGAGGTTCATATCAGAAAGGTCATACCAGTAGGTCAATATCAGAAATGTTCAATATCAGAAAGGTTTAATATCAAAAGATCATATACCAGAAAAATCATATATCAGAAAGATCATATATCAGAAAGGTCATGTCAAAAGCTCATAATATCATGAAAGAGACAAGCAAGGTTCACAGAACAAGGAAACATAGCAATAAATCAGGAATCAGAAAATAGGTTCAATATTAAAAGGTCCAATGTCAGAAGGGTCAAGTATCAGGGAGTCCAAAATCAGAAGGTTCATAACAAGGTTCAATTTAAAGGTTTATATTAAAAGTTCCTATCATAGTTCAAAAAGTAATCTCTTAAAATGGCTTTCATGAAAGTGATCCTCAAAACAGTCTTCATAAAGTAGGTCCTTTAAAGAAAGTTTTCAAAACATTTTCACATTTAATTAAGAAGAGTTTTTACATTTAGTTATAAAATCCTATGAACCTTTAATGTATCCCAGAGTCTAAATATTCATATTACAGGGTAGTAAACAGGTCATATCATGTATCAAAAGAAATAAAGCACGGTTCATGAATTAAGGAAGACATAGCAAAGGCATAGATTCAAGTAGGAAAGCCCCATATAAAAGGCTCAGATCATAACCAACTGGTATACATAATGAAGAACAAATCAGAGTATGAGAAAGCATAACAACTGCTCAGAGAAATACTAAGATGAATCATGGATACTGAATGAAATGAGGAAGAGGACACCCTTACTGAAAAAGGGCAGAATATCTGTACCTTAATAACCAAGCAAGCAACATAAATAGCAAACACAGAAAGAGTCAAGACCTCTCCTTCTTGGCACCAGACCAGATCTGGAACGAGTAGAATAGGCTGAACGAATTTAGGCTTCTCGGTGACACCAATAATTTCCTTTGAGCACAAATGCGACCAATAAACCTTGTAAACATTTTTCACAGATCATACATGATATGAGGGACTTAGGAAAAATGGAGAATGAATTTTTCAATGATCGAATGAATTATAATGGAATTTACCTTACGTTTGGAATAAAAGAAGAAAAATTCGACACCACCTAAACCAAGCCTCTATAAATTGAGGGGCTATTTTTCCTGGCTTCTCTACTCCTTAGTGAACTCCAGAAAAATGATGAACAAGCTTTATAAAATCGGATTGCACAAGGGAGAATTATTTTGGATGTTTAGGGTTTATACGGTTTGATAAATAGGGATAAAATATGGAATAAATATATGGGATGATAAATACCGATTCTTAGGGGAGGAGGGGGCATGAGAATCGGCCAAGAAGGGTAAGGGATCATATTTTTAATATTATTGATCCTATCCTAATTTAATTTGATCATATCTTGATTTTAAATAAGTTTTAAACATTATTAATTAAATTAAACATATAAATCGGTAATTATTAAATAATATAAAGTATTATAAAAATTATTTGGACATATAAAAATTATTACATGACTTGTCTTAATATTATTTTATATCATATGTAATTTATTCCATAAGTTTTGAATTAATTTGAGGCTTAATATAACTTTTAATTAAATTTTAAATTGTAAGGGCATTGTGGTCATTTTACATGTTATCTGAATTTCAGGTATTACAACTTTTTCCCCTCTAACAGAAAAATTTCGTCCTCGAAATTTGATGTCGCCAAGTTAAAGGAAGTCGTAGCAAGTCGCAAAAGATTGTCACGAACATTTTCACGCCCGGGGAGGTTCTTCCAAAAGGATCGCTTATAAGGAAATGATTTTAGATCAAATTAACTGTATCAACAGTAGAGAGCTCTACAAGAGTTCAAGATTCATAACTGAGGTAAACAGAATGCAAAACGAGAGTTCAACTTATCCAGATCTCTAATGAACGAAGGCAGAGTATATGAACAGGTAGGATGAACCTAAAGTCTCGCTAGTCGCGGATATTCCAACGGAGATCAAGTTCTAAACTTATTAGGTACTTCCCAAGACATCGTATGGCCACAATGAGGGCACGTTATATGGTGTAAGTATTATCACGTTAATAATACCAGCACCACATAATTATGCCTTCATGATGATCATACTTTATCTCAAGTCGTAAGCAATCACCTGTCTTAGTCCACCTAGTACTTCTACAGTCTCAGAGGTTAACCAAAGCAATGTCATAGCAAGGCATGAATCAGAGTGATGCGGAAACGATGATACTTAAATACCTTATAGTCTACCCATCCCTCACCGGTCAAAACCTAAGTTCATATCAGGGAATCCTAAAGCAAGTCCTCAAGGTGTTCTCCTATGTTCTTACAGTGAAAGCCTAATGGTCCTAAACGCACAGGCCAGGGTAAATGTATTACAAGTCGTCAACCTGTTTCTCTGATACCATAAATTGTAACACCCCAACCCGACAAGGGCAAAGGTGTCACAACAACGGTGGCTTATCAGAACAGATACCAGCATACGACATAAATAATACAATAGAATTCAATGGTTACAAAGGAAATATGAAATTACAGGATTCCAATACAATGATTTCTAAGTCTAACATGAGTTCTTCTAACCATCATCAATAGCTAATCCCAAGCTGCTAGTAAATTCTTCTATGTCCAAAGTACTCTCTAATCATTCCCAACTTCCAACTAAAACCTGCCGCGAGGAAAGAAAACGCGGCTGAGCTACAAGAGCTCAGTGAACAGATATAACGGTAACAAGCAGTAAAGGTAAAGTAGAGAAGTAGATGAATGAATACCAGGTGTAACAAGAATCAGGAACAGGAACATAAAGATTATACAGATATAACAGGATTAAAACTAGTTACAGAAATAGTATAAAATGTAATCCGTAATTCTACCACATACCAGGTCAGATCCAGTCAAGTCAAGTGTTAAGTCATATATTAGGTTACAGGGTGACAGTAATAATAATGGTGAGTAAAGGTAATAAGGTTATAAGGTCACAAGGTGCAGGGTAACAGAAATCCTCTACGAGCCCAGAAACAGTAACTTGTAACAGTAATATGATCAGTATCAGAGTGTATGGAGGGGAGACCTCAGCATACTAAACAGAGTGAGGGGATAACCTCTATGGGTGGAGTCGCGAGCTCCTAGAGTGTGAAAGATGTGTATCGCACACACCATCAGTTACCAGTAATAACAGTAATCAGTAATCAGTAACAGTTCTAGGATGCATCCATACGCCCCTGGTGGCCATAAACCTCCCAACACACCAAATAAAATACAGAAAAGGGACGGAACAGGTCATCACTCTCCTGCCCTAGAGTCATGCCATCGGTGCATCAATGACATAGACATGAAACCCTCATGCCTGGTTATGGCTCGTAGTATCAAACTGTGGGTTAAGGTCAGGCATCATGTATCATGTGTCAGGTGTCATGCCTCAGAAATCAGTATCATGTATCAGGTATCATGCATCAGAAATCAGTATCATGTATCAGATATCATGTATCAGGAATCAGTATCATGTATCAGAAATCAGTATCATGTATCAGGTATCATGTATCAGGTGTCGGATTCAAATATCAGGTGTCAGGTGTCAGGTATTCAGGTGTCAGGTTCAAGTATTAAGTGTTAGGTTCAAGTATTCAGGGGTCAGGTAGTCCAGGTCATATTTTATATAAGGGTTCAAGACAAGGTTCAGAACAAAGGATCAGGGCAAGAGTTTAAATAAAGGTTCAAGTTGAATGGTTCATATCAAGTGTATCAGGGTTCAAGTTAAGTTTATAGCAAGGTATCAAGTATTTAAATTAGTTGCATAAGTCAATTTCCATTTCAAAATATCAGAAGTTCATATCAGAGGTTCATATCAGAGGTTCATATCAGAAAGGTCATACCAGTAGGTCAATATCAGAAATGTTCAATATCAGAAAGGTTTAATATCAAAAGATCATATACCAGAAAAATCATATATCAGAAAGATCATATATCAGAAAGGTCATGTCAAAAGCTCATAATATCATGAAAGAGACAAGCAAGGTTCACAGAACAAGGAAACATAGCAATAAATCAGGAATCAGAAAATAGGTTCAATATTAAAAGGTCCAATGTCAGAAGGGTCAAGTATCAGGGAGTCCAAAATCAGAAGGTTCATAACAAGGTTCAATTTAAAGGTTTATATTAAAAGTTCCTATCATAGTTCAAAAAGTAATCTCTTAAAATGGCTTTCATGAAAGTGATCCTCAAAACAGTCTTCATAAAGTAGGTCCTTTAAAGAAAGTTTTCAAAACATTTTCACATGTAATTAAGAAGAGTTTTTACATTTAGTTATAAAATCCTATGAACCTTCAATGTATCCCAGAGTCTAAATATTCATATTACAGGGTAGTAAACAGGTCATATCATGTATCAAAAGAAATAAAGCACGGTTCATGAATTAAGGAAGACATAGCAAAGGCATAGATTCAAGTAGGAAAGCCCCATATAAAAGGCTCAGATCATAACCAACTGGTATACATAATGAAGAACAAATCAGAGTATGAGAAAGCATAACAACTGCTCAGAGAAATACTAAGATGAATCATGGATACTGAATGAAATGAGGAAGAGGACACCCTTACTGAAAAAGGGCAGAATATCTGTACCTTAATAACCAAGCAAGCAACAGAAATAGCAAACACAGAAAGAGTCAAGACCTCTCCTTCTTGGCACCAGACCAGATCTGGAACGAGTAGAATAGGCTGAACGAATTTAGGCTTCTCGGTGACACCAATAATTTCCTTTGAGCACAAATGCGACCAATAAACCTTGTAAACATTTTTCATAGATCATACATGATATGAGGGACTTAGGAAAAATGGAGAATGAATTTTTCAATGATCGAATGAATTATAATGGAATTTACCTTACGTTTGGAATAAAAGAAGAAAAATTCGACACCACCTAAACCAAGCCTCTATAAATTGAGGGGTTATTTTTCCTGGCTTCTCTACTCCTTAGTGAACTCCAGAAAAATGATGAACAAGCTTTATAAAATTAGATTGCACAAGGGAGAATTATTTTGGATGTTTAGGGTTTATACGGTTTGATAAATAGGGATAAAATATGGAATAAATATATGGGATGATAAATACCGATTCTTAGGGGAGGAGGGGGCATGAGAATCGGCCAAGAAGGGTAAGGGATCATATTTTTAATATTATTGATCCTATCCTAATTTAATTTGATCATATCATGATTTTAAATAAGTTTTAAACATTATTAATTAAATTAAACATATAAATCGGTAATTATTAAATAATATAAAGTATTATAAAAATTATTTGGACATATAAAAATTATTACATGACTTGTCTTAATATTATTTTATATCATACGTAATTTATTCCATAAGTTTTGAATTAATTTGAGGCTTAATATAACTTTTAATTAAATTTTAAATTGTAAGGGCATTGTGGTCATTTTACATGTTATCTGAATGTCAGGTATTGCAAATTCTTCCCCTCTAACAGAAAAATTTCGTCCTCGAAATTTGAAGTCGCCAAGTTAAAGGAAGTCGTAGCAAGTCGCAAAAGATTGTCACGAACATTTTCACGCCCGGGGAGGTTCTTCCAAAAGGATCGCTTATAAGGAAATGATTTTAGATCAAATTAACTGTATCAACAGTAGAGAGCTCTACAAGAGTTCAAGATTCATAACTGAGGTAAACAGAATGCAAAACGAGAGTTCAACTTATCCAGATCTCTAATGAACGAAGGCAGAGTATATGAACAGGTAGGATGAACCTAAAGTCTCGCTAGTCGCGGATATTCCAACGGAGATCAAGTTCTAAACTTATTAGGTACTTCCCAAGACATCCTATGGCCACAATGAGGGCACGTTATATGGTGTAAGTATTATCACGTTAATAATACCAGCACCACATAATTATGCCTTCATGATGATCATACTTTATCTCAAGTCGTAAGCAATCACCTGTCTTAGTCCACCTAGTACTTCTACAGTCTCAGAGGTTAACCAAAGCAATGTCATAGCAAGGCACGAATCAGAGTGATGCGGAAACGATGATACTTAAATACCTTATAGTCTACCCATCCCTCACCGGTCAAAACCTAAGTTCATATCAGGGAATCCTAAAGCAAGTCCTCAAGGTGTTCTCCTATGTTCTTACAGTGAAAGCCTAATGGTCCTAAACGCACAGGCCAGGGTAAATGTATTACAAGTCGTCAACCTGTCTCTGATACCATAAATTGTAACACCCCAACCCGACAAGGGCAAAGGTGTCACAACAACGGTGGCTTATCAGAACAGATACCAGCATACGACATAAATAATACAATAGAATTCAATGGTTACAAAGGAAATATGAAATTACAGGATTCGAATACAATGATTTCTAAGTCTAACATGAGTTCTTCTAACCATCATCAATAGCTAATCCCAAGCTGCTAGTAAATTCTTCTATGTCCAAAGTACTCTCTAATCATTCCCAACTTCCAACTAAAACCTGCCGCGAGGAAAGAAAACGCGACTGAGCTACAAGAGCTCAGTGAACAGATATAACGGTAACAAGTAGTAAAGGTAAAGTAGAGAAGTAGATGAATGAATACCAGGTGTAACAAGAATCAGGAACAGGAACATAAAGATTATACAGATATAACAGGATTAAAACTAGTTACAGAAATAGTATAAAATGTAATCCGTAATTCTACCACATACCAGGTCAGATCCAGTCAAGTCAAGTGTTAAGTCATATATCAGGTTACAGGGTGACAGTAATAATAATGGTGAGTAAAGGTAATAAGGTTATAAGGTCACAAGGTGCAGGGTAACAGAAATCCTCTACGAGCCCAGAAACAGTAACTTGTAACAGTAATATGATCAGTATCAGAGTGTATGGAGGGGAGACCTCAGCATACTAAACAGAGTGAGGGGATAACCTCTATGGGTGGAGTCGCGAGCTCCCAGAGTGTGAAAGACGTGTATCGCACACACCATCAGTCACCAGTAATAACAGTAATCAGTAATCAGTAACAGTTCTAGGATGCATCCATACGCCCCTGGTGGCCATAAACCTCCCAACACACCAAATAAAATACAGAAAAGGGACGGAACAGGTCATCACTCTCCTGCCCTAGAGTCATGCCATCGGTGCATCAATGACATGGACATAAAACCCTCATGCCTGGTTATGGCTCGTAGTATCAAACTGTGGGTTAAGGTCAGGCATCATGTATCATGTGTCAGGTGTCATGCCTCAGAAATCAGTATCATGTATCAGGTATCATGCATCAGAAATCAGTATCATGTATCAGATATCATGTATCAGGAATCAGTATCATGTATCAGAAATCAGTATCATGTATCAGGTATCATGTATCAGGTGTCGGATTCAAGTATCAGGTGTCAGGTGTCAGGTATTCAGGTGTCAGGTTCAAGTATTAAGTGTTAGGTTCAAGTATTCAGGGGTCAGGTAGTCCAGGTCATGTTTTATATAAGGGTTCAAGACAAGGTTCAGAACAAAGGATCAGGGCAAGAGTTTAAATAAAGGTTCAAGTTGAATGGTTCATATCAAGTGTATCAGGGTTCAAGTTAAGTTTATAGCAAGGTATCAAGTATTTAAATTAGTTGCATAAGTCAATTTCCATTTCAAAATATCAGAAGTTCATATCAGAGGTTCATATCAGAGGTTCATATCAGAAAGGTCATACCAGTAGTTCAATATCAGAAATGTTCAATATCAGAAAGGTTTAATATCAAAAGATCATATACCAGAAAAATCATATATCAGAAAGATCATATATCAGAAAGGTCATGTCAAAAGCTCATAATATCATGAAAGAGACAAGCAAGGTTCACAGAACAAGGAAACATAGCAATAAATCAGGAATCAGAAAATAGGTTCAATATTAAAAGGTCCAATGTCAGAAGGGTCAAGTATCAGGGAGTCCAAAATCAGAAGGTTCATAACAAGGTTCAATTTAAAGGTTTATATTAAAAGTTCCTATCATAGTTCAAAAAGTAATCTCTTAAAATGGCTTTCATGAAAGTGATCCTCAAAACAGTCTTCATAAAGTAGGTCCTTTAAAGAAAGTTTTCAAAACATTTTCACATGTAATTAAGAAGAGTTTTTACATTTAGTTATAAAATCCTATGAACCTTCAATGTATCCCAGAGTCTAAATATTCATATTACAGGGTAGTGAACAGGTCATATCGTGTATCAAAAGAAATAAAGCACGGTTCATGAATTAAGGAAGACATAGCAAAGGCATAGATTCAAGTAGGAAAGCCCCATATAAAAGGCTCAGATCATAACCAACTGGTATACATAATGAAGAACAAATCAGAGTATGAGAAAGCATAACAACTGCTCAGAGAAATACTAAGATGAATCATGGATACTGAATGAAATGAGGAAGAGGACACCCTTACTGAAAAAGGGCAGAATATATGTACCTTAATAACCAAGCAAGCAACAGAAACAGCAAACACAGAAAGAGTCAAGACCTCTCCTTCTTGGCACCAGACCAGATCTGGAACGAGTAGAATAGGCTGAACGAATTTAGGCTTCTCGGTGACACCAATAATTTCCTTTGAGCACAAATGCGACCAATAAACCTTGTAAACATTTTTCACAGATCATACATGATATGAGGGACTTAGGAAAAATGGAGAATGAATTTTTCAATGATCGAATGAATTATAATGGAATTTACCTTACGTTTGGAATAAAAGAAGAAAAATTCGACACCACCTAAACCAAGCCTCTATAAATTGAGGGGCTATTTTTCCTGGCTTCTCTACTCCTTAGTGAACTCCAGAAAAATGATGAACAAGATTTATAAAATCGGATTGCACAAGGGAGAATTATTTTGGATGTTTAGGGTTTATACGGTTTGATAAATAGGGATAAAATATGGAATAAATATATGGGATGATAAATACCGATTCTTAGGGGAGGAGGGGGCATGAGAATCGGCCAAGAAGGGTAAGGGATCATATTTTTAATATTATTGATCCTATCCTAATTTAATTTGATCATATCTTGATTTTAAATAAGTTTTAAACATTATTAATTAAATTAAACATATAAATCGGTAATTATTAAATAATATAAAGTATTATAAAAATTATTTGGACATATAAAAATTATTACATGACTTGTCTTAATATTATTTTATATCATATGTAATTTATTCCATAAGTTTTGAATTAATTTGAGGCTTAATATAACTTTTAATTAAATTTTAAATTGTAAGGGCATTGTGGTCATTTTACATGTTATCTGAATTTCAAGTATTACACTTGGTGATGATGTTAGGTGAGTGTTGATGTAGTCATTGATGGATGAAGTGGATGGTATGGAGGAAGATGATGCTCCATGGGTAGAGGGTGTTTTTGAAGGTGCATTTGGTGCACTTGGGGATGAACTTTGAGGTGGTGGTGATGGAGTTTTGGTGTCTTCTTGGGTTAAGTCAATAAAGAGTTGTTTTGGTGGTATGATGACAAGTCTTTGCTTCCTTGGAGTCTTAGAGATGGAGGATTTTGGTGATAACATGGTGGTTTTGGATGGTGAAGGATGATGGAATGAGAGGTGATTATATGGAGGGAATTTATAATATGAAAATGTGGTTGGTTTAGGTTAATTTTTGAGGTTTTGTTGTAAGATTCCAATACCAGTTCGTCCATAAAGAGAAATGGTAGCTGGGGCTAGATAAAAGGGGTCACATGATGCAAAAGAAAACAGTGAATTTCACTGCCCAGATGGCCGGTCCCCTTAATTGCTGGCCGGCCCCCTTAAAATTAAGGGGACCGCCTAGGGAATTAAGGGGGCCGCCCATCTGCTGTTTTCCCAGGCGACCAAATTTGAAAAATTTCCAGAAAAGGGTCATTGTTAGGGTGTATTTGCAGCAAGCTTTATTTGAATCATGTACATTGTAAAACCCCGAAATTTAACATAATATGAAAAGACTAAAATACCCTCTGAATTTGAACTTTAAGAATTTATGAAAATATGTAAGTAACCTCATTTGAATATAACCTAAGTTACAAAGCAAACTAAGTTAATATAAACTTTGCTCTATGAATTAAGAGTTACATTATAAGATTTTGTTACAAATAAAATCTCTACATCTAGCACTAGTCTAGTCGATCAACTTGATGTGTTTTGCACACAAAATTTCGGCCCAAAAGAATTAGAACAAGAAGAGTTAACTAAGGCTTATGTAGCCCATTATGAAAGTCCATTAACCCCCTAACTTGGCTCATCAAAAATCTCGGCTTCCTTCCTTTTGTTTTAACCGATCACCACAAAAAAAAAAATAAATAAATAAATAAATCAAGAAACCCTAACTCTCTCTAAAAGTCGGTTTTCCCTCCCCTTGTTGCTGCCATTCGATCCACAAACAACCACAAGAAGGTGTGAATATTGCTCCTACTAGTCAAGGTAAATTGTTCTTGTCTTTCTTGATCCATAAGAATTAAAAATAAGTGTTGAAAGAAACCCTAAAACCTTATTATGTAAATCGATCAGTTGTGTGGGATGAGTTTAAACTATCTTAATTATGATAAGATCTGTATTAAGTCGACCTAAATATGCTATAAACTCATATATAATTGTTTCGTGTAAAGAATTGAAGGTTGGGATAACAAAACCATAAGAATATGCATGAATATATAAAACTGCTACTGATCTGGAAAATTATTCAACTTTAACCGGCTGTAATTAAATGATGTGAACATGTATTTAGGTGTTTTTTGAGTCTAGAACTAAGTTCAATGAAATAGCTACCTGGGAAAATTTAGTTTGTAATTTTTGGAGGCCTGGAGGGCTACCTTTTGATTTTTGGGAAATTATGTGTCTGATCGGATTTGTGAGTCTTGAAAATCAGTCCGTGTTTTTGAATTTTAATTTCCAAACCCTGTCGAATTAGGAGGTGTCCTTTGAACTGGGTAATCTTTAGGATGTATATTACTTCCTGGAATTTTTTTAGATTTTTTTGAATTTTTATTAAAGTGTTTTAAATTAATAACTTTTCGTATAGTAAAATCAGTCAGAAATCTGGACGAGTTGGTTTAAGTGAATTTTAATCCATAGTTATGCTACTTAATAAAATCTGGAAAAAATTTGATAAAATACTTAAGACATGTGAGCATCTCTGAGAATTTTTGGGAATTTTATTATTGAGTTCTTATATGGTTTATAATTTATAGAAAACCTAACAATTTCGTATATAAAACTGTGAGGAATTATAGAAGGTTAAAAAGGAAATTAAAAGGGTGTTATGTGTTTATATTTCTAAACTAAAGGGTCTAAAGTGTTATTCTTTTAATATTAAAGGACCAAACATATGAAAACCTGTAACTTCATAGTAATTTCATTTTCCACCCTAACTTTATGAGAATTGCAAACTAATCCCTAAACTTTTGATAATTACCTAATAAACCCTAAATTATGGAAACTACTTTATGAACCCTAAAATTTTGTAAAAGACATTATGAACCTTGAACTATGAATATGATCATCTGTAATACTTTGAATTGGCATACGGGAATGTTATAACTTAAAGTCACCTAATATGGAATGAGAACAAAAATGAAACCTTACGATCATATGAACTTATAAGAGAACTTATGAATATTTGTAGATCGGGTGAAGAGGGAGTGATCATCCATCCCTATTTCTTTCGTTGCTTTGATATTTGGTGTGCTTTGTCGAGGTACAGATATTCTGCCCTTTTAATAAGGAGCCTTCGTTTTCTTTTTGATTCGTATTAGGGTTTCCTAAACCTTTGCTATGTTCCCTACGCTTTGATTCGTTTGTTTGATTCGTTATCCATAATTCGTTATGATACTTCTGATTATGATCTGAGCTTCGTTTATCTGACCTATGCCTTGCCAAGTTGCTCTAAAGTTCTGAACTATCTTTGTGAGAAACTAAGACTTTGAAATGATTTGTTAAACTAAGGATTTTGAAATGGTTTATTAAACTAAGGTTTTGAACTACTTGTTTTGAACTATCTTTTATGAAGACTATTTTAATGACTATCTTTATGAAACCAATTTAAAGACCATTTTAATTAAATATTTTGATTAAGATTTCTAAAATGAATCTTTTGAATAAAGACTTTGAAGATGAACCCTTTGATAAAGACCTTGAACTTTAATTAAGATCCCCTTTGTTTTTAAAACTATGATATGAACTTTGGAAGACCTTGGTGAACCACTCTGTTATGAACTCTTCGATATGAACCCTTTTCTATGGACCTTGTGATATGAACCCTGTGATATGAACTTTGACATTTGGACTGTGATTATGACCATATGAACCTTTGACCTTTAACCCCAGTTTGATACTACGAGCCAAAATATGTTTCCTAGCCATGAAGGTAACATGGCCGTGTCTGTGATGCACCACTGGCATGACTCGTGTGTGGTTCGAGTGATTAGCCACACCGTCCCCATTATGATATGATATGAGCGCATTATGATTTGTTATGGCCAATATGATTTGTTTGGGGGGCATATGGATGCATCCTAGATATGTTTTGTGTACGATATGATATGATATGTTTTGATATGGTGACTGAGGATGGGTGCAATCCACTTCTTTCATAAAATTTGGGAGTTAGCTACTCCATTTGAAGAATGAGGACACCCCTCATATTATTTGATTTGAAGAATGAGGACACCCCTCATATTATCTGATTATCTGAGAGGTCTCCCCTCTATATGATTATGAAGATATGATATGATATGATATGATTTGTTTCTGGGCTCGTGGTGGATTACTGTCCTAAACCTTTACTCTTGTACCTTTACTTATATCTTATTCATTATGCTACTTCTGTTCATTTCCGTTTACTTTCGTTTCCGTTTATTATATATCTGTTCACTGGGCTTTTTAAGCTCAGCCGCGTTTCTTTTCCTGCGGCAGGTTTTAGTTGGAAGCTGGGTAAGAGTGAAGAGACTTTTGGACTTAGAAGACCTTGATAGTTATTCTGAAGTAGAAGTCATTAGAAGGATTGCATTTGCAGACTTAGTATTTAGCTTTTGTTTCCTTTGTATCCTTGTGTATTCAGTATTTCATTTGTAACCTTTGAGAATCTTTGTATTACTATTGAATGTATGTTTTGTTTGATCTGATATGAAGCCATTAATGTGATACTTCTACCCTTGCTGGGTTGGGGTGTTACAATTATGGTATCAGAGCCAGGTTACGATTCGTAATACATTTACCCTTGGCCTGTGTAAGTTAGGACCACTAAGTTTCCCTGTAGGCACTCATAGGACAACCTTTGAAAATTTACTTTATGATTCCCTCATAGGAACGTAAGTTTTGACCAGTGAGGAATGGGTACACTATAAGGCGTTTGTTTGAATATCATTGCTTCCGCATCACTCTAATTCGTGCCTTACTTTTGGTTAGATCCGATTGATATCACTTTTGGAAATTGAAAGCTCACACCTTACACCACCTGAAATTTGAATCTGATTAAATCTGGAAGGCTTTGAGAACTGCATAGTAATTGCCTGACCCTAATTGATCCTTATCTTCAGATATTGACTCTGACCTCTGATCCTTTCGTTAATCATTTTGATGCCTCTTCGATCATTATGAGAATCCCCCTAGCAATGGCGTACTTGATGTATTCTCTTATTTGTCTCTTGCTTTTGCTAAGTAACTATGAATCTTCCGACGCTAATTGATTTCGTTTCACCCATCTCTGCCCTATGAGAAGTCTTGTGGTGTGTAACCACGAGTATAAAATGTTTTCCCCCACTTTTAAATGATAAAGATTTGATTTTTGATCCGTCTATCTTGGGATAGTTATCTTCAATTTTATTCTGACAAGGAATCGGCTGATTGAGCTTTCAAATATGGACAATTTCCCTTCCATGTCTCACCTTTAACGTTTGCAACAATTTTGAACTCCCTACCATGATTACCGATTGATAAACCCTCTGCTATCGCTATTACTCTGGAGTCTCTTGTGTTAATTTAGCGGTTATGAAGTTTTTTCTAGAACCCATTTCGTACACCAATGAATGAACCTCATCTTGAGAGCTCTTTGGCACCTTGAGTCTTCTGAACATGAACCTTATCTTGAACGTTATTTGGCACCCTGAATCTCGAATATGATTCCTGGTCGAACCACCAAAATTTTCCATCGGAGCGTGAAATAGGATTTGACTTGATACCGGGAGATTGTCTAGTCACCAAGAGAAGGTGTCTTTCAGATGTGTCCAGGATCCTACCAGTTTGTTTGAGCAACCGAGAGGAGCAAGAACCGAAGACCAGAAGTGAGTTGGTTTAAGTGTATCTTCTAGGCGTGTTGATTTCTGAAAGCTGAACCGTAATACCTCCACCCTGAAACGATTATGTGCTTGTTTAATTTCAGAGAGCGAAGTTTCCTTCTGATGAATAGATTTTATTCTTGGAATCGCCTTCAGTATTCATAAAAGACTGCTATGACGATTAGTGACGCTAATAGTATTAGCTAAAGCTCTGATTGTTTTTGCGAATTTGATGAATGATGTTTTCTCGTGAGTACTTGGACAAATGGTCATTGTATGACTAAACAGTACGTTCGGAGACGAGGAAGAGCATGAAAATCATCTTTGCACTTCGTTAGAAAATTCGTCGATCATTTGTACATTCTGAGAGATTGATATTTGTAGAGGCAACGATGTTCTTAATCGAGGATATCTCTTTAAACCCCGCAAGTTTTGAAAACTAACACCATGTGGTCAAGACTAATAACAGAATGGAGAACTGAAACCTTTTTGAACTTTGCAGAAGAATTCTGGAAGATGTTTGCAACTTATGATACCATTGAGAAATTTCGTGAACAGAGAGAAGCAGCTTAGTTTGATTTAGAATGGAGTTTGGGAAAAGCTGAAATAGAAGTTAGTTTCCTTACCTTGAGCGAAACAAGTTTGGGATAAATCAGGAAGAGACTCGGTGGTACTCCCTTGCAGCACAGAAGGTTTTTCGTAGGCATCAGGACAACTAGAAACGTATCAGAAGAAGTACTTCACTGCCTGACTTGGAGTTGACAACAACGGCGGCTACCCTGAAGAGTGAAGACGTTCCTCACAAGGTAGAAGTGTTGGCGATGCTGAAGATCTAGTCGAGACGGCGAACCTGGAACTGATGAAGACGTGCAGTCTCACTTCCCTATTCATCTTGGTTGTACTAAGATGAATTGAGAGCGGAAGCAGACTGGACGATGGAGAAATTTAAGGAGCATGCCAGGAATTCACATTACCCCATCACATTCCAAGAAGGACTACAGGAGGCTTGGCGAACCGGACACAAATTCTTGATTTTGGTTTCACTTCCCAATTGATGGACAGACGAAGACAGATTAACCGGACTTGAAGAGATTGGATGTGTTGGACGAACTGATTTTTGAAACAGACCCTTATGTTTGGAAGAATTGATTCTATGAAGGCCAAAGTTCTTGGCAACTAACTTCCAGTTTCGTTGACTCCCTTAAGTTTCGTTATATAGTAATAAGATCCTCTTATGATTTAAGTTCCCTAGAAGCATTTCGGTTCCGTGTTTATTTTTCGTATGTTCGATGATGGCCTTGTTTTGAGAGATTTTGGCAAATTGTGGAAAATACGATGCTTGTAACGGCGTGCCTCACCTTGCTAGGCAATCTGGGATTTTGATACTCTTGCGGATGGTTTTGTTTTTCCCTCTGGACTATGGCATTCGATTTTGTTGACCTCGAGACTGTAGAAGTACTAGGTGGATTAAGATAGGTGGTTTTGATTACAACTTGAGATAAAGTATGATCATCATGAAGGCATATTTATGTGGTGCTAGTATTATGACGCCTGATCAACGTGATAATACTTACACCATGTAACGTGCACTCATTGTGGCCATAGGATATCTTGGGAAGTACCTAAGAAGCTTAGAATTTGATCTCCGTTGGATTACCAGTGATTAGTGAGATTTTAGGTTCATTCTACCTATGTGTATACTCTGTTCTCGTTTGTTAGATATCGGGATGAGTTTAGACTCTCGTTTTGCGTTCTGTCGATTTCAGTTATAAATCTTGAACTCTTTGTAGAGCTCTCCACTGTTGATACAGTCAATTTGATTTGAAATCTTGTTCGTATTCCATAAGAGCTTTCCGGAAGATTCACCTACCCTCCATTTTGTTGCATGGTCTTTTGATCGGAATCAACCTAATTTGTCTTCTTCTGAGGAAGTTGAAACCCACCTTGTTTTGATTGAGTCATGAGAAACTTTTGGTCTGAAGATTTTTTTTGGAAGAACCTTCCCTGGCGTGAGAATGTTTGTAACGATCTTTTGCAATTTGCTACGACTACGTCTAACCTTGCGACTTCAATTTTCGAGGACGAAAATTCCTTTTTAAGAGGGGAAGAGTTGTAAACCCCCGAAATTTAACATAATATGAAAAGACTAAAATACCCTCTGAATTTGAACTTTAAGAATTTATGAAAATATGTAAGTAACCTCATTTGAATATAACCTAAGTTACAAAGCAAACTAAGTTAATATAAACTTTGCTCTATGAATTAAGAGTTACATTATAAGATTTTGTTACAAATAAAATCTCTACATCTAGCACTAGTCTAGTCGATCAACTTGATGTGTTTTGCACACAAAATTTCGGCCCAAATGAATTAGAACAAGAAGATTTAACTAAGGCTTATGTAGCCCATTATGAAAGTCCATTAACCCCCTAACTTGGCTCATCAAAAATCTCGGCTTCCTTCCTTTTGTTTTAACCGATCACCACAAAAAAATAAAAATAAATAAATAAATCAATCAAGAAACCCTAACTCTCTCTAAAAGTCGGTTTTCCCTCCCCTTGTTGCTGCCATTCGATCCACAAACAACCACAAGAAGGTGTGAATATTGCTCCTACTAGTCAAGGTAAATTGTTCTTGTCTTTCTTGATCCATAAGAATTAAAAATAAGTGTTGAAAGAAACCCTAAAACCTTATTATGTAAATCGATCAGTTGTGTGGGATGAGTTTAAACTATCTTAATTATGATAAGATCTGTATTAAGTCGACCTAAATATGCTATAAACTCATATATAATTGTTTCGTGTCAAGAATTGAAGGTTGGGATAACAAAACCCTAAGAATATGCATGAATATATAAAACTGCTACTGATCTAGAAAATTATTCAAATTTAACCAGCTGTAATTAAATGATGTGAACATGTATTTAGGTGTTTTTTGAGTCTAGAACTAAGTTCAATGAAATAGCTACCTGGGAAAATTTAGTTTGTAATTTTTGGAGGCCTGGAGGGCTACCTTTTGATTTTTGGGAAATTATGTGTCTGATCGGATTTGTGAGTCTGGAAAATCAGTCCGGGTTTTTGAATTTTAATTTCCAAACCATGTCGAATTAGGAGGTTTCCTTTGAACTGGGTTATATTTAGGATGTCTATTACTTCCTGGAATTATTTTAGATTTTTGTGAATTTTTCTTAAAATGTTTTAAATTAATAACTTTTCGTATAGTAAAATCAGTCAGAAATCTGGACGAGTTGGTTTAAGTGAATTTTAATCCATAGTTATGCTACTTAATAAAATCTAGAAATTTTTTTATAAAATACTTAAGACATGTGAGCATCTCTGAGAATTTTTGGGAATTTTATTATTGAGTTCTTATACGGTTTATAATTTATAGAATACCTAACAATTTCGTATATAAAACTGTGAGGAATTATAGAAGGTTAAAAAGGAAATTAAAAGGGTGTTATGTGTTTATATTTCTAAACTAAAGGGTCTAAAGTGTTATTCTTTTAATATTAAAGGACCAAACATATGAAAACCTGTAACTTCATAGTAATTTCATTTTCCACCCTAACTTTATGAGAATTGCAAACTAATCCCTAAACTTATGATAATTACCTAATAAACCCTAAATTATGGAAACTACTTTATGAACCCTAAAATTTTGTAAAAGACATTATGAACCTTGAACTATAAATATGATCATCTGTAATACTTTGAATTGGCATACGGGAATGTTATAACTTAAAGTCACCTAATATGGAATGAGAACAAAAATGAAACCTTACGATCATATGAACTTATAAGAGAACTTATGAATATTTGTAGATCGGGTGAAGAGGGAGTGATCATCCATCCCTATTTCTTTCATTGCTTTGATATTTGGTGTGCTTTGTCGAGGTACAGATATTCTGCCCTTTTAATAAGGAGCCCTCGTTTTCTTTTTGATTCGTATTAGGGTTTCCTAAACCTTTGCTTTGTTCCCTACGCTTTGATTCGTTTGTTTGATTCGTTATCCATAATTCGTTATGATACTTCTGATTATGATCTGAGCTTCGTTTATCTGACCTATGCCTTGCCAAGTTGCTCTAAAGTTCTGAACTATCTTTGTGAGAAACTAAGACTTTGGAATGATTTGTTAAACTAAGGATTTTGAAATGGTTTATTAAACTAAGGTTTTGAACTACTTGTTTTGAACTATCTTTTATGAAGACTATTTTAATGACTATCTTTATGAAACCAATTTAAAGACCATTTTAATTAAATACTTTGATTAAGCTTTCTAAAATGAATCTTTTGAATAAAGACTTTGAAGATGAACCCTTTGATAAAGACTTTGAACTTTAATTAAGATCCCCTTTGTTTTTAAAACTATGATATGAACTTTGGAAGACCTTGGTGAACCACTCTGTTATGAACTCTTCGATATGAACCCTTTTCTATGGACCTTGTGATATGAACCCTGTGATATGAACTTTGACATTTGGACTGTGATTATGACCATATGAACCTTTGACCTGTGACCCCAGTTTGATACTACGAGCCAAAATATGTTTCCTAGCCATGAAGGTAACATGGCCGTGTCTGTGATGCACCACTGGCATGACTCGTGTGTGGTTCGAGTGATTAGCCACACCGTCCCCATTATGATATGATATGCGCGCATTATGATTTGTTATGGCCAATATGATTTGTTTGGGGGGCGTATGGATGCATCCTAGATATGTTTTGTGTACGATATGATATGATATGTTTTGATATGGTGACTGAGGATGGGTGCAATCCACTTCTTTCACAAAATTTGGGAGCTAGCTACTCCATTTGAAGAATGAGGACACCCCTCATATTATTTGGTTTGAAGAATGAGGACACCCCTCATATTATCTGATTATCTGAGAGGTCTCCCCTCTATATGATTATGAAGATATGATATGATATGATATGATATGATTTGATTCTGGGCTCGTGGTGGATTACTGTCCTAAACCTTTACTCTTGTACCTTTACTTATATCTTATTCATTATGCTACTTCTGTTCATTTCCGTTTACTTTCGTTTCCATTTATTATATATCTGTTCACTGGGCTTTTTAAGCTCAGCCGCGTTTCTTTTCCCGCGGCAGGTTTTAGTTGGAAGCTGGGTAAGAGTGAAGAGACTTTTGGACTTAGAAGACCTTGATAGTTATTCTGAAGTAGAAGTCATTACAAGGATTGCATTTGCAGACTTAGTATTTAGCTTTTGTTTCCTTTGTATCCTTGTGTATTCAGTATTTCATTTGTAACCTTTGAGAATCTTTGTATTACTATTGAATGTATGTTTTGTTTGATCTGATATGAAGCCATTAATGTGATACTTCTACCCTTGCTGGGTTGGGGTGTTACATACATGAAGAATGATTAAATAATAGGATAAACATGTTTAAATAAGCATGTATACATTTAGGCTAAAAATAAGCATATTATAGAATTTGCATGTTATTAATCATTAGCAAGCATATTAATTTTAAGCATAGCATTCAAGTTCTAATCAAGAAAATAGATACTAACATACTATAACATGCAAGAAATAAATAATTCTCAAATACAAAACAAAATAAAATGTCTAAACACAATATTGTTCTAATAAGCCAACTTCCACATCTCATCTTTTCTTCTTTCCGAAAATATTCTTGAAAGCTTTCCCTATCGACTTGAAACCACCTCTAACTTCTTGATGCATCTGTTGAGTTGTGTTGAGTAATGCGGTTTGTCGTTCAAATAGGATTTGTTCGGTTTGTTCGGAAGGACGAGGAACTTGATAATCAGAATAATTAAGTTCCGGGAGATTGTCCACGAACCTCGTGGGAGATGGAGTACTGACACGTGAGGTGCCTTCCTCCTCATCATCATCATCTCCTCGATGACATGTGGAACTATGAGGTGCGTAGAGATTAGGGCATCTAGATTTGCCCTTGTCACTACGAGATCGACGAAGTTGGCTACGAGAGAGAGGACGTAGGACGAGATGAACGAATAGATAGACATCACTTTCGAGATGAGGGAAGTGTTCCATGACATAATGATAGAGACGGGTGAGGAACATGCCATAAGGAAGGTTGGCGTTGGGAGTGTTTTTGGCTGACATGATGCGATAGACAAAGAGGTATGCCAAGTTGTATTGTTCTTCTGCAACAATACAATACAACATGTGAGCAATGCTCGCCATGAGATGATCACGGTGACCACCGGTACCGAACGCATTCTCACGAATGAGTTCTTCCCAACGCTTCATGTCGGGGCTTAGCTCTTTAAGGATGATTTGGTTTGCATGGATTTCAACATTTTTCGACTTGATCATTCGGCTAGTCGTACCACGTTCTAGCTCGAGAAGTCCACGAATCTCGTCAGGAGAAGGAATATTAGAATAGTACGGACCATTCTGAGGATGATTTTTCTCAAGAGATGAGAGATCCCATTCATTTGAGAAAACGGCTTGACCGTTGTAAGGAATTTGGAGAATTTGACCAAACTGAGCTAGATTGAGAGTGATAAATTCGTTTTGAATCATAAAGGAAATAAGAATATAGCCATATGGATCGGTTTGCACCGTCACTTGGCTATAGAAGTCTAGAACGAAGCGAGGAATGATTGGCTCATTGATTTTGTAGAGACAATCGAGATGAACATTTGAGAACATTCGCTCGATTTGGTCGGATTGATAGAAAGATGGATCGACAACTCTACCTTCATGAATGTTTCTATTTTTGATGGGCCGATAGAAACATGCAACAGAAGGAGATATGCCGGGAGTTTCGGAGACTTTTGAAATGTAGGCCTTGGTTTTGGAGAGATCACCGACTGTAGCTTTAGGCATTTTCACCTATACAAGAAAGCAACACACAAACAAAAATAAGAAAATGACATGCACATATTATATATGCTACTTATGTGGAACGTAAACATACTTCGACTCTAAAACTTTAATCCTAAGAAGTAGTTTACAATGTTCCTTAGTTTTAATTTTTAACTCGCTTAAAATGTATTTTATGATGTTAAAGAATAGTTACATGGATATTATGATAAGAAATCAAAAATATCCAAACGCTCCTTTATACGCCATAAGCTACTTTGAAATGTGGCTAGACAAACATTAGATTGTATATCTAGCTATTTCTTACGAGTGTTTATGTTAAGTAACTTATTTAAAAAGGTGAAAACTTAGATTTTGACTCAAAAATTTCTTTCAAAATGTTATGCCAAACGCTCCCTTAATTATAAAAATAACTACGAAAATTTCAATATACATATGAATTATGTATTTTGATGACTCGAAACAAGTAATTGCGTGTTTATAAACTTGACAAGTAGTTGTGAACTTAATTTTGATTAAATTTCGATGACTCTAGCTCCTAATCCAAACACTCTCTTATATTTGATAAAAACATTTTTATGATTCAAAAAATATATTTTTAGTATTCAGAAGTTATGATGTAGCAATGTGATTAGTTTTAACAAGTGTTTATGGCATAATTCAACAATGTATAACAAGTTTTGAATATGAGTGTTTGTTTTTTCAAAGTTTTGACATGAGGGTATCTAATTACTTAGTTTCTAGGTTGATTAAGCATTCTAATCCTATGGGGAGCATTTGATTATAACATTCCTAGACTCAATTTCAACAAAAATTCAGATTTTGAAAAATTAAGTAAAAGACCTAATTATGATTAGACTCAAAATTGGATGAAATTAGATGAAATGTGTATTGGAAAACTTACAAAATGTGTTGCTAATCGAAATATAGGTGTTTTTCCCCTTGCGAAATTAGCCCGAAATGGTGATTTGATGAGTGGTTTTGGGGTTGCAGCTCGTTCACAGCAGAGTGAGTGAGAGGAGTGTTTGAAAAATGGGATGTTTGGCAAAGATTTTTGAAGGAAAATTAGTTTTGGCAGCAACAGATGGCCGGTCCCCTTAAAAATTAAGGGGACCCCCCGTTTACAAGCCGGTCCCCTTAATTTTAAGGGGACCGCCCTTCAGAAAAAAAATGTGCTTTGTTTCTGGCGGCAAAATATTTATATGTATATATAGATTTATTATATATCAAAAGTACGTTGGGTTATATTGGCACGAGAAGGGAATACTTGACACATTTTATTAACATTTCGTTAACAAAATATATCTTGAGAATTTTGGATAAAATAATCAAGACGTCAAGCTGACAAAGGTGGATAAATGAAAAGAGAATGTGTATATATATATATATATATATATATATTAAGGTGGGATGTTGAAAGATGTTGAGGGATAATGAAGAAAGGACGGAGATGGGTGCTGACGACGATGGGAGTTTGTTACATAGTTTTCTTGTTCGAAGGTTCGGCTCCGACTTCTATGTTGATCCACTCAACTCACTTCTCTTCATCACCATGAGTTTTGCGAGAGTGGACATAGAAGATTTTCAAGTTGAACGTTATAGTCCAAAAGAGCAAAGGGGGAAGAAAAGGTTCGAGGACGAACAAATTATTTTAGTTCTAGATAGTCAACAAATGACGTATCTAGGTTATGAGAGGATATATATATATATATATATATATATATATATATATATATATATATATATATATATATATATATATATATATATATATATATATATATAATAGTAATATAGGTATATAAGAGGAGAACTTACTAACAAACACATAAATATTTATTAAACTAAGCATTTAAGACTAAAGGGGGCATGTACTAGGCTAGTTTATTATTCTACGCATATAGTGGTGAGTGATTGGCCTCAAACGGTCAACTATATTAACCAAGGATATTGGTCAACTAAAGTCAAACACTTGAGGTCAACTAACCAAGGAGTATAGTGTTTCCCCGGGTCGTTAAGTCCCAACGAGGTGTGAAATCTGTAATACAACGAATCTGTGATCGGGTGAATATTGAACAGGAAAGGGTTTTGAGTGATTTACACTAAGGAATAAAAGAAAATAGCTTAAATAAGCTAATAGAACAAGTATGTGAAGGAAAAATACTTAGAAACGTTTTAAAACTTAAAAACGCGTACGTTTAATTTAAATTTACGTAACTGAACGAAATAAAAAGTGAATTCTTATCAATACAAATCCCACGGATGTGAAATTTATATCTTTGGAATCCTAATAATAAAAGAAAATTATTGGAAAATTAAAATTATTTATATAACTATTTAATTAATTATTATTAATTAAAAACTAATTAATAACTATTTAAACTAATTTAAATTATTATGAATACTAAATGAAAAGTAATAAATATGAAATTTTTTCTATAAATACTATATGATAGCAGAATACTAGGAAAAATATAAAAAGTTAGATAAGCCCACTAATAAGCTGAATTGGGCAAATAAGCAGTTTAAATAAGCACTTCAAATAAGCACTAGAATGCACCAAAAGCTCAGGTATAGTGTAATAGACCTAAACAAACCTAATTCAACTCAAAAAACTAAAATAAGCCCAGGCCGTCAACTAGAAAAGCAATGAGCAGCCAAATGGCTTAAATAGAAGCTATCACTTATTTTATATTTGATTTTTCTTGATTTTTAATTTACAAACCTATTATACTACTGATTTTAAGCAACTTTAATAAAGACAAAAACTTTAGAACTTAAAAACAAGCTGTTTGGAAGCTTATGAGCTTTTCAGCTTGAGCTTTTCAGCTTGGGCTCAATTTGATGGTTTAAGCTCAAAGAAGTAGCCAAATAAGCTAAACAAAAGGAAACAAAGGTGAAATAAAGTGAAAATAAGTTAAAGGGACTAGAAATAAGTAAAAAGTTACAAAGAGTAGCACTGATAAGCTTGGAATAAGCAAATAAGCAATTCCAATGTACACCGAGAGCCAAACAGGCCTGCAAGGTTTTTGGAGGCTAGATTAAGCTAGGGGCAAAAGCTCATAGGCCAAAAATAAGCCTTGATACAACAAGCTAGCTGTAAGGGTTTCTCAAAAATCCAAAGATCTTAGAATAAGCTCCTTAAATAAACTCTACAAGAGCTTGTGAACTGGGCTGGTGGGACTTAGTGTATACTGAGTCAGTGTATACTGACTTAGTATATACTGAGGCTTATGAAAGAATTTTGGTCCAAAATAAGCTGAGCAAATAAGCAAGAAATGGAACAAAAAGCACATGCATATGAAGATGGCCAGAAGGGCTTTCTAAATCAACAAGTCTCACATACTAATATGCACTGATAAGCTTTTAAGGAGCTTATGAAAAAGGCTATCTAGCCTTTGCACAGGGTATATATTTGACTTTTTAAGTTTAAACTATATAGTTGACTTATATGAACTTTAAGGTTAATCTACTTACTGATTATGTTATATTAGGCTAATTAGAGATGAAATTAAGCTAGATGACCAAGTAATTAACTACTGTGATGAAATTTATACTTCAAATCCTAACAGGTAACTAGCAAATAGAGATTAAAGGCTATTTTGACTATTTATCAAACAAGGTCTGTATTTTATGGTTGCACTGAGCTAAAATGACCTTAAGTGATATATGTAAACCAAGGTTAACAACAATAGCACCTTATGTCATAGTGTACACAATTAATCTAAACACACCTTATACAACACTTATACTAGATTTTCAAAGAAAATCACTTACTAAAACCTTAACACTGATTCCAAACTCCATTTTATGATTATAACAGACCATAAAAGCATGAAAAAAAAACAACAATACCAGCATGAAACACAGAAAGGAACAATATGCTATTTTAACTGTGAAATTAAGATTTTAAGCAACAACAAATTCCAATGAAAGAGAAAACTAATTTAAGCACTGATTTCACTTAAACATACCATAGAAACATAAAAACACAAAGATAAGAGCATAAACTAGTTTCTACAGTAGAATACAAATATTGTGAAAAAGCTTACAAACTTGCTATTCAGCTGAAAATCAAGAACCAAGAACAAAGAACCACTCCTATAGGCTTACCACTAAGCCTCTAACCCAGGGCAATCCACAATCAACCCTGCTCCAGCTTCTTGATCATGGCACACTGAATTTTTGATTTTTCACTAACTTATTGTATTATTTTTTTGTATTTTTGCTTTTTATGACTATAACTGAATTTAAGGTTTCTAATAGCTTACATAGGCTATATGAGGAGCTTATATGAGCTTAAGAGTCCACAAACAACATTTCTAACAAAACTAAAGATAACTTGAGATTTTGAAGTAAAATACATAAACTGGAATTCGAACTTAGAAACTGAAAATGATTATTAAAAGAGATTCACATACACTGAAGAACACTAAACAAAGTACTGAAAGAGAAAGCTAATTTTAACAATAGAACTTAAAAAATAACTTAAGTTGACATAAGCAAAATTAAATTACTCTAGATATCTATCCACATTGCTCCTTTCTTCCTTTATAAAGATCTTTTGCACTTCCAGGTGTCCTCTGAGACTTTCCCACACATTTCCAGCCATTGGATCTTTACATTTCATCAAAACCGACTATTTCCACTTTTTGGCGCCAAAAGTGGAATTAGTGGGTTGGGGTAGTTTTGTTGCAATTAAAGAATTTTGTTCAGTTGTGGAGGTGTAAGGGACAAGTTGGGAAGTAGATATGGAGCTAGGGGTGAGGTGTAAAGCAAAACCAGGGGTTGTGAGTGAGGATGGAGTGTTTGATGGTGGGGAAGCATTAAATGCTCAGTGGGTGTATAAGAGGAGGGGGGATGAGGTGGAAAAGAGGAAAGGTGGTTTTTATTAATAAAAGGGACGGGTTGGGTATTTTGGGATTGGGTATGTGTAGTGGGTTGGGTTTGTTTTTAGTTTAGGGTAAAAAGATATTGGTTAAGTGGTTTGGATTTGGTAAAAAGGTGTTGGGAATAAAATGTTCAAGTCAAAGAGCCTGCCAGATATGCCAAGAGCCTGCTAGTTGATTTTGAAGAAGATGAAGATGTACTAACAGTACCTTCTGGGTGAGAAGGTACTGCTAGTTGATAAAGGTCCTGCCAAGATTATGATTAAGTTGATAGATATTTGTTTGTAGATATTTGTTGAATTATTAGTCTTTGTACAATGTAATACGTTATATAGAAGTAGTTCAGTCTTCACATGTTTGTGTGCAGAAGAATATACAGAGTAGTTACATTGGTAGTTGTATTTAATTGTAGGCTAGGAAAGTCCAAGTATATTATTATATTCAACAACTTGACAACTTGTAATAAGGGTACCTTATTCTATAAAAGGTTCCCTTAGTCACCACCTTCGTGCATGCATCTCTTCAACTAATAACCAAAACAGAACAACCTCTCTAGTAACTTAGTTACTCATTTCACAAATCCTTTTACAATCAAAGATTCAAGGTTACATTGTAATCCTGGTGATAGTTAGATCATCCGTATTATTTCATCAATAATATTGAATCGTTTTGTGTTACTAAAGTTGTGTTCATTGCTCATTATAACTCACGTTTACATACTCATCACCTTTGTGTTCTTTTAAAGTGTGTTATAGTAGATTCCGCATACTACATCACATTCATACATAAATATCCCAAACACATTATTAAGATTCACATCCCAAGTGTTTGTATAATCCTTCACAAGTGGTATCAGAGCTAGGCTGATATTTACAATTTAAAAGAACAATGGATGTTGAACACATTCAAACCAATGTTGCTGATAAACTTCCATTACTCAAGCAAAATGAGTTTGATATGTAGCGACTGAGGGTAGAACAATACTTTCAAGTGCAAGACTATGCACTTTGGGAGATTATTGAAGAAGGAAACTCATTCAAACCCTCAATCACCACCTCCACAGTAAACGATGCACTTGTAACACATGTGCAAGTAAACCCATCAAGCGCAGAAGAAAGAATTCAAAAGAGAAATGATCTAAAAGCCAGGAGTATGCTACTGATGACTATTCCAAATGATCAGCTTTTGATCTTCAACAAGTACAAAGATGCTAAAACCCTTTTTGAAGCTATTGTGGCTAGATTTGGTGGAAATGATGCCACCAAGAAAACACAGAAAACTCTCCTCAAACATCAGTTTGAAAACTTTGCAGCCACAACAAATGAGTCTTTGGACAGCATGTTCAATAGACTTCAAAAGCTTTCAAGTCAGTTAGCCATTCATGAAGTGCTAATAACTCAAGAAGACTTAAACTCCAAATTCCTTAGGAGTTTACCCTCTGAATGGTCCATGCATGTCATTGTCTGGAAAAACAAACCAGACATTGATCAGATGAGTCTTAATGATCTCTACAACAACTTCAAAATAGTAGAGCATGAAGTAAAGAAGACTACTGGTTCAAGCTCAAGAAATATGGCTTTTGTATCATCTCCAAGCACCTCAAGAGTTGTAGATGAAGAAAAAGATGGCAGAGAAGAAGGTACTGCCAACACAAACTTTGGTACTGCCAGTACTTCTAGCAGTACCAAAACCATTCTAGATGAAACTATTGGGTGTGCCTTCCTGACATCACAACACAATGGGTCCATTTTAACTTTTGAAGACCTTCAAGAGATCAATCCTGATGATCTTGAAGAAATGGACATAAAGTGGCAACTTTCACTTCTGAGCATAAGGGCTAAAAAGTTGCTGATGAGGACTGGAAAGAAGATTATCATAGATGGTAATGAGCCTGCTGGGTATGACAAGTCCAAAGTGGAGTGTTAAAACTGCCACAAGAAGGGTCACTACTCAAGAGAGTATAGAAGACCCAAGAAGCAGGATGACAAGGGAAGAGGGTTTGAGAACAGGAATAAAGGAAGCTTTGAGAAGAAAGGAAGCTTTGAGAGCAAGAGTAAGGCTGTGGAGATCATTGAGCCTAAAGCTATGGTAGCTATTGATGGGATGGGGTTTAATTGGAGTTTTATGGGTGAAGAGGAGTCAACTTCAGATGAATTGGCTTTAATGGCTTTCTCCACTCCTGAGGTACAAATTACAAAATGTTCTAATACTTGCAAAGTTTTTGAAGAATTACAGACTCTTATAAAACTTTATGATGAACTGAAAGTAGAAGAAAGAAAAACCCATCGAGACCTAGTCAATCATAAGTGTGGTATGGCTAAACTTGAGAAGCAAATAATCCATTTTAGGGAAAATGAACTCACTTTTTCTGATGCAAAAGCTATTCTTAATAGACAAATATTTTTGAAAGATGCAGAAATAAAAATGTTAAGAACTGAGTGTGCTAAAGTGACTTTGGCAAGGGATAATATTCAACTAACAGTTACCACTTTGGAAACTGCTTCTGATTGTACTAGAAGCATAGTTGAAAATCAAATGAATAAGAGAATCAAATCAGGAATTGGATACAATACTTGTCCACCTCCTTATAGAGGAATCCCTTCTCCCCCAGGATTAGATCTTGCAGAATCAGGTTTACATGAAATCATCAACAAACCATTAGCTAAACCTGTAGAGAAAAGTGAACCTGTTGAGAGTGCTAAGAATGCTTGACTCTCTAAGGTGCTCACTGATAAGAAATTAGATGTTCTAATCATTGAAGATTGGGTATCTGATGATGATGAAGAAGAGACTGTTTCCATCAAAGGAAACAAAGTAGGACCAATTAGTCCTAAAAGAGTAGAGATTAAGACTAAGGCTAAAGCTGTTCTAAAAACAGTTGAAAGTTGTGAAAAATGTAATAACAAACCTAGAGGTAGCCAAAGATATTGGAACAATCTTAAGTCACAACAACTAGGTGATAATTTTGCTATGTACAATAAGGCTTGTTATTACTGTGGTAGTTTTAATCATCTTCATGCTTATTGTAACAACTGGGATTTTGGGAGTAAATCAAAGTCTAAAACAAATGAAACTCACCCCAGAAAATATTTTGTGAAGTCTAACACACCAAAAGTTAAACATACTTGTTGACATAAATAATGCCTAAAAACATTATTCATATCTCTATGTTTTAATGATCACAAAATATAAACTCATTAAACATAAACTTATCAAATAAACAAGTATTTAGTTGTAAATATTCACTTCTACAACTTAATCACTTAAGGTATGAACAAACAAGTGCTTAATGCATTATATGATCAAAGGAACATTTTCTTAATAACTAGATTTTTTATAAAACATCAAAAACATTTTATATATTTTTGAAAAACATTTTTGGTATTAAATAAAAATGTTTAATCTTTTATAAAAATATGAATTCAAATTTTTAACCAAAATCAGTTAAAATGTTCCAGAAAAACCTTCCCCACAAAAGGACAAAATTGGCCAACGGACAGAAGGGGCGGCCCCCTTAATTTTACTAGGCGGCCCCCTTAATTATTAAGGGGACCGCCCCTGCTCCAGTAGACCTCCAGCTGTCCAATTTTTCTCCTATAAATACCAGCCTTCTCCTGGACTTTTACTCACCTTTTGCACACTAAAACTTTCTGTTTTAAATCACATTTCATATCTTCAAAAACCCTTTGATCATATAATCTTAAGCTTTGGTTTCTAAGTGATCCAAGCTTCCTCCATTCAAGTGCAAAAGAAGAATACTCCTTCAACAACTAGAGAAGAAGTATTGCAACTTAGCTACCTAAGTTGTTTGTGTCATCATACATTTGTTTATAAGTTGTGTATTGTTGTTAGATTGTTGTGTGTATAATTGTTTGAGATAGGTTAGTGTGTAAGTAGAGAAGTTGTGTTGTTAAGGTGTGTAAGTAGTCAAGGTGTGAAGAAGTAGTAGTGAACATAGGTTGTGCTTAGTCGTGAAGTGTCGTGAAGAAGTCGTGAAGAAGTTGTGAAGAAGTCGTGAAGAAGTCGTGAAGAAGTCGTGAAGTAGTCATGAAGAAGACGGTGTGATTAAGTCGTGTTTAAGTTGTGAGATTGGTTCTAGCTACGATTAGAACTCGACATCTAGCTTTGTGTCGTTAAGCCAGTGTAAGCTAAAGTTGTGTAAAGGTTTTCTCCGCCATAAGGGAGCTTGTTGACATAGTGAAGAAAACTCTCGAGTTAGGTGCTCGGGGAGTGGAGTAGGGCAAGGAAGGTGTCCTTGTAGCCGAACCACTATAAATCTCTTGTCTCTCGGTTAGATCTTTCCATCTCTAGCTTTTATTTCATTTTATTACCTTACTTGCATTACTTATTTATATTTACTTATATACATATTGTTCATATTGTTCAAGGAGTTGAGATCACATAAATTCGAATCTAAGTTTTAAAAAGAAAATAAAGTTTTCATAATAAATTTTAAAAGGACATAAAACTATTCAACCCCCCTTCTAGTTTTCCACAATTGGTATCAAGAGCCACGTCAAACAAGATTTTTAAAATTAACTGTATTTTAAAACTTGAAACGATCTATGGAATCTTTAAAATATTTAGAAGGGCAATCTATGCAAAGACCACCACTATTTGAAAGTGATGGTTTTCTTTATTGGAAAAATAGATTCGAAACTTATGTGAAATCAAAGGATCTTGATCTTTGGCATGTTATTACCTATGGTGATTTTCCCCCTATTCTATATAATACCCTAACTATATTAGATGAAATTGTACCTTTTGAAAAACAAAATGATGATTTAAAAAGGAAACTAGCAAAAAATAATGAAGCTAAAATGGTTATTTATAATGCGTTACCACGTAAAGAATATGAAAGAATTTTTATGTGTCAAACCGCAAAAGATATTTGGGATTCTTTACTAATCACTCACCAAGGTAATAGTCAAGTCAAAGATAATAAAATAGATCTTCTTGTACAACAATATGAACAATTTACAATTCCTGAAGAGGAATCTATTGATAATGCATTTGCTAAATTTAACACAATCATCACAAGTTTAAAAGCACTTGATGAGACTTTTTCTAGCAAAAATTGTGTAAGGAAATTTCTTAGGGCATTACATCCGAAATGGCGTGCGAAGGTTACGGCGATTGAAGAATCAAAGAACTTGATGACGTTATCACTTGATGAGCTTATTGGCAACTTAAAGGTTCATGAAGAAATTATAAAAAGGGACTCGGAAACGGTCAAGAGCAAGAAAGATCAAATCAAGTCTCTCGCGCTAAAAGCCAAAAAGGAAATTAGTGATGACGATGATTCAAGTGACGAAAGTGAAGACGAAGAATATGCAATGGCCGTTAGAGAATTCAAGAAATTCTTCAAGAGACGAGGAAGATTCACGAGACAACCGCGAGATGAAAGAAGATCGCTACAAAGAAATAGAAATGATAACTACGGGAAAAGAAAGTGCTTTAGATGTGGAAGTAAAAACCATCTCATTGGCGAATGTCCAAAGCCACCGAGTTACGAGTACGAAAGCGCATTTGTTAGTGGAACATGGAGCGATAGCGATAAAGATGAAGCGGACAAAGCAAAAGACGAAAAGTGCCTTGTAGCTCAAGCCACCGATGAAATATGTCTAGGAATAAATTTGGAGCCCGACGAATGGATTAAGGATAGCGGTTGCTCGAAGCACATGACGGGAAACCGGAAGCTATTCTCCTCCTACAAGGCATACAACGGAGGTAACATTATTTTCGGTAGTGATTTTCGTGGAAAAATCATTGGCAAAGGTACGATCTCTCAAGACTCCCTAACTATTGAAAATGTTGAGCATGTAGATAACTTAACATATAACTTGCTTAGTATAGGACAAATATGCGATAATAAGTGTAGAGTTACTTTTACAAGTAAAGATAGCGAAATAGTTAAGGACGGAAAGGTCATAGGTAGAGGAGTTAGGAAAGGTGGCGTATATGTTATGAAATTAGGAAATAAACCGGAAGATAAAATATGTCTAGCAACCTTAGATGAAAACTCTACATTGTGGCATAGAAGATTAGGTCACGCAAATATGCAACAAATACAATCCCTAGCCTCTAAATAATTAGTTAGAAACTTGCCTAACCTAAGATATGACCAACACTTTTGCGATGCATGTAAAATAGGAAAGCAAGCACATGCTAGTCACAAAGCTAAGAATATAGTCTCCACTACTAGATGCCTAGAATTATTACACATGGACCTTTTTGGTCCAACCGCTATGCGGAGTTACGGAGGTAATCGTTATACCTTAGTAATTGTAGATGACTATTCACGATACACGTGGACTAGTTTTTTAAGTGATAAAACCGAAGCCTTTAATAAATTTGAAATATTTAGTAAAATGATTCAAAATAAATTAGGATGTTCTATAGTATCAATTAGGACGGACCACGGTCGGGAATTTGATAATGAAGTGCAATTCGGAAAATATTGTGATTTAAATGGGATATCTCACAATTTCTCCGCTCCTCGCACTCCACAATCAAATGGGGTAGTAGAAAGAAAGAATCGAACCTTACAAGAAATGAGTAGAACAATGCTAAATGAACAATTTATCCCACAAAAATTTTGGTGCCATACTGTAGATACATCAACATATATAATAAATAGAGTCTCAATTAGGAGAATATTAGGAAAAAACCCCATATGAGTTATTGAGAGGTAGAAAACCTAATCTAAATTACTTTAGGGTATTCGGGAGCAAATGTTTTGTTCTCAATACAAAAGATTACCTTACTAAGTTTGATCCTAAGTCGTACGAAGGAATCTTTCTAGGGTATTCACAAAATAGTAAAGCATACATAATACTTAATAAACACACTATGAAAGTAGAAGAGTCCTTAAATGTAACATTTGATGAAACTCCACCACCACCTAAGACATTACCCTTAGAAGATGATGATCTAGTTGAAGAAGAAGCTATTGAGGTTAGTAAAATTAAACCCTTAGGTGATGATAATGAAGATACAATATTAGGTGAAGACGAAATAGTAAATGTTAAGAAATCTAAATCACACCCGTTAGATAATATAATAGGAAACTTAAATCAAAGAACTCTTAGATCACAAGCTCAAGATAAAAATAACTTCTTTTGTTTCCTATCAACTATAGAACCTAAAAATATAAATGAGGCATTAAAAGATGAAAGTTGGGTTATGGCTATGCAAGAAGAACTAAATCAATTTAAGACTAATGACGTTTGAGAACTAGTCCCAAATCCCATGAACATGACCATCACAGGAACTAAGTGGGTTTATAGAAATAAGTTAGATGAAAATGGAATAGTTACTAGGAACAAGGCTAGGTTAGTTGCCCAAGGATATAATCAACAAGAAGGAATAGATTATGACGAAACTTATGCCCCCGTAGCTAGATTAGAATCTATAAGAATACTACTTGCCTATGCATGCGCCCTAGATTTTAAGTTATTTCAAATGGACGTGAAAAGTGCATTCCTTAACGGTTTTATCAATGAGGAGGTATACGTGGCACAACCTCCAGGATTCATTGACTTCGCAAAACCTGATTATGTTTATAAACTCAAGAAAGCTTTATATGGACTCAAACAAGCTCCCAAGGCTTGGTATGATCGATTAAAGGCATTTCTTATTAAACATGATTATTCTATGGGAATGGTAGATAACACTCTTTTCACGAAAAAGAAAAGCCCAAATCTCATCATTGTCCAAATATATGTCGACGACATTATATTCGGATCGACTTGTCAGGATATGTGTGATGAATTCGCCAAAATCATGCATGATGAGTTTGAGATGAGTATGATGGGTGAACTTAATTTCTTCCTAGGATTACAAATAAAACAATTAGAAGATGGAATATTTTTTAATCAATCTAAGTACATTAAGGAAATGCTTAAGAAATTTGGATTAGAAGATGCTACGCTCATGAAGACACCAATGTCTACGGAAGTAAAACTCACAAGAGATGAAGAGGGTGAGTCCGTAGAAAACACTAAATATAGAGGAATGATAGGTAGTTTACTATACTTAACGACAAGTAGACCGGATATCATGTTTAGTGTCTGCCTTTGTGCTCACTTTTAAGAGGATCCCAAAACCTCTCACCTAGAAGCGGTTAAGCGTATCTTCCGATACATTAAAGGCACTATACACTTAGGATTATGGTATCCTAAGGGATCGGGCATAGAAACCATCGTCTATGCGGATTCGGATCATGCGGGAGACTACGTGGATAGAAAAAGTACTAGCGGAATTTGCACGTTAATGGAATGTTGTCTAACATCTTGGTTCTCGAAGAAGCAAACCACTCTTGCTATTTCTACCACAGAAGCCGAATATGTAAGCGCTGGAAAGGCATGTCAACAAGCACTATGGATGAAACAAGCTCTCGTAGACTATGGCATTAGGTTAGATGACGTCCCAATTATGTGTGATAATAAAGGTGCTATAGATTTAAGTAAGAATCCCGTTCAACACTCTAGGACTAAACATATAGAAATACGCCACCACTTCCTCCGCGATAACGTTCAAAAAGGAAACATATCTATAGAAAAAGTTGCATCGGAAGATAACTTAGCAGACATATTCACTAAGCCCCTTAAGCGTGAACTCTTTAACCACTTACGTTTAGGCCTAGGAATGATGGAACAAATTGATTGAATTTTCTGCATTTTTAGTAAAATTTTTTCTTCCAGATGGGCGGACCCCTTAATGTCATAAAGGCGGTCCCCTTAATTATTAAGGGGACCGGCTTGTCATTAAGGGGACCGGCCATCTGACTATTGAATTTTTTTTTCTGTTTCCTCCCATCTGAGTCTAGGAATCTGTTTTGCACAAAATAAAAGATTGGGATATTTCTTTGCATAAACATATTTAAACAAAACCCAATCTATTTTCTACAAATCATTCTCACATCTAGGAAAACACATGAAAACTATTTTTCCTACATTGTTGAATAATGCTAAAAACATTTTCTTTTCATGCATAAAGATCTCACACGAATTGTCAAAGTATATAATCTAATATATACATCTTTGATATTCATATATTGAGCAAAATCAAATCAAGGAGACCTTGGATTGTTTCTTAGGAAATTTTTGCATTTAGGAGTCGAAACAATCACATCTCCACATTTGTTGCATATAGGCACACACTAGAACAAGCTTATTAATCACATCCTCACAATTGTTCCATCATCTATTCCCCATTTAGTTTCTAGTGCCTTTGCTTCATTACCCTTGCCTTAGATGATTAGGTTCCTTAATTCTCTTAATTGCTAGACATTAATTATTGCTTGCTTATTCATTTGTCTTATATGTCATGTATGCTTAATATGTTTTCTATTGCCTCAAAGAGTGGGACTTGCCTAAAACCAAAAGCTCAAAACATAGCCATCCTCACCTATTTCTGCAGAAAAAAACCATTTCTGGAACCCAGAAAGGTACCAGATGGGCGGCCCCCTTAATTCATAAAGCGGCCCCCTTAATTATTAAGGGGACCGCCCATAATTAAGGGGACCGGCCATCTGCTGGACGGGTTCAGAGAATCTTTTTCTGCTTTTTAGCCCATTTGATCCTATACTTCCCCAAATTCACAAACACATTTTGTCCTAAACACCCAACAAGCCTTTTTATTCCTAAACAACACAAATCCTCCACTATAAATAACCCCATATCTCACCACATTCAATCATCTCATCATGTCTTCTTCAATCAACCCAAAACCAAAAACCTCTAAGCTAGCAAGGATGACCTTAAAACCCGGGTGGAAAAGAAAACCTAACCCTCACCACAAGCCCATCACAACTAGACAACCAACACCTCCATCATCATTCATCCCCAACTACTCTCCAAGATCACAACCTCACTCCATTGAACCATTTCACAAACCCTACCATTTTGGCCAAACATCCACATTCATTCCAAACTACTCACCTAAACCTCAAACCAACTTCAATGGAATACTTGAAAACCCTCATCACCTTGGTCAAACATCAAACCTTTCACCCCAATACCATCCATTTCCACCAAATAACCAAATCCCCATTCATGAAAGACAAAAGCTTCATGAAGAGATTAACCAAATCCATGATCTTAATGATCTCCTTGCTATGCACCTAACACAACGCAACAAGGGACAACCTCCATCCTCACCTTACTCAAATTGCCTACCCCACTCTCTTAACTTGGATCAAGTTACAAACCACACCCACTATTGTCCTTGTTGCATCTTCCTTCAAAAACAAATCCTCCACCTAAGTGAAGATATTTCTTGGATCGAATATCTACTCACTCGTCCCTATCCCATTCCTCCACTACAACGATATAACATCAATGGATCCGCTCCATTTCCCTCACCATCACATAACTAAAACCCATCCACATGCTTTCCGCCTCAAAATAAAATCCCTCACCCTTTTGTGTTGCAAGGAAATCCAATCGCTCTCTTTGGCAATATGAGAAGCATTAGTATTTCTAGTTTTGTTGTAATCATTATGTTTCAAGTATTTTATGTAATGTAATGATGATTCATATTTTATATGATCATCTTGAATGTATTAGTTGGTTGTTCTAAATATTTTTGCTATGTATATGTATCTTGTGTCTCCTAACTTGTTTTTGCAGCCAAGATTTCCATAGCTCGTCTCCTTGGTGCCCTCGAACGAGGGCGAGTAACCATTAAGGGGGAGTTCTCGTCCCAACAAATTTAGGTTCTAAAACTTGTCGGCATAACCTTTTTGATTCTACAAAAAGGGGGAGAAGTGAATGTAAACTCACTAAATACTTGTCCAAAAATAAATTTTTGGATTTAATAAGTTTAAGTTTTGTAATCATCAAAAAGGGGGAGATTGTTGACATAAATAATGCCTAAAAACATTATTCATATCTCTATGTTTTAATGATCACAAAATATAAACTCATTAAACATAAACTTATCAAATAAACAAGTATTTAGTTGTAAATATTCACTTCTACAACTTAATCACTTAAGGTATGAATAAACAAGTGCTTAATGCATTATATGATCAAAGGAACATTTTCTTAATAACTAGATTTTTTATAAAACATCAAAAACATTTTATATATTTTTGAAAAACATTTTTGGTATTAAATAAAAATGTTTAATCTTTTATAAAAATATGAATTCAAATTTTTAACCAAAATTAGTTAAAATGTTCCAGAAAAACCTTCCCCACAAAAGGACAAAATTGGCCAACGGACAGAAGGGGCGGCCCCCTTAATTTTACTAGGCGGCCCCCTTAATTATTAAGGGGACCGCCCCGCTCCAGTAGACCTCCAGCTGTCCAATTTTTCTCCTATAAATACCAGCCTTCTCCTGGACTTTTACTCACCTTTTGCACACTAAAACTTTCTGTTTTAAATCACATTTCATATCTTCAAAAACCCTTTGATCATATAATCTTAAGCTTTGGTTTCTAAGTGATCCAAGCTTCCTCCATTCAAGTGCAAAAGAAGAATACTCCTTCAACAACTAGAGAAGAAGTATTGCAACTTAGCTACCTAAGTTGTTTGTGTCATCATACATTTGTTTATAAGTTGTGTATTGTTGTTAGATTGTTGTGTGTATAATTGTTTGAGATAGGTTAGTGTGTAAGTAGAGAAGTTGTGTTGTTAAGGTGTGTAAGTAGTCAAGGTGTGAAGAAGTAGTAGTGAACATAGGTTGTGCTTAGTCGTGAAGTGTCGTGAAGAAGTCGTGAAGAAGTTGTGAAGAAGTCGTGAAGAAGTCGTTAAGTAGTCGTGAAGAAGACGGTGTGATTAAGTCGTGTTTAAGTTGTGAGATTGGTTCTAGCTACGATTAGAACTCGACATCTAGCTTTGTGTCGTTAAGCCGGTGTAAGCTAAAGTTGTGTAAAGGTTTTCTCCGCCATAAGGGAGCTTGTTGACATAGTGAAGAAAACTCTCGAGTTAGGTGCTCGGGGAGTGGAGTAGGGCAAGGAAGGTGTCCTTGTAGCCGAACCACTATAAATCTCTTGTCTCTCGGTTAGATCTTTCCATCTCTAGCTTTTATTTCATTTTATTACCTTACTTGCATTACTTATTTATATTTACTTATATACATATTGTTCATATTGTTCAAGGAGTTGAGATCACATAAATTCGAATCTAAGTTTTAAAAAGAAAATAAAGTTTTCATAATAAATTTTAAAAGGACATAAAACTATTCAACCCCCCTTCTAGTTTTCCACAATACTGTTAGACAAAATAAGCCTGCTAATACAAAACCAACTGATAAGGGTGCAAGAAACACTTTCAAATATGCACCAAAAGTTGTGAATAGTCCTATTCAAAAGAAATCTGTGGTCAAAACACAAATTTGGAGACCAAAACCAAAAGGTCCTACTAGACCAAAAGGTCCTGCTAGACCAAATGGTACTGCCAAAATTGGTACTGATAGACCCAAGACCACAAAATGGATTAAAAGGGAAAATGCTGTTAAGTCCTCAGCATGTTGGATATGGAAACCACTCCAATCAAAAGGTGCATCAACAATCCTAAAAAGGTTTGATTTCATTGATGCAAGAGGCAAACCCAAGTCTGTCATGGCTTGGGTACCCCAAGGAAACTAATATGTCTATATATGTGCAGGAACATTCAACTGATATTGGTGATCAAGGATATGTAGATAGTGGATGTTCAAGGCACATGACAGGCAACATGTCTTTTCTCACAGACTTCAAAACATTTGATGGAGGATATGTTACCTTTGGGGGAGGAATCAAAGGAAAGATTACTGGTAAAGGTACTATCAAAACCAGTAAATTAGATTTTGAAAATGTGTACTTTGTGAAAGAACTTCAGTTTAATCTCCTTAGTGTCTCACAAATGTGTGACAAAAAGAACAATGTTCTCTTTACTGACAATGAATGTATGGTTCTTTCTTCTGATTTTAAAATGCTTGATGAAAGTCAGATCCTTCTTAAAATCCCAAAAAGGAACAATATGTACAGTGTTGATTTAAAGAACATTGATCCTAAGGAGAGTTTAACTTGTTTAGTAGCAAAAGCCTCATTGGATGAATCTATGCTTTGGCATAGAAGGCTTGGTCATGTAAACTTTAAAACAATCAATACAATTGCAAAATATGATTTGGTGAGAGGTTTACCCAAAAAGATTTTTCAAAATGACCAAACCTGTGTTGATTGTCTAAAAGGCAAACAACATAGAGCTTCTTGTAAGCCCAAGACCCATAACTCAATTTCTCAGGCTTTATACATGCTTCATATGGATCTTTTGGTCCTACTAATGTGAGTAGCTTGAATGGTAAAAAATATTGTCTTGTTGTAACTGATGATTATAGCAGATTTTCTTGGGTTTTCTTTTTAAGATCTAAGCATGAAACAAGTGAGATTCTTAAATCTTATATAACTGAGGTAGAAAACCAATCTGATAAGAAAGTAAAAGTCATCAGATGTGACAATGGGACAGAGTTTAAGAATAGGGTTATGGATGACTTTTGCAAAGAAAAAGGAATAAAAAGAGAATTTAGTGTAGCTAGAACCCCACAGCAAAATGGAGTAGCAGAAAGGAAAAATAGAACACTTATAGAGGCTGCTAAAACAATGTTAGTAGACTCTAAGTTGCCTATTTCATTTTGGGCTGAAGCAGTAGGTACTGCTTGCTATGTGCAAAACAGGGTTCTTGTGATAAAGCCACATAAAAAGTCACCTTATGAACTTTTCTTTGGTAGAACACCATCTTTAAGTTTTATGAGACCTTTTGGATGTCATGTCACTATTCTCAATACCAAAGATCATTTAGGCAAGTTTGAAGGAAAAGCTGATGAAGGCTATTTGATAGGGTATTCTTTGCAAAGTAAGGCCTATAGAGTGTATAATAGTTGCACTAGGCTAGTGGAAGAAAATCTTCACATAGAGTTTCAAGAGAAACTAACAAATGTGAAAGGCATTGGACCAGATTGGATGTTTGACATTGATAGGCTTTCAGAATCTATGAATTATGTGCCTTTTTCAGGTACAAATACTAATGATAATGCAGGTTTTGAAGACAATGTTGAAACACCTAAAGATCAAGATTACATCTGGATGCCAATTTGGAAAGGGTTGGATTTATCTTCAAGTCTTAAAGAACCTTCAAATACAACAAATGAAGGTACTGAAGATGATCATGGAACTCAAGGTCAAGAGAATCAAGAAAGTAGTGCAAATGAAAATGGTACTGCTAGTTCACCAGATGGTACTGCCAGTTCACAAATTGGTACTGCTGAGCCATTAAATGTTCAAACAGATGATTCTTTACCAGAAGAAGTGGAGATTGGCAATCTTTCATTTACCTATGAAGTTCCTACAACACACAACACAAGAATTCTCAAAGATCACTCAACTGATGATGTGATTGGTAGCATTGATTCTGGTGTTAGAACAAGATCTCAAGTCTTGACTTCAGACCAAGAAGGGTTTATCTCCTCTATTTATGAAGAAAAGAATCATGAAGTTGCCAACATATGCCTGTTTTCATGTTTTCTCTCTCAAGCTGAACCCAAAAACATTAACAAAGCCTTAGATGATGCAAGTTGGGTTGAAGCAATGCAAGAAGAACTTCTTCAATTCAAGCTTCAGAAGGTTTGGAAATTGGTTGATTTGCCAAAAGGTCATTGGGCAATTGGAACCAAATGGGTGTTCAGAAACAAGAAAGATGAAAGGGGAATAGTGATCAGAAACAAAGCAAGATTGGTGGCCCAAGGGTATACTCAAGAAGAAGGGGTAGATTATGAAGAGGTGTTTGCTCCAGTTGCAAGACTTGAAGCAATCAGGCTATTCTTGGCCTATGCTTCTTTCATAGGCTTCACTGTTTACCAGATGGATGTTAAAAGTGCCTTCTTATATGGTACTATTGAAGAAGAGGTGTATGTTTCTCAACCTCCAGGCTTCATTGATGCAGAGTATCCAGACAAGGTGTATAGGGTTACCAAGGCTCTTTATGGTCTACACCAAGCTCCTAGGGCATGGTATGAAACATTGGCTTGCTATTTATTAGAAAATGGATTCCAAAGAGGCAAGATTGATCCAACTTTTATTCATCAAAAGAACAAAGAAAGACATCTTGCTGGTGCAAATTTATGTTGATGACATTATCTTTGGATCTACAAACCAAGACTTGTGTGTAGAATTTGAAAAACTTATGCATAGTAAGTTTGAAATGAGTTCCATGGGGGAACTTACTTTCTTTTTGGGTCTCCAAGTGAAACAATCTCAAGAAGGCATATTTATCAGCCAAGATAAGTATGTAGCAGAGATCCTAAGGAAATTTCAGTTTACTGATTCTAAGGTTGCAAGTACACCAATGGATTCAGAAAAAGATTTACTAAAAGATGCTGAGGGTGAAGATGTGGATTTGCATAATTATAGATCAATGATTGGGTCCTTGATGTACCTTACATCATCAAGACCAGATATCATGTTCTCAGTATGTGTATGTGCAAGGTTTCAAGTCCATCCCAAAGTCTCTCATCTCACAGCAGTCAAAAGAATCTTTAGATATCTCAAGGGTCAACCTAGGTTGGGTCTTTGGTATCCAAGGGAATCATCTTTTGATTTGGTGGCTTATTCTGATAGTGACTATGCTGGTGCAACTCTAGACAGAAAATCCACAACTGGTGGATGTCAATTTCTTTGTTGCAGACTCATTTCTTGGCAATGCAAGAAACAAACAATGGTGGCCAACTCTACAACTGAAGCAGAATATGTTGCTGGTGCAAGTTGTTGTGGACAAGTTCTTTGGATCCAAAATCAAATGCTTGACTATGGGTACAATTTTCTTAACACCACTATTTACATTGACAATAGCAGTACTATATGTATCATTAAAAATCCAGTTCAACATTCAAAAACAAAACACATTGAAATCAGACACCATTTCATAAGGGATTGTAATGAGAAAAGGTTAATTCAAGTTGTAAAAATTGATTCTGAAAAGAATTATGCAGACCTTCTCACCAAAGCTTTTGATTTAGGTAGATTCAAATACCTTGTAGGAGGTATTGGAATGATTAATCTTTGAAAAACATGTGTTTTTGTACATAAAAATAACTGGTATTGGCTTTTAAACATGGTACTGCTAGTTAGTCAAAAGGTACTGTCAGTTCATAATTGGTCCTGCTAGTATAAAATTTGCTCTGTTTTGTTCATATTAATGCTTAAATGTTTACAATGCTATAGATCAAGTGCTTTGCACTTTGTTCTTTTGGATTGCAACTAACAAATTTCAGGTTGATAACAAAACAAGAGATCTTCCAAACAAAAAGAGAAATATAGGTTATTTAAATCTCAGGGGAGGAAATGATAGCCCAGAATGGAAGAAAAACCAATTTATGAAAGGAAAAGACAAGAGCATACAAGATGATGCAGAGATTGAAAAAGATAGGATTAGATCACATATTCAGAAGGGATGAAGCATTCCTAAAGGAGAAAGTTCTATCTAGATCAAACTAAGGAAAGTTTCAATGCAATGGCATGCTAATAGATGATTTCACTTGTTGAACCAAGCATCCAAGATACACAGCATCATTGCCTCTTATATTTCCTCCATCCAAGGAAATTGCACCATTTTTCAGGTCAATATGGCTTTTGGTATTCAGTTCACCAAGTTTTTACAAACTTAAGAGCTGGCTAGTCCATAAGCAAACGGCTTTTGGTAAAGACACATTAAATCCGTTGATGGTTGATAGTTTACCAAAAACTATATGGTATTTAACTAACCATACTTAACAGTAAATAGTTAACTAGTCCATAAGCAAACGGCTTTTGGTAAAGACAACTCAAATCCGTTGATAGCTGATAGTTTGCTAAAAACTATAAGGGATTTTTGCTAAACTTTCAAAGAGACTACCAAGTAATATTTTCTTTCAAAGGTACTGGTAGTTCAAATTTTGGTACTGCTAGAGTAAAATGGTACTGCTAGATAACCGTTGAGCCTGTCAGAAAAAGTTATAGCCGTTGGGCCTGGTAGTTACATTTAGCCGTTGGGGTAGTTATGTAAATTACTGATGATTATATTATATTATATTTCACATATAAAAGATCTTTTTAACCGCCTTTTCATTTACTTATTATAATCTTTCTTATTGTCGGTTAAAAGTAATTCTCTCATAACATCTTTCATCAGTCCTTATCACAATTAACATACTCCTTTCATCTTCTACCAGTACCACCAACAAATCCCACCAACATAATCAAATTTTTCATTAACTTTCACCATGGCTGTTCTAACCTTTGTTAAACGTCACAATCAATTAGCATTTTTGGAAAAGTCTGAGGATAATGCCTCTTTTCATCAAATAGTGGACTTTTTAAATGAGTCTTACATTAGGTTTGCTTTACTAGTTAATCCCACTATTTATGAATCTCAAATTTTACAATTTTGGCAAACAGCTAAAGTTAAAACTTCTGAAAATGGGGAACAAAGAATAAAAGCCAAAGTGGATGGCAAACCCTTGACTCTTACTGAGTCATCCATTCGAAGACATCTTCATTTGGATGATTCAGATGGTATTAGTCAATTGCCTGATACTGAAATTTTTGAACATTTGGAAAGAATGGGGTATAATGCTGATTCTAATAAACTCACCTTTCTTAAAAAGCATTTTACTCCACAATGGAGATTTTTTATCCATACAATCCTTCATTGTTTGAGCCAAAAGAAAACCTCTTGGGAGCAATTTAGTGGAAACATGGCTTCTGCTCTCATCTGCTTGGCAACAAACAGAAAATTCAATTTTTCCAAACATATTTTTGAAGGATTGACCAAAAATGTGGGTAGTGAAACAAAGTTTTTGATGTATCCAAGATTTATTTCATGCATCATTGCAAAATCAAAACATTTGTTGCTTCCCCCACACTCACTTTATGAAACACCAAAACTTTCTCACAAAGTATTTTCAAACATGAGAATTGGTTTCAATGGGGAAGAAATACCACTTTTTGATGAAATGTTACCACAACATCCTGAAGAACCAACACCATCATCTGAATCACCATCATCAAGTTCTTCACCTGGTTACATCTCACCAACTCATCTTACATCACCAATCCCTACACCAGTACCATCTGCAACACCACCAACACCATCACATCATGTAACACCACCCCAATCTCCTCAAACAGTGAAAGAACTAAAAGAGAAGGTGAAGCTCTTAGAAGATGCTCTTAAAAGTCAAAACAAAATTTTCTGAGATCAACATCAAATTAGTTAAGAGGGTAAAGAAATTGGAGAATGAAGTGAAGAAGCTAAAGGGTAAAAGATCTTCAAAGGTTGTTTTATCTAGTTCTTCAAAATCAGATGCTGAAGGTTTGGGTCACTCTTCCAAAAAGGGGAGGATGGGTAGTTCTGAAGAAGAAGAGGAGGCTCAATTTGATTTTCATGAAGGAACTCAGGTTTATGATGAAGAGCCTGCTGGTGCAGAGCAAGAGCCTGCTAGTTCAAAAGAGCCTGCTAGGATTGAGAGGCTTTTGGCTATGGACTACAAAGGTACTACTGATCATGTGTACAAAAGAAAGAGGGACTTAGAGCCTCAAGGGGATTTGTTTGTTCAAGGGAGGTTATTTATTGCTGATGAGCAATCTACTGCTCCATCTCAAGAACCAACTCCAAAAGATAAGGGCAAGAGCATTATGGTTGAAGATGAACCAAAGCCCAAAAAGTTGAAGTGATCAGAGCAAGTACAGATGGCTTTAGATGAAGAAGTCTCCAAAAGGATTCATGAAGAAGAAGTGCAGAAAGCATTTGAAGCTTCAAGACTGCTTGCAGAAATGAAAGAGCAAAAAGATGCTGCTCAGACTCTTCTTGACACTTAAGTTGCTCAAGAAACCTTTGATGCACAGATACAATGGATTATTGCCAATGATCCAATTGTGAAAGGTCAAGCAGCAATAATAGTGAATGACAAGAATCTTAACTCTGATGAGAAAACAGCAGAGCTTGAATCTTTTCTCAACAAAAAGTATAAAGAAGCAGCTCTGGCTGATATTTTTGAAAAGATGAAAGAAAGTCAGAAAAGAGGTTTTAAGGTGGGCACATCTCAGAAAGATCAAGTGACTTTTATGAAGAAATTTCTAAAAGGTCAAGCAAATTGGACTGATTATCAACTGAAGAAGAAATCTGCTGATGAAATCTACTTCTTATATCTAAATGCCTACAAGAGTCTTTACTACAAGATCCCATCTGATGCAAAGCCTTCAATGAAAAAGAAAGATGCTCAGAAGAAAGAAGAAGCAAAATTGGATTCAGAGCAAGTAAGTAAGATGTTAATTACTTTGCCAACTATCATACATGCTGATCCAATTAGGTCTAGATGCCCTATTATTGATTGGGAGATTCACCATGATAGATTAGGAAAGTCATGGAAAATAGCTAGGGTTGGGGGTCAGACTGCTATCTTCAAAAACTTTGAAAATCTAGTAAGAGCATGTGACAGAGCAGACTTAGAAGAATTGTGGAATCTAGTTCAAATTAGGCTAGACACAAATTCTAGTACTGATGTTAAGGAACAGGAACTATGGGTAGAATTCAATAGGATGTATGATCCTAATCCAAAAGATGTTCATTGGAAGTTTCCATATAATGATCCTTCAACAACATGGGAATTTCTAAGCCTTAGTTGTATTCATCATCTTTACACACAAAGTGGGATTGAACTCTTTATGTTGGCTGAGAAAGAGTATCCACTTAGTTATGAAGTTCTTACAACTATGATCTCCAAGAGATTAAGATGTGACAAAGATGAAGAAAATTCAGAAGTTGTTCAAAGTTTGCTGAGGAGCATATTTGAGCAATGTGAAAGAAAAAGGAAGAACAGAGAGTAAAGGTTTTTGGAAGAGTTCCCTAAAATCCTCAAGGTATGTATTTTATTCATCAGAAACTTGTGTATTTTAAAGGAAATAACAAGTTTAGGGGAGGATTGTTGGGAATAAAATGTTCAAGTCAAAGAGCCTGCCAGATATGCCAAGAGCCTGCTAGTTGATTTTAAAGAAGATGAAGATGTACTAACAGTACCTTCTGGGTGAGAAGGTACTGCTAGTTGATAAAGGTCCTGCCAAGATTATGATCAAGTTGATAGATATTTGTTTGTAGATATTTGTTGAATTATTAGTCTTTGTACAATGTAATACGTTATGTAGAAGTAGTTCAGTCTTCACATGTTTGTGCAGATGAATATACAGAGTAGTTACATTGGTAGTTGTATTTAATTGTAGGCTAGGAAAGTCCAAGTATATTATTATATTCAACAACTTGACAACTTGTAATAAGGGTACCTTATTCTATAAAAGGTTCCCTTAGTCACCACCTTCGTGCATGCATCTCTTCAACTAATAACCAAAACAGAACAACCTCTCTAGTAACTTAGTTACTCATTTCACAAATCCTTTTACAATCAAAGATTCAAGGTTACTTTGTAATCCTGGTGATAGTTAGATCATCCGTATTATTTCATCAATAATATTGAATCGTTTTGTGTTACTAAAGTTGTGTTCATTGCTCATTATAACTCACGTTTACATACTCATCACCTTTGTGTTCTTTTAAAGTGTGTTATAGTAGATTCCGCATACTACATCACATTCATACATAAATATCCCAAACACATTATTAAGATTCACATCCCAAGTGTTTGTATAATCCTTCACAAAAGGGTTAAGCTCAAGGACCAATCTTGTAAATTCTGAAACTCCAGGGACCTAGGCTGCCAAAGACTGAAAATAATTCCAAGGACCTTTTGTGTTGTTTTGGTATTTTTGGGGTTGACTTTGACTTTTCTTGATCAAATGCACCATTGTTGTCGAGTCGATCCAAAAATGTTCATTTTCGCTCCGTTTTCAATCCTTTGCACATGAAACAGATAAAAACACAATCCAAGGATATTTTCTGTATTTTGAAGCATTTCTGAGTGTTTTTAAATATTTTTGCAGTTCAGATGGGACAAAAATGATGAGTATTTACACACTCATCAATCCCCCACACTAAACTATTGCTAGTCCCTAGCAATCCTTTTTTGAAAATTTAATGGATTTGATGTCTCTTTACCAGATAGCCATTACTTCTGGAGTAGCCAATGTTTTAGTATGATACTATGGTACATTGATAACCAAATGATTTTTAGCAAATCATCAGCTGTCAACGGATTTGATTTGTCTTTACCAAAAGCCGTTTGCTTTTGGACTAGCCAACTCTTTGATAGAGTACAGTTATCATCTTGGTGAGCTGATTACCAATTATGGTTTTCTACTGCCTTAACCACAAGCCATAACCTTGTGGGCTAGCCAACTCTTCACTATCAAAGATATGGTGAGTTGAATACCATGCAATTTTTGGCAAATTGTCAGCCATAAACGGATTTGAGATATCTTTACCTAGAGCCGTTGCTCTCGGATTAGCCAGTCCTTATGTGGTTAGACATGGTGGACTGATAACCATTTGTTGTGTTAGTGCAAAGCACTTCCACCAAATGAAAAAATTTTAAAATTTTGGCCAAAACGGGGGTATTAGGGCACTAGAAGGTACTCATGTGATCAAACTCGCCAGAATTTCCCCCCCCCCCCCCACACTTAGAATTGAATATTGCCCTCAATATTCAAAGCACCGGCTATTATGCCGACACTTAGAACGTAAAAAGGTAATACTACTAGCCAAGTGTGGAAACACAACAATTATTATTATTATTATTTTTTATTTTTTTTCGATATGATATACAAAAGCAGGGGCAACTCCCCCACACTTAGGTGTTAGAAAAGAGAAAGAAGACAGAAATATGGGTGAAAACCCATATGGTGTGCTAATATTTTTGTTCACCGAGTCACTTAGCTTGACTCGACCCCGCATTCATTGGTTCATGGAGAAAGTTTGAAGATCCGGGACAACCATGGGTGGTATATCTTCTCCAAAGTAGTGTTTCAAACGATGACCATTCACTTTGAAATTTGGACCGTCATTTTGAGATAACTCAATGGTACCATATGGATAAACCTTTGTAATAGTGAATGGACCAGACCAACGGGATTTGAGTTTGCCTGAGAAGATTTTTAATCTTGAATTGAAAAGAAGGACTCGATCACCAACGTTAAAAACACGGTTCTTTATATTTGAGTCATGAATCTTCTTTGTCTTTTCTTTGTAGATCAAAGAGTTCTCGTAGGCTTGATCACGTAGTTCATTTAATTCATTCATTTGAACTTTACGGTGATCACCCGCAGTTTGGATGTCAAAGTTAGCATGTTTCAAGGCCCAGTAGGCTTTGTGCTCTAATTCGATCGGAAGATGACATGCCTTTCCGTACACAAGCTTGTAAGGCGTACACCCGATGGGTGTTTTGTAAGCTGTACGGAAGGCCCATAGTGCATCATCCAATTTATCCGACCAAGACGCACGATTTTCACCTACGGTCCTTTCCAAGATTCTTTTAATACCACGGTTTGAAACCTCCACTTGTCCACTTATTTGTGGGTGATACGCGGTAGAAAGACGGTGAGTAATACCGTATTTAAGCATAACTTTTGCAAATTGTTCATTGCAAAAGTGCGTACCGCGATCACTAATGATAGCACGTGGAGTTCCAAACCGAGAAAAGAGTGATTTCAGAAATTTACACACTACTCGGGCGTCGTTGGTGGGGAGAGCTTTCGCTTCGACCCATTTAGACAAATAATCGACAGCCACGAGTATATACTTGTTCCCTCGTGAAGACGGGAACGGGCCCATAAAGTCAATTCCCCAAACGTCAAAGATTTCACAAACTTGAACGACGTTTTGTGGCATTTCATCTCTTTGAGAGATCTTCCCGTGACGTTGACAAGAGTCACAAGATTTGACTAAGTCATGGGCATCACGGTAGATTGTAGGCCAATAGAAACCGGAATCAAACACCTTCTTGGCGGTGTAATTGGCACCATGATGTCCCCCTGTGGGTCCATTGTGGCAAGCCTTAAGAATATCAACGGCTTCTTGGCCGTGAACACACCACCGGATGACTTGATCCGCACATACTTTAAACAAGTAGGGGTCGTCCCAAAAGTAATGCTTCACATATTTGAAGAATTTGTTATTTTGTTGGGTCGACATCCCTTTCACTATGAAGTTACCCACATGGTAATTTGCGAAGTCAGCAAACCATGGGCTAGTAGAATCTCCACGAAAAGCAACCGCATTGAGTGTCTCGAGAGGAAATGTTTCATTTATTTCCTTTTTCTCGAAAACATCTTGGTGTGGGTTCTCTAATCGGGATAGATGATCAGCAGCTAGGTTCTCAGCTCCTTTTTTTATCACGTATAATGATATCAAATTCTTGCAGGAGGAGAACCCAACGGAGCAATCTCGGCTTTGCATCTTGTTTTGCAAAGAGATATTTGAGAGCCGAGTGATCTGTATACACTACACATTTCGTCAAGATCAAATATGGCCGAAACTTCTCAAAGGCATACACCACAGCTAATAATTCTTTTTCTATAGTGGTGTAATGAGTTTGAGCTTCAGTCATGGTTTTACTTGCGTAGTGGATAGGCTGAAAGTGTTTGGCTTTTCGTTGCCCCAGGACTGCACCGATAGCAAAATCACTTGCATCGCACATGAGCTCAAAGGGTAAATCCCAGTCGGGGGTAACTAGAATGGGTGCTTCAGTAAGCTTTTTCTTTAATGTTTCAAAAGCTTCGATGCACTCGGGTGAGAAGATAAAAGGAGCATCCTTCTTAAGGAGATGAGTCATAGGCCGGGCGATTTTAGAAAAATCTTGTATGAATCTACGATAGAAACCGACATGACCCAGAAAACTCCTAATACCTTTGACGGTAGTGGGATGAGGTAATTTAGCAATGACATCAACTTTAGCTCTGTCAACCTCAATCCCGTTCTTTGATATCTTATGGCCGAGGACAATGCCCTCTTTGACCATAAAATGACTCTTCTCCCAATTTAGACAAAGATTGGTGTCTTCACATCGTTTCAGCATGTTTTCTAAATGGGAGAGACATGTTTTGAATGAATCCCCAATGACCGAGAAGTCATCCATAAAGACCTCCATAGTTTTCCCGATCATGTCGGAGAATATGGACATCATGCACCTTTGGAATGTGCCTGGAGCATTGCATAAGCCAAAAGGCATATGTTTATAAGCAAAGGTTCCATAGGGGCATGTGAAGGTGGTCTTTTCTTGATCTTGTGGATCAATGGGAATTTGAAAGTAACCCAAGAAACTATCAAGGAAACAATAGTACTCGTTCCCTTCTAATCTCTCAAGCATTTGGTCCATAAAGGGTAGAGGAAAGTGGTCTTTTCGGGTGGCATCATTTAACTTACGATAGTCAATGCAAACACGCCATCCCGTAACCAATCGAGTTGGAATCAACTCCTTCTCATCATTTGTGACAACAGTTATGCCACCCTTTTTTGGAACACAGTGAATGGGACTAACCCAAGGACTATCAGAGATGGGATAAATCAATCCTGCATCAAGAAGTTTGAGAACCTCTTGTTTGATAACATCGTGGATTTTAGGATTCACCCTTCTTTGATGTTGGACTGCTGGTTTAAAGTCATCCTCCATTAAAATCTTGTGAGTACAAAATTCAGGGTTGATACCCTTTATGTCGGAGAGTTTCCAAGCAATGGCTTGCTTGTGTGACTTCAAGACCTTTATTAGAGTAGTCTTTTCCTCATCACTTAAATCTTTAGCAATAATGACGGGTAATTTATTATCACCCTCCAAAAATGCGTACTCAAGATGAGGTGGTAAGTCTTTGAGTTCGACCTTAGGAAATTCATCGGTTTTCTCAACTGATTTGATTTCCTCATTATGAAGTTCAACGGGAGGGAGTGGAGGAGAATTGTCCTGATTCAACAATTTCTCAAGAAGAAGAATATCTCCCTCCAGATTAATCTCAGCGTTATCAATTCCTTCTAGAAATGAATCACACTTGAGAAAAGCCTCGATCTCTTCCAAAATGAAATTACTTCCCTCAAACGGAGTGAGAGAAGGGGAAGAGTCGGAAATGATAGGCATAGAAGATGTGGTGGGATCCCCACTCACAGAATTATGAGAATAACCAAGAAACTCTTGAGAGTACTCCTCTGAAGCAATATCAATGACATCGATTCGGTTAACCGATTCAGAATCATAATTTGAGGAGTACCTCGAAGTTTGATCGAGGTTAAAGGTAACAGCTTCATTACCCACACGTAATGTGATTTCATGCTCAAATACATTAATGAGAGCATGGCTCGTTCTTAGGAATCCTCTTCCAAGAATGAGAGGAACCCTAGGATCAGCATCGAAATCAACAACCACAAAGTCAGCTGGAAAATGGAACTTTCCTACTTTCACAAATACATCCTCAGCAATGCCAAGTGGACGAGATATTGAACGATCTGCAAGCTCAAGAGTCATGCATGTAGGAGTAAGATCCGGAAGAGAAAGTTTCTTCCACACTGAATGAGGCATCAGGTTGATGCTTGCACCAAGATCGGCCAAGTCATAGCATTCAACCATTCCCGGAAATACACAAGGTATTAGAAACTTTCCAGGATCTCCAAGCTTCTCGGGAAGCTTTTTCAAGATAATTGCTGAGCAGTTCTCATTTAATGGAGTTTTTGCCATTTCAAATAGTTTTTCCTTGTTGCTTAACAAGTGTTTGATTGTGGATGCAAACTTGGGCATCAGAATGATAGCATCCGCAAAGCTTATGTCAAAATGTAATTCTTGAAAGATTTGAAAGAATTTATCCATTTGTTGACTAGCCTTTTCGCGGAGCTTTTGCTCATTTAAACGTGATGGGTAGGGAATAGAAGATTTGGATTTAGGGTTTTCAACCGGGGTTTCAGGTTGTTCAAAGACAACTCCTGGTTTGGGTTTGGTTTTCGGGACAACTTGAGGTTGGACGTTGTCGGTACCTCCGTTATTAGTAGGAAGTACCTTGTCCTTGGTCACCTCAGGTTCACTATCCACTACCTTGGGAGGAGAAGAAGAAGAAGTGGTAGTAGGAATAGTGGGTCCATCATATGAAGCACCACTTCGGGTTGTGATCGCCTTAACATCGCCCTTCGGGTTAGCGATCGTGTTGCTCGGAAGTTTTCCTGAGCCCGAAGGTTGATCATTTAAAGACTTTTTAATCTAAGAGATCTGGTTGACCAACAACCTATTTGTGTCCTCTTGAGCTTTCATGAATTGCCTCAATAACTCATCAGATGATTGTTGTGGGGCTGGAAGAATGGCTTGAGGTTGGTTAGGGAAATTTTGGATTCGGTTATTTTGATTCTAACCTTGATGTTGAAAATTCCCTTGATTTGGATTACCAATTCCCTGAAAATGATTTCCCTGGTTGAAATTGTTTCGGTTAAAGTTTCCTTAGTGTTGGAAACCTTGATTTTGTCCAGAATTGAAATTCCCTTGGTTTTGATAACCTTGGTTCATTCGAGGTTGGTTTTGGTTTCGGTTTTGCAAATTCTGGTTCTGATTGAAACCGGGTGGTCCTTGGTAGCTGTTAGCTCAGTAACTTGGTTCCAATTGAGGACGGTATTGATTACCTCCCTGATTTGAAGTACCGGCTATAGCATTAGCTTCAAAAGGACTACCATTGGTGGCAGTACAGTTGTAGTATGCGTGAGGGCTACCACAAGTAACACAGACTTCTACTTTCTTCACTTCAGCATGTGAAGGATTTTGTGTGAAAGTGACTTTCTTTTGGTTTGAGAGAACCAAAGCTTGAATAGCGTCCGTGAGCTTGTCAATCTTAGCATCGGTGCTAGAAGTACTCAGAGGAGATGAAGTAGAAGGACCAGCACTAGCCTGAGAATGACATGGCTTTGTTCGTGCAGTACGGACCTTAGACTTATTTTCAATAATCTTTAAAGCTTCTTTGGTGGTTTTGCTCAAAAAGTTACCTCCAGCGGAGGCATTGAGAGAATCTTGGTCAGATTGGCTCACACCATTATAGAAAGTGTCGATTTGCATCAACTCGGTGAAACCATGATGAGGACATTTACGAAGCAATTCTTTGAAACGATCCCACGCGTCACTAAACGATTCATCAAATCTTTGTGTGAATTTGATGATTTCATTTTTAAGACTTGTCGTTCTAGACGGGGGAAAGAATTCGTTTACAAACTTTGTAACTAAATCCTCCCATGTCTCAATTGAATGAGGGGGTTGTTTTTCAAGCCATATCCGGGCTTGTCCCTCGAGAGAAAATGGGAATAGAAGAAGCTTGATTGCTTCAGAAGGGACATTCTTTTATTTGATGGTAGATGTAATCTTGTTAAACCATCGAATGTGAGCATGAGGATCATCCCTCTCAAAACCATAGAATTGACTTGAGGTTACAAGATTCAGTAACCCGGTTTTGAGCTCAAAACTATCAGCCACGATGGTTGGAACAACAATGGCATCTCCATAACCCTCGATGGGTGCTTGGAGAAGCTCATTCATTGGCAAATCTGCCATGATGACAGGGTTTTTGGGGTCAATACGTCCCTCAGATACGACTGATGGGGCAGAACGTCTACGACGTCTTCGAGGTATGTTTACAAGCTCACGAAAAGGGCTTGATGACCTAGAAGAACGAGTGCGCATGCACTAAGACGAATCTAAGAATCCTTTAGAGTGATGGAAACTTAGAAAAGGGGAAGATGGTTCTTTTTTAGGTTTTTTTTTTTTTTTTTTTTTTTTTTTTTTTTTTTTTTTTTTGTTTATGAAAACTTGAAATACGATATTTTTGGTTTATCGATCCGTCAAACGAATTAACTTCACGATAATTTTGGTTTTATCTGAAAATAAGAGAATATGGACAAGGATGGTTAATATACAATGGATGTATATTCAACAATCACTAATGCTTCAAATTCGTTTCTACGCAGCACACCTCCCCGGCAGCGGCGCCAAATTTTGATTGGCCTCAAACAGTCAACTATATTGACCAAGGTAAATGGTCAACTAAAGTCAAACACTTGAGGTCAACTAACCAAGGAGTATAGTGTTTCCCCGGGTCGTTATGTCCCAACGAGGTGTGAAATCTGTAATAGAACGAATCTGTGATCGGGTGAATATTGAACATGAAAGGGTTTTGAGTGATTTATACTAAGGAATAAAAGAAAATAGCTTAAATAAGCTAATAGAACAAGTATGTGAAGGAAAAATACTTAGAAACGTTTAAAACTTAAAAACGCGTACGTTTAATTTAAATTTACGTAACTGAACGAAATAAAAAGTGAATTCTTATCAATACAAATCCCACGGATGTGAAATTTATATCTTTGGAATCCTAATAATAAAAGAAAATTATTGGAAAATTAAAATTATTTATATAACTATTTAATTAATTATTATTAATTAAAAACTAATTAATAACTATTTAAACTAATTTAAATTATTATGAATACTAAATGAAAAGTAATAAATATGAAATTTTTTCTATAAATACTATATGATAGCAGAATACTAGGAAAAATATAAAAAGTTAGATAAGCCCACTAATAAGCTGAATTGGGTAAATAAGCAGTTTAAATAAGCACTTCAAATAAGCAAATAAGCACTAGAATGCACCAAAAGCTCAGGTATAGTGTAATAGACCTAAACAAACCTAATTCAACTCAAAAAACTAAAATAAGCCCAGGCCGTCAACTAGAAAAGCAATGAGCAGCCAAATGGCTTAAATAGAAGCTATCACTTATTTTATATTTGATTTTTCTTGATTTTTAATTTACAAACCTATTATACTACTGATTTTAAGCAACTTTAATAAAGACAAAAACTTTATAACTTAAAAACAAGCTGTTTGGAAGCTTATGAGCTTTTCAGCTTGAGCTTTTGGCTCAATTTGAGGGTTTAAGCTCAAAGAAGTAGCCAAATAAGCTAAACAAAAGGAAACAAAGGTGAAATAAAGTGAAAATAAGTTAAAGGGACTAGAAATAAGTAAAAAGTTACAAAGAGTAGCACTGATAAGCTTGGAATAAGCAAATAAGCAATTTCAATGTACACCGAGAGCCAAACAGGCCTGCAAGGTTTTTGGAGGCTAGATTAAGCTAGGGGCAAAAGCTCATAGGCCAAAAATAAGCCTTGATACAACAAGCTAGCTGTAAGGGCTTCTCAAAAATCCAAAGATCTTAGAATAAGCTCCTTAAATAAACTCTACAAGAGCTTGTGAACTGGGCTGGTGGGACTTAGTGTATACTGAGTCAGTGTATACTGACTTCGTATATACAGAGGCTTATGAAAGAATTTTTGGTCCAAAATAAGCTGAGCAAATAAGCAAGAAATGGAACAAAAAGCACATGCATATGAAGATGGCCAGAAGGGCTTTCTAAATCAACAAGTTTCACACACTAATATGCACTGATAAGCTTTTAAGGAGCTTATGAAAAAGGCTATCTAGCCTGTGCACAGGGTATATATTTGACTTTTTAAGTTTAAACTATATAGTTGACTTATATGAACTTTAAGGTTAATCTACTTACTGATTATGTTATATTAGGCTAATTAGAGATGAAATTAAGCTAGATGACCAAGTAATTAACTACTGATGAAATTTATACTCCAAATCCTAACAGGTAAAGCTTACAAACTTGCTATTCAGCTGAAAATCAAGAACCAAGAACAAAGAACCACTCCTATAGGCTTACCACTAAGCCTCTAACCCAGGGCAATCCACAATCAACCCTGCTCCAGCTTCTTGATCATGGCACACTGAATTTTTGATTTTTCACTAACTTATTGTATTATTTTTTTGTATTTTTGCTTTTTATGACTATAACTGAATTTAAGGTTTCTAATAGCTTACATAGGCTATATGAGGAGCTTATATGAGCTTAAGAGTCCACAAACAACATTTCTAACAAAACTAAAGATAACTTGAGATTTTGAAGTAAAATACATAAACTGGAATTCGAACTTAGAAACTGAAATTGATTATTAAAAGAGATTCACATACACTGAAGAACACTGAACAAAGTACTGAAAGAGAAAGCTAATTTTAACACTAGAACTTAAAAAATAACTTAAGTTGACATAAGCAAAATTAAATTACTCTAGATATCTATCCACATTGCTCCTTTCTTCCTTTATAAAGATCTTTTGCACTTCCAGGTGTCCTCTGAGACTTTCCCACACATTTCCAGCCATTGGATCTTTACATTTCATCAAAACCGACTATTTCCACTTTTTGGCGCCAAAAGTGGAATTAGTGGGTTGGGGCAGTTTTGTTGCAATTAAAGAATTTTGTTCAGTTGTGGAGGTGTAAGGGACAAGTTGGGAAGTAGATATGGAGCTAGGGGTGAGGTGTAAAGCAAAACCAGGGGTTGTGAGTGAGGATGGAGTGTTTGATGGTGGGGAAGCATTAAATGCTCAGTGGGTGTATAAGAGGAGGGGGGATGAGGTGGAAAAGAGGAAAGGTGGTTTTTATTATTAAAAGGGACGGGTTGGGTATTTTGGGATTGGGTATGTGTAGTGGGTTGGGTTTGTTTTTAGTTTAGGGTAAAAAGATATTGGTTAAGTGGTTTGGATTTGGTAAAAAGGGTTAAGCTCAAGGACCAATCTTGTAAATTCTGAAACTCCAGGGACCTAGGCTGCCAAAGACTGAAAATAATTCCAAGGACCTTTTGTGTTGTTTTGGTATTTTTGGGGTTGACTTTGACTTTTCTTGATCAAATGCACCATTGTTGTCGAGTCGATCCAAAAATGTTCGTTTTCGCTCCGTTTTCAATCCTTTGTACATGAAACAGATAAAAACACAATCCAAGGATATTTTCTGTATTTTGAAGCATTTCTGAGTGTTTTTAAATGTTTTTGCAGTTCAGATGGGACAAAAATGATGAGTATTTACACACTCATCAGTGAGCAAGAAAGAGAGCCGTACCTTTTTTTCTTCAACATGTGGTCTTCAAAAACTTCAAAGAGTATTGACTTATAAAAGCCAACTACGAAAGAGATTCCGACTTTCCCGATGAGTTGAAATTCTAGCCACTTGGTCCCCATGGTCTAATTGGTCCATAGTTGTTTGAATCAAACATGGTTTGCAATTGACTCGGATGCATATATGGTGGAAGTATTCCCAAAGGATTAAAACTTGGTGGATTTGGATAATTCCACATTGAGTGACTATTATTTTGACGGTTTGGTCTATTTTGATTTCTTCTAGGTTGAGGAGTTTTAGGCCGAGGATGAGGACTAGGTGGTCTTCTAGGAGGAGGTGTTTTTGACCTTAACTTTGGTTTAGAGTGTTCTACTTCATTTTTTAAAGATGGTTTATAAAAGGTTTTTACATCCTCATTACTAGCTACAGGTATTTTTCTATCTTTCGTAAGTATATACTTAGGTTTTGACTCTAAAGGTTTTTGCTCACTAGTTTCACATTCAAACTTTACATTTTTAGTTTCACTATTTGAATCATTAGTTGAATTAAATCCTAATCCGGTTTTATCTCTTGATATCCTTTGAATACTTATTATTTCCCTAAGTGAATTACTACTATTTTCAAATTTGTTAAGTTTACAAATTTCTTTCTTAAGTATTTCGTTTTCATTTTTAGTTTCTTGACATGTTCTACATTCAAAAACTTCTTTCCCTTTTTCTAAGTTATGTAGTTTAATTTTTAATTCTAGTATTTCCTTTTCTAATTGGTTATTTTTATGTTTTAGTGATTTATTTTTACTCATTACTTTTTGACCTAGTTTGCATAATTTATTATATTCGCTATCTAAGTCTTTTTCATCTAATGATAAATATTCATCACTAAAGTATTCAGTTTCGGAATGTACCTCACTTGATGTCTTAGCCATAAGACATTTCTCCTCCTTTGTGGTTTCTTTCTCGTCTTCGTCACTATCACTCCATGCTCCTCCAACGAACGCCTTTTGGTTTTGCTCCTTTGACATCATAGGACATCTTTCGATGAGATGATTTGGATCACCGCATTTGAAGCACTTCCTTTCGCTCTTGCTACCTTTGTCGTCTTTGTTTCTTTAGAGTGTCTTTCTTTCGTCATGTGGTTGTCTAACGAATTTTCCTCGTCTTTTAAAAAACTTCTTGAAGTCTCTTACGGCCATGGCATATTCTTCGTCATCACTATCGGAGGTTGAGCTATCCTCGTCACTTGATGCTTTCCTAGCTTTCAACGCGATTGACTTGCTTTGCTCTTTCTTTCCTTTGACCATCTCGTAGTCTTTCTTGATTATTGCTTCGTAGACCTTCAAGTTGCCAATCAACTCGTCAAGTTGAAGAGTTGACAAGTTCTTTGATTCTTCAATCGCCGTAACTTTAGCTCGCCATTTTGGATGAAGAGCCCTAAGAAATTTCCTAACAAAATTCTTACTAGAAAAACTATAATCAAGTGCCTTTAAACTTGTGATGATTGTGTTAAACCTAGCAAAAGCATTATCAATTGATTCCTCTTCTGGAATCGTAAATTGTTCATATTGTTGAACAAGAAGATCTATTTTATTGTCTTTGACTTGACTATTACCTTGGTGAGTTATTAGTAAAGAGTTCCAAATTTCTTTTGCGGTTTCACACATAAAGATCCTTTCGTATTCTTTACGTGGTAACGCATTATAAATAACCATTTTTGACTCATTATTTTTAGAAAGCTTTCTTTTTAAATCATCACTTTGTTTTTCAAAAGGTACTATTTCATCCTTTTTAGTTTCAAGTTTATGTTGAATAGGTAAAAAATCACCATTAGTAATAACATGCCAAAGATCTAGATCTTTTGATTTCACATAAGTTTCGAATCGATTTTTCCAATAAAGAAATCCATCACTTTCAAATAGTGGTGGTCTTTGCATAGATTGCCCTTCTAAATATTTTTCAGATTCCATAGATCGTTTCAAGTTTTAAAATACAGTTTATTTTAAAAATCTTGTTTGACGTGGCTCTTGATACCAATTGTGGAAAACTAGAAGGGGGGGTTGAATAGTTTTATGTCTTTTTAATTTATGAAAACTTTTGTTTAGTTTTTAAAACTTCGATTCTATCTTATGTGAATACAACTCTTGATCAATATGAACAAATATAAACAAATATAGATAAGCAATGCAAGTAAAGTAAATATAATGAAATGAAAGATAGAGATGGAAAGATCAAACCACAACACGAAGATTTATAGTGGTTCGGCTACAAGGACACCTTCCTTGCCCTACTCCACTCCTCGAGTCACCTACTCGAGAGTTTTCTTCACTATGTCAACAAACTCCCTTATGGCGGAGAAAACCTTACACAACTTTAGCTTACACCGGCTTAACGACACAGCTAAATGTCGAGTTCTAATTGTAGCTAGAACCAATCTCACGACTTGTACACAACTTCTACACAACTTAATCACGACTGCTTCACGACGGCTTCACGACGGCTTCACGACTTCTTCATGACTTCTTCTCCACGACTACTTCACGACTACTTCTACACTACTTCTTTACAACACAACTAGTTACTTACACTTAGATCTACTTATCACAACTATACAACACTTTACACAACTACAATGATGATATGAGTTAAGCTATAATACTTCTTCTCTAGTTGAAGGAGTATTCTTCTTTTGCACTTTGATGGTGGAAGCTTGGATCACTTAGAAACCAATGCTTAAGAGAATATGATCAAAGGGTTTTTAGAAACGATTTACAAGATTTAAAACAGAAGGTTTGGGGTGCAAAAGGTGAGTAAAAATCCAGGGGAAGGCTGGTACTTATAGGCAGAAAAACTGGACAGCTGGGAGCTACTGGAGCGTGGCCGGCCCCCTTAAATAGGGGGGCGGTCCCCTTAATTTTAAGGGGGCCGCCTAGCATAATTAAGGGGGCCGCCCTCCCTGGCCGTTACCCAATTTTGTCTTTTTGTGGGGAAGGTTTTTCTGGAACATTTTTACTGATTTTGGTTGAAAATTTGAATTCATAAATTTATAATGAATTAAACCTTTTTATTTATTACCAAAAATGTTTTTCTAAAAGATATAAAATGTTTTTGACATTTTATAAAAAATATAGTGTTTAAGAAAATGTTCCTTTGATCATATAATGCATTAAGCATTAGTTCATTCATACCTCAAGTGATTTGAGTTGTAGAAATAGATATTTACAACTAAATACTTGTTTACGTCATAATTTTCCGATTAATGATTTTACATTTTGTGATTATCAAAACGTAGAGATATCAAAAAATATTAATAACGTGTTTAGGCATTATTTATATCAACAAGCAAGTTTCCTACATTTATTCATATAAACAACATATACATCTTTACTTTTGCAACATTATAACTTATTTAATTTTGCAATATCATTCCATTTTTTTTCATTTTGATTTTTTCATTTTTTTCTTTTTTCTTTTTTAAGAATACTTTATCAAAATTTAAAATAAAAGTTGAACTCGGACTCTATATCAAAATTGTATAAAAATTTGTTTTGTATAACAAAACGATTTTAACGTTCAAAAGTTTGAAAACAGCACTTATTTAGTCAGATTAGGAGCTCCTGGGAGGAAAAGCCATAGATTACTTATATAAGCTCTAAAGAGAACCAACTACTCTACGCTTAGCATTTTCATTTGCACAAATCGTAATACCTTAGTCTAATCGTTAAGGAAGCAGCCAGATCAACACTCTGGCAGAGTCGGGACTCCCTTTGTTCTAACCTAATCAAGACTAAACATTTTTTTTTGATGCAATTTCTTATTTACAAACGATTTTTTTTTTTAATTTTGGTCAAAACGGGGGTACTAGGGCACTAGAAGGTACACATGTGATCAAATTCGCTAGAATTCCCCCCCACACTTAGAATTGAATATTGCCCTCAATATTCAAAGTACCGGCTATTATGCCAACACTTAAAACGTAAAAAGGTAATACTACTAGCCAAGTTTGGGAAAGAAATTTTTTTTTCACAAACAGGATTAATAAGATATCCCTAGATAATCATTAGCAAAAAGATCAGATATTGGGCGGCTGGATTGAAAACAGGCGCATCAATCATCACGATCTAAGGGAAACCTGAAAATAAGAGCAAACAACACACAAAACAAAGCACCGTAGAGGAATTCCCCCACACTTAGTGTTAGAAAATAGAAAGAAGTCAGAAACATGGGTTGTCACCCATGAAGTGCTAATGTTTTTGTTAACCGAGTCACTAGCTTGACTCGACCCCGAATTCATTGGTCCATGGGGAAAGTTTGGAGATCCGGGACAACCATGGGTGGTATGTCCCCTCCAAAGTAATGCTTCAACCTATGACCGTTCACCTTGAAGTTTGGTCTGTCGGTTTGAGATAACTCGACGGTACCATAAGGAAAAACTTTGGCAACGGTGAATGGTCTGGTCCAACGGGTTTTAAGTTTTCCCGAGAACATCTTCAATCTAGAGTTAAAAAGAAGGACTCGATCACCAATGTTGAAAACGCGGTTTTTGATCTTGGAGTCATGGATCTTCTTTGTCTTTTCTTTGTAGATCAAAGAGTTCTCGTAGGCTTGATCACGAAGTTCATTTAATTCATTGAGTTGAACTTTTCGGTGATCACCCGCGGACTTAAGGTCAAAGTTTGCATGCTTCAAGGCCCAATAGGCTTTGTGCTCGAGCTCGATCGGTAGATGACACGCCTTTCCGTACACAAGCTTGTAAGGAGTACACCCGATGGGTGTTTTGTAAGCGGTACGGAAGGCCCAAAGTGCATCATCTAATTTATCCGACCAAGAGGCACGGTTTTCACCTACGGTCCTTTCCAAGATTCTTTTTAAACCACGGTTGGATTCTTTTTAAGCCACGAGTATGTACTTGTTCCCTCGTGAAGACGGGAACGGCCCCATAAAGTCTATGCCCCAAACGTCAAAGATTTCGCAAACTTGAATGACATTTTGTGGCATTTCATCTTTTTGCGAGATTTTCCCGTGACGTTGACAAGAGTCACAAGATTTGACTAAGTCATGGGCATCACGATAAATTGTGGGCCAATAGAAACCGGAGTCAAACACCTTTTTGGCGGTGTAATTCGGGCCATGATGTCCCCCGGTGGGTCCATTGTGGCAAGCCTTAAGAATATCTATGGCTTCTTGGCCGTGAACACATAGCCGGATGACATGATCCGCACACACTTTAAACAAGTAGGGGTCGTCCCAAAAGTAATGCTTCACGTCTTTGAAGAATTTGTTCTTTTGTTGGGACGACATCCCTTTAACAACAAAGTTCCCCGCATGGTAGTTTGCAAAATCGGCAAACCATGGGGTACTAGAATCACCACGAAAAGATACCACGTTAAGTGTCTCGAGAGGAAATGTTTCATTTATTTCCTTTTTCTTGAGCACACTTTGATGAGGATTCTCTAATCGGGAAAGATGATCAGTTGCGAGGTTGTCGGCTCCTTTTTTATCACGGATGATGATATCAAATTCTTGAAGGAGGAGAACCCATCGGAGCAATCTCGGCTTTGCATCTTGTTTTGCAAAGAGATATTTGAGAGCTGAGTGATCCGTATACACTATGCTTTTTGACAAGATTAAGTATGGCCGAAATTTTTCAAAAGCATACACCACGGCTAATAATTCTTTCTTCGTTGTGGTGTAATGAGCTTGAGCTTCGGTCATAGTTTTGCTTGCATAGTGTATAGGCTGAAAATGTTTTGTTTTTCGTTGCCCCAAGACCGCACCTATGGAAAAATCACTAGCATCACACATTAGCTCAAAAGGTAGGTCCCAATCGGGGGCAACTAAGATTGGTGCTTCGGTAAGCTTTTTCTTAAGAGTTTGAAAAGCTTCAATGCACTCTTTGGAAAAGATGAATGGAGTTTCTTTCTCAAGGAGACGAGTCATCGGCCGGGCGATTTTTGAAAAATCTTGAATGAATCTACGATAGAAACCGGCGTAACCAAGAAAACTCCGAATGCCTTTGACGGTTGTGGGATGAGGTAGCTTAGCGATAACATTAACTTTAGCCTTATCGACCTCAATCCCGTTCTTAGAAATCTTATGGCCGAGGACAATGCCCTCTTTGACCATGAAATGACTTTTCTCCCAATTTAGACAAAGATTAGTGTCTTCACAACGTTTAAGCATATTGTCTAAATGGGAGAGACATGTTTTGAAAGAATCCCCAAAGACCGAGAAATCATCCATAAAGACCTCTATAGTTTTTTCGATCATGTCGTGAAAAATGGCCATCATACACCTTTGGAACGTGCCCGGAGCATTACATAAGCCAAAAGGCATGCGTCGGTAGGCAAACGTTCCGTAAGGGCACGTGAAGTTGGTCTTTTCTTGATCTTGCGGATCAATGGGAATTTGGAAGTAACCCAAGAAACCGTCGAGAAAACAATAGCATTCGTTCCCCGCTAGTCTTTCGAGCATTTGGTCCATGAAGGGTAAAGGAAAGTAGTCTTTACGGGTGGCGTCATTTAACTTTCGGTAGTCAATGCATACACACCATCCCATTACCAATCGAGTAGGAATCAACTCGTTTTCATCATTTTCAACAATGGTAATGCCACCCTTTTTAGGCACACAATGCACGGGGCTCACCCAAGGACTATCCGAGATAGGGTAAATCAAGCCAGCATCAAGGAGTTTGAGAACCTCCTTTTTGATAACCTTGTAAATTTTAGGATTAACCATTCTTTGATGTTGAACCGCTGGTTTAAAGTCATCTTCCATTAAAATCTTGTGTGTATAAAATTCCGGGTTAACACCCTTAATGTCGGAAAGTTTCCAAGCGATGGCTCGCTTATGTGACTTTAAAACCTTTATGAGAGTGGCTTTCTTCTCATCATTTAAATCTTTAGCAATTATGACGGGTAATTTATCGGTACCCTCCAAAAATGCGTATTCGAGATGAGGCGGTAAGTCCTTAAGTTCGACCTCCGGAGGATCATTAGAATTTTCAACAGATTTGATATCCTCATTAAGAAGTTCTTTTGGAGGGAGAGATGATGTAACACCCCAACCCGACAAGGGCAAAGATGTCACAAATACATGGTTTCATATCAGATACAAGCATTCAAGAAATAGAATAGCGGAAGCTTTAACATTAAAATTCAAAGGAAACGAAGTACAAAACATAATCCAAACTGCTTAAACAATGGCATAACAGAAATAATATCCAAATGGTCACACTAGAATGACAAGGTCTAAACTTCACACAAGTTGCTCTCATCCCAAAGCCAAACCCAGCTTCCTAGCTTAAATGTACCTGCCGCAGGAAAAGAAATGCGGCTGAGCTACGAGAGCTCAGTGAACAGATATAACGGGAACAAAGCGGTAGTAACAGAATAATAAAGTAAAAGGAATAATACCAGGAGTAACAAGAGTCAGGAAAAGGAATACAAAAGAGTTATGCAGACATACCAGGAATTAAGAATGGTTACAATGGTGAAAGCAAATGAAACCAGAACCCACCAAAATCCCAAGTCGAAAACAAGTCAAGTCCAGTATCAAGTCATAGGGTAACAAATCCAGAAATCCACCACAAACCCAAGTCAAATCAGGTCAGGTCAAACGTCAGGTCAAGTGTCAAGTCATAAGGTTACAAGGTTTCAGGTAAACAGAAATCCTCTACGAGCCCAAACATATCAAATCACATCACATATATCAGGGTGTATGGAGGGGTGACCTCAGCATACCAGGAAAACAGGGTGAGGGGATACCTCCAGGGGTTGGAGTTGCAAGCTCCCAGGGGTGTGAAAGACGTGTATCGCACACACTCGTCAGTCACCAGGATATAACAGGAAATATAACAAATCAGGACATGTCTAGGATGCATCCATGCGCCCCCGCAGGCCACAGGGTCTTCCTCTACATAACAAATCAAATCAGGTCGGGGACGGGACAGGACATCACTCTCCTGCCCTAGAGTCATGCCACCGGTGCATTAATTACATGGACATGAAACCCTCATGCCTAGTGGGTGGCTCGTAGTCTCAAACTGTGGGTCAAGGTCAGGTATCAAGTCTCGGGTGTCAAGTCTCAGGTATCAAATGTCAAGTCTCGGGTATCAAATGTCAGGTATCATATCAGGGTTCATATCAGGGTTCATATCAGGGTTCAAGACAGGAGATAAATACAGGGGTTCATTATCAGGAGGTCCATATCATAAAGGTCCAATACCAGAAGGTTCATAATAGTTTATTATAGGAAATCCTTTTTACATGGTTTTAATAAAATGCTCGCAGAACAGTTTCATAATAAAAGTCTTTTAGAGAATTGTTCAAAACCTCTTCATATACAACTAAAAGTAGTTTATAAAATCCTATGAACCTTCAAATACCCCAGGGTCTTAATTATTCAGGTTATCAGGGTTCAATAAGTCATGTCAAGTGTCATAGCAGGGTTCAAGTCAAAGGTTCAAGTCAAATGATTCATATCAAGTGTATCAAGGTTCAAGTTCAGGTTTATGACAAGGTTCAAGACAAGGTTAAAGCAAAGGTCCAAATCTATGGTTCACAATACCAGGGAAACATAACAATGAATCAGGAATCAAAATGAGACGAAGGCTCTTTACAAGAAGAGCAGAATATCTGTACCTTATTCAAATAGCAAGCACAAACACAAAAGTAGCTGACAGGGATCAAGATCACTCCTTCCTTGAACCTAAAGAAGTAGAAGACAGAAATACGAAAGGGGTTTCAGTTATATTCCCATTAGAAGTAACTTCCATTTTTAGTAACTTTCCATTTTTAGCAGGTTTCCATAATTAGTAAGTTTCCATACTTAGCAAGATTCAAGTGGTATACTTCAAGTTAAATCATTAATATAGGCTTATTATGGAAGTAATATTCATTTTAACAAGTTACACAAGTTCAGGGTTAGTTATGACAAGTTTTTCATAGTTCAGGGTTATAAACGTAACTTTACCAAAGTTAAAGGTCCACATTAAAATTATCATCATTTTACCATTCAAACACTTATACTTTCCAGAATTACACATTTAGCCTTCAATTTCATAATTTACGATTTACACCCTTTTAATTAATTAATTACAAATTAAACCTTATACTTATAAAATTTACAAATTAACCTTCACAAGATTCATATTACACATCAAGTCCTTTTATTCCTTCAAATTTCAGAAAGTACCCCTCAATATTATTATGTTACAAACAGCCCTTAAACTTTTGGTATATTACATATTTAGTCCTTGTACTTTATTACATTACAAATCGATTTAAATAATTAACCATAATTACATATTAATCCCTTAATTTCTCAATTTTACACAATGAACACTTATTTTAACATTTTATACAAAAACACCCTTAAACATTCATAATTTACACATCAAGTCGCTCTAGTTATCAAAGTTACATATTTAGTCCTTTAAATTACAATTTCAACCTTTAATTATTAACAATTACATATTAAGCCATTAAATTACCAAAATTACACATAACCCCCTGAATATAATTTATTACTCAAAACAGCACCAAGTTTCCAGATATTACATATTTAGTCCCTCATTTTTATTTATTTTCAAATCGATTTAACAAATATATATATTTATCAAATAAACCCTTTATATGCAAAATTAACACATGAGCCCCTCCTTTTATATTTTATTCGAATTATAGCAGGTCTAACATGATTTACAAAATTATCCCTTAAGTTTTAAAAATTACAAAACACACCCTAAACTAATTATTTTCAAATCATTTTTCATAAAACATTAACAAAATCAAACCCTAGCAATCCCAATCATTAGGCCATCATTCTATCATCATTATTCATCAATTATTACCATATTTCATTCACTATAAACCCTAGGTCGATTGGTTCTTAGGGTTTTCCATAATTCCTCTTTTTATCCCTTAAATCCGGTTTTAAAATTAAATTCGACATACATGTTTTTAGGCCTCAACAATTCGAACTACCATTTTTCTCATGTTATATGATCATCATAGAAGCCACAAAAAATAATAACCTGGCCCAGAAAATTCTCATACAAGATTTTTAGATTTAATTCGATTTTAGGGTTTATAAACCCATTATTTTCTATTCGGCCAAAATACAATGCATGGTTTGATTTAAGTATTTTTCCCATGTTATATGTGATTAAAGGAGTGCTAGAAAATTACCATGAAATTTATAGATCAAAGGATTACACGCTATGGATTATTGTTGCTCGGTTGCACTTTTTCGACCCAATTAAATCACCACAGCCAAACGATCGACCCTAGAACCTTGTGGCTATTTTTCCCACCTTCTTGGCACTATGAAGAACTCCAGAAAATTACCTCCTTGCCTCAGAAAATTCGGATGTGATGTGGGTGATTTTTGAGGGTGGCGGCTAATTAGTTTTTAGGGTTTTTTGGAAGAAAATAAATCATGGAATGGTATAAATGTGTTATGACCGAGAATTGGGGGGGGGGAAAGGCTATAAAATCATGAAGACATAATGGCCCAATCAATTTACCAATTTAAATGTATTTTCCTTAATTACTTTTATGTTTAAAAAGGTTTTTAATTAATAATAATTATGTATTTAAATTTTCGGCATACACAAGGGTATTTTGGTCATCTCACAACTTGTATAAATATTAATCGAAGTTGTCAAAATTATTTTGTATCATATCTTGTTCGTTTCCAGACGTTTGGGATCGATTCGGAACTTTAATTAAGCTTTAATTAAATTTTAAAGTTTCAGGGGCATTTTGGTAATTTTTGCATGCTTTAAATTTTCGGGTTTTACAACTCTTCCCCTCTAACAGAAAAATTTCGTCCTCGAAATTTGCAAGGACATAGGAATGAAAGAGAACGGAAAACAAAACAAGGACATACCAGACGCCTTATCTGCCTGGTCACGAGAAAGCGAGAAAACACGACCGGTAGTAGGAGTAGGAGAAGGAGGGCCAAGATATTTCTCAAGTGGTTCCGGGTTCCGCCTCGGACAATCTTTCAACTTATGCTCCCTCGAACCACACCTAAAACAAGCTCCAGAAGTCGTACGACAAAATCCCGTATGATTCTTCCCACACTGAGGACAACTAACTGATCCCTGACTGTCGCTGCGCCCCCGACGATCACCATCCTGCCTAGAAGCTGACCTCGAATCCCGACCTCGCTGATCATGACCATGGTCCGCCCGATCTCATGATTCCAAACCCCTACTAGCTTGCCCCTTCCGTTCGTTATTCTGGTCCCGGTGACTCCTATAATCTCTACTCTGGTCCTGCTGACTCTGCCCCCTGGAATGCACTCGATTACCGTCCCTATCCCGCTTATTAGAATCCTCCTTTGCATGCAACAACTCAACATTGCGGGCAGCATCCGCCACAGTAGCCACATCCTCATGCTCAAAGTTCACTATACGATCTAATACCCATGTTTTCAACGCCCACTTAAAATGACGAGCCTGACGATGCGCATCCCCAGCAACCTCTGGCCCAACAAAGCTGGCCAACCGTAAGAACCTCTGCATAAACTCACCCGACGACTCACGGTCCCCCTGACGAATCGTTCCATACTCCCTCTCATACTTCTGCTGCTCCGATAATGGAATATACTGCCTATAGAACACCTCAATGAAATCCGCCCAAGAACAGGTCTCAGCATAATCACCTCCCTTAGCTTGAACAAGAGCAGTCCACCAATTAAGAGCGTCACCTTCTAGCTTGAATGTGTCCAACCGAGTTTTAAACTCGTCAGCACATCCGAGAACCCTGAACAACTTTTCGACATGTGTGATCCAGTCCTCCGCTTCATGGGGAGTAGCAGCGGACCTGAAAGAGAGGGGCTTAAGCTAGTTGAACCTCTCGATCCACACGTGGATACCAACTGGGGGAGCAGTGGGTGGAGCATCGCCACCACCACCACCAGAAGAACTTGCCCCATTCCTGATGTTATTGGTGACTTCAGTCACCACTCGAGGAATAGCAGCAGCCACAGCAGCGGCTATCATAGCCTCAAAATCAGGGCCATCATCCCCATTAGTGTATTGAGTAAACCGCGTATTCACCATCTGAACGATCACAAAAAGAATTAGCAACTCAGGTAGAATATGACAGAGCAGATCAAGAATATATGACAGAGCAAAATCAAGGAAAGATGACAGAGCATAACAGGAAAAGAGAGTGCGCGAAAGGAAACCTAATGTCTACCCAATCCTCACAGGTCACGAGCCTAAGCTCTAAGGGTTTCGGATGCCTATTCTCTGATACCATAAATTGTAACACCCCAACCCGACAAGGGCAAAGATGTCACAAATACATGGTTTCATATCAGATACAAGCATTCAAGAAATAGAATAGCGGAAGCTTTAACATTAAAATTCAAAGGAAACGAAGTACAAAACATAATCCAAACTGCTCAAACAATGGCATAACAGAAATAATATCCAAATGGTCACACTAGAATGACAAGGTCTAAACTTCACACAAGTTGCTCTCATCCCAAAGCCAAACCCAGCTTCCTAGCTTAAATGTACCTGCCGCAGGAAAAGAAATGCGGCTGAGCTACGAGAGCTCAGTGAACAGATATAACGGAAACAAAGCAGTAGTAACGGAATAATAAAGTAAAAGAAATAATACCAGGTGTAACAAGAGTCAGGAAAAGGAATACAAAAGAGTTATGCAGACATACCAGGAATTAAGAATGGTTACAATGGTGAAAGCAAATGAAACCAGAACCCACCAAAATCCCAAGTCAAAAACAAGTCAAGTCCAGTATCAAGTCATAGGGTAACAAATCCAGAAATCCACCACAAACCCAAGTCAAATCAGGTCAGGTCAAATGTCAGGTCAAGTGTCAGGTCATAAGGTTACAAGGTTTCAGGTAAACAGAAATCCTCTATGAGCCCAAACATATCAAATCACATCACATATATCAGGGTGTATGGAGGGGTGACCTCAGCATACCAGGAAAACAGGGTGAGGGGATACCTCCAGGGGTTGGAGTTGCAAGCTCCCAGGGGTGTGAAAGACGTGTATCGCACACACTCGTCAGTCACCAGGATATAACAGGAAATATAACAAATCAGGACATGTCTAGGATGTATCCATGCGCCCCCGCAGGCCACAGGGTCTTCCTCTACAAAACAAATCAAATCAGGTCGGGGACGGGACAGGACATCACTCTCCTGCCCTAGAGTCATGCCACCGGTGCATCAATGACATGGACATGAAACCCTCATGCCTAGTGGGTGGCTCGTAGTCTCAAACTGTGGGCAAGGTCAGGTATCAAGTCTCGGGTGTCAAGTCTCAGGTATCAAATGTCAAGTCTCGGTTATCAAATGTCAGGTATCATATCAGGGTTCATATCAGGGTTCAAGACAGGAGATAAATACAGGGGTTCATTATCAGGAGGTCCATATCATAAAGGTCCAATACCAGAAGGTTCATAATAGTTTATTATAGGAAATCCTTTTTACATGGTTTTAATAAAATGCTCGCAGAACAGTTTCATAATAAAAGTCTTTTAGAGAATTGTTCAAAACCTCTTCATATACAACTAAAAGTAGTTTATAAAATCCTATGAACCTTCAAATACCCCAGGGTCTTAATTATTCAGGTTATCAGGGTTCAATAAGTCATGTCAAGTGTCATAGCAGGGTTCAAGTCAAAGGTTCAAGTCAAATGATTCATATCAAGTGTATCAAGGTTCAAGTTTAGGTTTATGATAAGGTTCAAGACAAGGTTAAAGCAAAGGTCCAAATCTATGGTTCACAATACCAGGGAAACATAACAATGAATCAGGAATCAAAATGAGACGAAGGCTCTTTACAAGAAGAGCAGAATATCTGTACCTTATTCAAATAGCAAGCACAAACACAAGAGTAGCTGACAGGGATCAAGATCACTCCCTCCTTGAACCTAAAGGAGTAGAAGACAGAAATACGAAAGGGGTTTCAGTTATCTTCCCATTATAAGTAACTTCCATTTTTAGTAACTTTCTATTTTTAGCAGGTTTCCATAATTAGTAAGTTTCCATACTTAGCAAGATTCAAGTGGTATACTTCAAGTTAAATCATTAATATAGGCTTATTATGGAAGTAATATTCATTTTAACAAGTTACACAAGTTCAGGGTTAGTTATGACAAGTTTTTCATAGTTCAGGGTTATAAACGTAACTTTACCAAAGTTAAAGGTCCACATTAAAATTATCCACATTTAGCATTCAAGTTTCATAATTTACGATTTACACCCTTTTAATTAATTAATTACAAATTAAACCTTATACTTATATAATTTACAAATTAACCTTCACAAGATTCATATTACACATCAAGTCCTTTTATTCCTTCAAATTTCAGAAAGTACCCCTCAATATTATTATGTTACAAACAGCCCTTAAACTTTCGGTATATTACATATTTAGTCCTTGTACTTTATTACATTACAAATCGATTTAAATAATTAACCATAATTACATATTAAGCCCTTAATTTCTCAATTTTACACAATGAACACTTATTTTAACATGTTATACGAACACACCCTTAAACATTCACAATTTACACATCAAGTCCCTCTAGTTATCAAAGTTACATATTTAGTCCTTTAAATTACAATTTCAACCTTTAATTATTAACAATTACATATTAAGCCATTAAATTACCAAAATTACACATAACCCCCTGAATATAATTTATTACTCAAAACAGCACCAAGTTTCCAGATATTACATATTTAGTCCCTCATTTTTATTTATTTTCAAATCGATTTAACAAATATATATATTTATCAAATAAACCCTTTATATGCAAAATTAACACATGAGCCCCTCCTTTTATATTTTATTCGAATTATAGCAGGTCTAACATGATTTACAAAATTATCCCTTAAGTTTTAAAAATTACAAAACACACCCTAAACTAATTATTTTCAAATCGTTTTTCATAAAACATTAACAAAATCAAACCATAGCAATCCCAATCATTAGGCCATCATTCTATCATCATTATTCATCAATTATTACTAGATTTCATTCACTATAAACCCTAGGTCGATTGGTTCTTAGGGTTTTCCATAATTCCTCTTTTTATTCCTTAAATCCGGTTTTAAAATTAAATTCGACATACATGTTTTTAGGCCTCAACAATTCGAACTACCATTTTTCTCATGTTATATGATCATCATAGAAGCCACAAAAAAATAATAACCTGGCCCAGAAAATTCGCATACAAGATTTTTAGATTTAATTCGATTTTAGGGTTTATAAACCCATTATTTTCTATTCGGCCAAAATACAATGCATGATTCGATTTAAGTATTTTTCCCATGTTATATGTGATTAAAGGAGTGCTAGAAAATTACCAAGAAATTTATAGATCAAAGGATTACACGCTATGGATTATTGTTGCTCGGTTGCACTTTTTCGACCCAATTAAATCACCACAGCCAAACGATCGACCCTAGAACCTTGTGGCTATTTTTCCCACCTTCTTGGCACTATGAAGAACTCCATAAAATTACCTCCTTGCCTCAGAAAATTCGGATGTGATGTGGGTGATTTTTGAGGGTGGCGGCTAATTAGTTTTTAGGGTTTTTTGGAAGAAAATAAATCATGGAATGGTATAAATGTGTTATGACCGAGCATTGGGGGGGGGGGGGGGGGGAAGGCTGGAAAATCGTGAAGACATAATGGCCCAATCAATTTACCAATTTAAATGTATATTCCTTAATTACTTTTATGTTTAAAAAGGTTTTTGATTAATAATAATTATGTATTTAAATTTTCGGCATACTGATGCGTGGGTTTTGCAACCTTACAACAGGTTTTACCTCTCGAGGGATCTCAAGAGGCTTACAACCCCACCAGGCAGTGTACCTGACCGATGTAGTATAGTGTAGTGGTAAGTACGGGGGATTGATCGTTCTCCACAGGGAATAGTGTTCGTTAGGTGTGAAAGGCTACTCTAATTAGGTCTAAGGGTTGAGGAAGATTCTTTTTATGTTTTTTATAATTTTATGAAAGCAAGTAAAATCTCGGGTTTTGAAGGAGTGGGCGGAATTAGTTGCTAGTCAACTAACCCAAATTACTACAAATGCAAATAAAATAAAATAACAAAAATGAAAAGTGGTGAGAAACTTATGTGTAGAGAAATGTGTTTACTTAGATTTCCTTACTCCCTAACTATCTTTTACCGGTTAATTAGTGTGTATTAGTCGCGTGGATGACGGGTGTATTCCTTAATACCATTCGTGGGGTGGCGTACTTACTTCCCCAAACTCTACAAGCTCCTACTTCACTCCTATGTCGAGCCGGCTAGGAAGCTCCTAACATGGATCACTAGAATTCGCTTGTGCATTAAATACAACCATAAAAACCTTTAGTACGCGTTTGGTTCATGTTTCTTAAGACGTTCAAGCAAGTTACCGAATAGGAAGTTAGCCAGTTTTCTTAAGCCTAACATAGATAAACAATCATCCAATACAACTAACAACACACTAACAACCAATAATCAATAGCTAGGTTTCATTAGATCTAAGCAAACACAAGATAAAATTAGCCTAACATGTTAAACAAAAGACAAGCATAAGATAGAATCAAACAACACATAGACATATTGAATGATTAATTGATAACTTATCTTTCAATGAAACATGGAAGATCTCAGGGCAAAAAGCCCTGAAAAAGTAGCTAAAATCGTCTTAGGGTTTTATCCCAAAATTCCACACACTAAGCTCTCCCCTAATGACAAAAAATTAGAAAACTATATATAGACTTTGACATCTGACGGCGTCACCTTATGCATTGTGACGCCGTCACCTCGCCGCTTTTAGGGTTCCCGGATGACCATCTTGACGCCGTCCCTCTTTAGCTCTTCAAAAATCCATTCTGGCTTATCAAGGCTTGACGCCGTCGGACCTATAACGTGACGCCGTCCCCTTATGATTTAAGCCGTGACGCCCTTGATTTAGTTAAAGCGTGACGCCGTCAGAATTCTCATGCAAACTCACTGGCCCGTCATGAGTAAATTTCACATCCAACTTTTCTTGCCAAGGCATGACGCCGTCTGGAGTTAATGTTGACGCCGTCAAAGGTGACTTTCAGCACAATTTTGAGACTTTGCCGTTTTCTTCACTTTTATGCTCCAAAAACGTCCAAAATGCCTCCTTTTCCAGATTTCTCCTCAAAAGTACCTAAAATGACAAAAGGAACGATTTAGGGCAATATTTGATCAAATAAATACGATTTCGGGCTTAAATGACCCCTTAAAAGCGGTACACTTTTCGCCTCATCAAATACCCTTACACTTGAGATTTGCTTGTCCTCAAGCAAATGCGCTTTTATTCTAATCAAAATACAAGTTAGGGGTCATTTAATGCAAACATAAAAGTAATTACAACAAATAATCGTTCCACTTCAATCATAATAAGCACGGAGATTATATACTAGCACCTCACAAGTAGTGTTTAGATACTCACATCTCTCAAGTGTCATCAAAATAAATCTCATAAATGAAAACGGAAAATATCTCTCACTACCTGTCATAGCAAATAGATTACCATAGGCTTGGGAAAGGATCGAAAACCTCCTCCACTAGGCGTAAGCACCTAAGATAAACTATCAAAGAGGGCTTTTAAATGGGTTATAACGTTAGGTGTAGGGAAAAGGAAAACACGGTTTGGTTGGATAAAGGATATTTTACTGGTGGCGAGTTAAAGATCTTGATTAATTACATGTACTATACAATGTTGCTAAGCCAAGACTCGACTCGATCTTAAGCTAGAAACAAAATAACAAAATAACAAAAACATAAAAATAAACATAAAATGAAACGGGATGGTAGTCCGTATGTTTTTTCTATTTTTCTTTTTCTCATTTTTTTTTTTTTTCTTGATTTTTTTTTTTTTTTTTTTTTTTTTTTTTTTTTTTTTTTTTTTGCATACACTCTTGCCCTACCATCCAAAATAATACATCATAGGGGCATTGCATTCCCCTTACACTTGAACTTTTACATAACTTTACAAATACTAATCTAATGACTCGAATTAAGATAATTGAAAAACTTGGAGTACTTTTAAAACATTTAGCACATATGGGGGTAATAAATGATGTTCTTCCCCATTACTCCATTATACTAGTACTTTACCCATGAGTCCCAATCGTCCCAAAACAATATGTACAAGGATATGACTCGACTTAGCAACCATGTAATCAACTAGATAATTAACTTGGGTTTAAACAAATGTTGTAACAATAATGCACTAAAAATGAGTGCATACAAGGTAGGCTAAGGCGATTTGGGTGTACATTTTAGTGGGGTGTAACAAATTCTTCCTTTAAGTAAAATGCTTAAAGGTCGAAATGAAAAGATAGGCTCTGAGGGGTGTACTAGGGGTATCGTGTACTAAAAATGAGTACAACGCAAAGGGTGTGGGAGAATTACTTGACCAATGTAGCCAAAGTAATTATAACAAAAACACAGGTGTAAAACAATGGGTTAATCCTAATGCCTCTTATCATGTAGTAAATCTAACTACACGAATGTAGTCTCACTTGTGGCCTTGGAATGGTCCTAACGCAAGTTCTAGAATCTAAGTGCTACCGGTACACACATCATAGCATAAATGCTTTTCCTACCAATTCTAGGGGTGAACCTCACATATTTGGGGGTGGAAAATTTTTTAGTGGTACGGTTTTTGTGCTAGTCATATAACTCCTATCCGTGAGACGCTTATTAGGATCAAAGTTTCACTCCTATATGTTGTAAAAAATTTTAAATTTGGCACTAAAATTACCTTAACAAGTATTTCTCTCAGTTTTATTACACATCTACCATCAAACAAACAAAAATCAAGCGCAATTGTATTCTCAAAAATCGTACTTTTACCCTCCCTTACACTTAAGATGAACATTGTCCCCAATGTTCAAATGACAAATGTAAAAGCATAAAGTAAAAGAATGAAATCAAATACTCCCCTGATTCGCTCGTTGGATAATGAAATTACACGGTTAAATCTTCCTCCAAAGAGAATGTTGAAGCTCCATGACTAATGCATCGCCATAAGCTTGATTCAAAACATTTCCTTGTCCAAAATAACCTGTTGAACCTGAGAAAACAAACACGAAAACCTGCATAACATCGGCGGGATAAAATCTATATATAAGGATATAATGCTTGTGGAATGATAACTTTGCAGATTCCTGGAGATTATAAGTTGGAGATTTTAATAAAAACTTTTTATGAAAACAAAATTTTCAAAAATTTCTGGAAATTAAATCTGACGCCGTCAGGTTATAACCCCTGACGCCGTCAGAAATGACCTGACAAAACTTCTCGTTTTAAGTTTCCGGAAAATTTCTGGAAAAACCTTTACCTTACTTCCTGGAAATCCTGCAAAACATCATTATGACTCGATACAAGCATTTGACTCAAACAAATACGGATATGTATGTTAATTTATTATTATTACGATTCATGTTCATATGTGTTCTAATAAACCAATTTAGATTTCCCTTACACTTATCTTTTGCAAAATACCTTTATATGTAGTTAAGACGAAGTTAAAAACAAAATAAAGCATTTTCACAATTTTAGTTTTGAACATGAATCAATAAGAATAAAAATTAAACACACATACGGAAACAAATAAAATCAAACAAACAAATAAATAAACACACAAAGCAAATAAAACAAATAAAGCTTGGGTTGCCTCCCAAGAAGCGCCTTTCTTTATTAACGAGTCTTGTAGCTAGACTCAAAGTCACGTACATTACGTGACTCCATTTTCGGTCACGGTTCCTAGGCCATTCTCCTTCCCGGTTTTATATTCCGGTCCTAATTTCAAACAATCCTTGTAGAAACCGAATATCCTTTCCATAACATAGTCTACTCCTTTACTTCTATCCTTATCATTCCTATAGTAGACCGCTTGTTTAAGCTCCTTCTCAACATTTGACAAGTTTTGGAATTGTTCTATCTTATATGGCATTTGGTAGCTTACTTCATCGGTCTCATCCTTAAATCTAACTATCCCTAAGGAAGGTTCATAAGTCATTCTAGAGACCTCAACAAATGGTTTTCCAAAAACCACTTGAGTTAAGGATGCATCGACTATTGGACGGATATCTTCTACAATTACAAAGTCGGTGACATAAGTGAAGTTTCCTACATAAACCGGTAATCCCTTAACTCTTCCCGTGAAGTTACTCATCCAACCCTTGTCAGGGAACATCCTATACCCAAGTTGATTTTTCATTATCAAGTTGTAGTGGGCTCTAGTCATGATGTTTATGGGTGATCTAAGGTCGATGTAAGCTTTCCACACATGTAGATGTCCGATGTTGCATGGTATGTTGAGATTAGAAGGGTCGCCTATTTCAATGATTGGTTTACCTAGGAAGTATGGTGTTTCGGGGTCATCGAATAAGTTTGTATGATATGCGCGCTCTTCCTTAGTGGGTAGCCTATTGAAGTAGTCCTCATCATCATCTACTTCTTCAATCACACTTGTCCTAACTTCCTTATCAACCTCGACTTTCCTATCCTCATCCTTAGGTTCACTATTATCCTCATTCCTATCAATTGGTTTAATAGTGACAATGTTGACAAAGTGGACGTGTTTGGATGAAGAAGGGTCTTTGACTTGGGGTCCGCTATTTGTGTTCCTAGCGTCCTTATGTGGAGGTGATAACACTTGGTTATGGAGGGCTTTCAACAAGTTGTCAATTTTATTGGTCATCTCAGTTTGTTGTTGATTGAATTCGGTCTCGAATCTAGCTATCCGAGCTTCTTGAGATGCCATAAATTGAGACATCAATCCTTCAAAGTTATTGGTACTACCATTGCCGGAAGGATTGTTGTTGAAAGTACGGTTCGAGTTGGAACCGCTTGACTGGAAACGATTAGGTGGGTTGGAAGAATTGATTTGTTGTGAGTTTTGGTTTTGTTTCCACCTAAGGTTCGGGTGATTTTTCCATGAGGGGTTGTATGAATCACCATAATGGTTTGGCTCGGGCTTGAAAGTGTACCACTTGTCTCCCGCTCCGTCGGTACGCGAGGATGCGTAGTCCACAAAAGCTTGTTCGGGGAGTTCCATGCAATCACGAGTGTCGTGGGGACCACTACATAATTCACATGAAGAAGTGATTTTGTTCACTTGGCTTGAAGGTTTAGGAGCCTCGTAGGATTTCATGAGAAACTTGACTTGGTCTTCAAGTTCTACGATCCTACGGTCGGAAGTGCTTGAATTGTTCAAAGGCAAAGATATTGCCTTGACCGTTTTATTCAAATCACGGGGATCACTCCAACTTTCGTTGTCATAAAGAGCAAGATCCTCTAGGAGAGCCCATGATTGTTCCGCACTTAGATCACGTAGCTTGCCACCGGCTGATTGGTCAATGGTTTGCCTCGTGGAAAGATTGATATGGTCATAGAAGATTTGGACTTGGAGCCAAAGTTCTATGCCATGGTGAGGGACTTTTTGGAGTAAGTCCTTGAATCGAGTCCATGCCTCGTAGAGAGTTTCGCCTTGACGTTGTTGGAACATCAAGATATCATTCCTTAGCTTGGTAGTTCTTCCCGGTGGGAAAAACTGAGCAAGGAAACGAGTGGTGAGATCATCCCAAGAGGTAATGGATCCTGCGGGTTGACGTTCTAGCCACTGACTAGCTTGGTCCCGCAAAGAGAATTGGAAGAGACGCAATCGGGTCGTCTCTCGAGTGGCAACATCAAGGTCTATAGAATCAACGATTTTAAGAAAGTCCTTGAGATGTTGATTAGGATCTTCAGAACGAAGTCCATGGAATGCGCATCCGCTTTGCACCAACCGGATGGTGTCGGATCGCAAGGGTGTGATATTGGCTCCTTGAGTGAGCTCAATGGTGTTTCGATAGCCATGGTGGCTAGGACGGGAATACTCTCCTAAAGTACGGGCTCTAGGAGGTGGTGGTGGTTGTTGTGGTGGTGGGTTGTGTGGGTTAAGGATATTACCATCTTCCATGATGTCGGACGGTAATGGTTACGAACAAAGACACGAAGAAAATAGATAGACTAAAGAAAACCTAGAAAAATAAAATAAAAATCTCACTAGAAAGGAATCTAGTGAGTAGACCTAATAGAAATAAAAATTCAACCTAAACAATAACTATTCCCCGGCAGCGGCGCCAAAAACTTGATGCGTGGGTTTTGCAACCTTACAACAGGTTTTACCTCTCGAGGGATCTCAAGAGGCTTACAACCCCACCAGGCAGTGTACCTGACCGATGTAGTATAGTGTAGTGGTAAGTACGGGGGATTGATCGTTCTCCACAGGGAATAGTGTTCGTTAGGTGTGAAAGGCTACTCTAATTAGGTCTAAGGGTTGAGGAAGATTCTTTTTATGTTTTTTATAATTTTATGAAAGCAAGTAAAATCTCGGGTTTTGAAGGAGTGGGCGGAATTAGTTGCTAGTCAACTAACCCAAATTACTACAAATGCAAATAAAATAAAATAACAAAAATGAAAAGTGGTGAGAAACTTATGTGTAGAGAAATGTGTTTACTTAGATTTCCTTACTCCCTAACTATCTTTTACCGGTTAATTAGTGTGTATTAGTCGCGTGGATGACGGGTGTATTCCTTAATACCATTCGTGGGGTGGCGTACTTACTTCCCCAAACTCTACAAGCTCCTACTTCACTCCTATGTCGAGCCGGCTAGGAAGCTCCTAACATGGGATCACTAGAATTCGCTTGTGCATTAAATACAACCATAAAAACCTTTAGTACGCGTTTGGTTCATGTTTCTTAAGACGTTCAAGCAAGTTACCGAATAGGAAGTTAGCCAGTTTTCTTAAGCCTAACATAGATAAACAATCATCCAATACAACTAACAACACACTAACAACCAATAATCAATAGCTAGGTTTCATTAGATCTAAGCAAACACAAGATAAAATTAGCCTAACATGTTAAACAAAAGACAAGCATAAGATAGAATCAAACAACACATAGACATATTGAATGATTAATTGATAACTTATCTTTCAATGAAACATGGAAGATCTCAGGGCAAAAAGCCCTGAAAAAGTAGCTAAAATCGTCTTAGGGTTTTATCCCAAAATTCCACACACTAAGCTCTCCCCTAATGACAAAAAATTAGAAAACTATATATAGACTTTGACATCTGACGGCGTCACCTTATGCATTGTGACGCCGTCACCTCGCCGCTTTTAGGGTTCCCGGATGACCATCTTGACGCCGTCCCTCTTTAGCTCTTCAAAAATCCATTCTGGCTTATCAAGGCTTGACGCCGTCGGACCTATAACGTGACGCCGTCCCCTTATGATTTAAGCCGTGACGCCCTTGATTTAGTTAAAGCGTGACGCCGTCAGAATTCTCATGCAAACTCACTGGCCCGTCATGAGTAAATTTCACATCCAACTTTTCTTGCCAAGGCATGACGCCGTCTGGAGTTAATGTTGACGCCGTCAAAGGTGACTTTCAGCACAATTTTGAGACTTTGCCGTTTTCTTCACTTTTATGCTCCAAAAACGTCCAAAATGCCTCCTTTTCCAGATTTCTCCTCAAAAGTACCTAAAATGACAAAAGGAACGATTTAGGGCAATATTTGATCAAATAAATACGATTTCGGGCTTAAATGACCCCTTAAAAGCGGTACACTTTTCGCCTCATCACATACACAAGGGTATTTTGGTCATCTCACAACTTGTATAAATATTAATCGAAGTTGTCAAAATTATTTTGTATCATATCTTGTTCGTTTCCAGACGTTTGGGATCGATTCGGAACTTTAATTAAGCTTTAATTAAATTTTAAAGTTTCAGGGGCATTTTGGTAATTTTTGCATGCTTTAAATTTTTGGGTTTTACAGAGATGATGGATCATCATTAAGCAAATTTTCAATGAGAAGAATGTCTCCCGCCAGGTCAAATACACCATCATCAATTCCAGATGGAATTGAATCACAAGATAAGCTAGCTTCAATCTCTTCCAAGATGAAGTCACCTCCCTCAAATGGAGTGAGAGAGGTGGAAGAGAGAGCAACAGTAGGATCTGATGAAGTGGGATTGCAACTTAGCACTTCATGAAAGTATTCCTCGCATGTAGCATCAATGATATCAATTTGGTTAATTGACTCGCTTCCATGCTCAAGAGGATATTTTGAAGTGCTCTTAATATTTATGACTAATTTTTCATCTCCGACCCTAAGAGTCATCTCCCCTTCGTAGAAATCGATTAATGCACTAGCCGTTTTCAAGAATGGTCTTCCCAAGATAAGGGGAACACGGGGATCGGCATCAAAATCGACCACTACGAAGTCAGTTGGAAAATGGAACTTGCCTACCTTCACGAAGACATCTTCGGCAATACCTTTCAGAATAGTAACCGATCGGTTTGCAAGTTCGAGAGTCATTCATGTAGGAGTAAGCTCCGGAAGAGAAAGATTTTTCCAAACGAAAAGAGGCATTAGATTGATGCTTGCGCCGAGATCGGCCAAGGCTAAGCATTCATCTAGCTTCTGAATATCACAAGGGATGAGAAATTTGCTGGGGTCTCCTAGTTTTTCTGGCAACTTTTTAAGAAGCACAGCCGAGCAATTCTCATTCAATGGAGTCTTAGTCAATTCAAATAATTTTTCCTTATTACTAAGGAGACTCTTGAATGTAGAAGCAAATTTTGGCATATAAAGAAGAGCATCCGCGAAACTAATGTCGAAGTGTAATTTTTGAAAGATTTCAAGAAACTTCATCATTTGGCTATTAGTTTTGTCACGGAGCTTTTGATCATTAAGCCTCGAAGGATATGGAATTGAAGGCTTAGGATTGGTCTTCGGAACATCGGGTTCCGGAATTGAAGATTGGACGACCGGAGGTTGGACGGGTGCGGTACTTTGTGGGCTTGTAGAGTGCACTTTTTCCTTTGTCACCTTGGTCTCTCGTTCCACTTCCTTCTCCGGAGAAGGAGTCGGAATCGAGGGTCCATCATATGCCTTACCACTATGAGTGGTAATAGCTTTCAACTCACCCTTTGGGTTGGGAATGGTATTTCCCGGGAGAGTTCCAGAAGTTGAAGCTTGATTCATTTGATTCATGAGACTAGCAAACATGTTCTCAATTTTACTTTGAGATTGATCAATTTTGTGATTTGTTGTTCTAAGTTCACTTTTAAGCTCATGACCTTGTTTTGTCATTGAAGTTTGAAAATCATTTTTCAAAGTGGTGATTTGGCTTTGCATTGCCCTCATATTAGCCTCATTTGACTTGATGTAATTAGCAAGTTCATCGGAGGGAACAACTGAGGCTTGGTAATTTGGAGCTTGAAAGCCTTGATTGAAATTACCACCTTGGGTTGGGTATTGATTGATCGGGGCTTGAAATTGGCTTTGAACATTTTGCCCTCTGGGTTGATTTTGATTGAATCTATTTGGATTGTTAGGTTGAGAAAATCCGGGTAGTCCACTTTGATTGCTAGCACGATAGTTCGGGTCAACGTGAGGACGGTATTGGTTACCTCCTTGGTTGTAAGCCCCGGCAACGGCATTAACTTCAAATCGAGTACCATCGGTGGTAGTACAATTGTAGTATGCATGAGGACCACCACAAGTGACACAAGTTTCTTCCACCGCTTTGACTTGAGCGGAAGAAGAAGTTTGTGGGGAAGAAAGTTTCTTTTTCTTGGAAAGAACTAAAGCTTGGATAGCCTCCGTGAGTTTGTCAATCTTAGCATCGGTGCTAGAAGTACTCACTGGAGATGAAGTAGAAGGAGAAGCACTCACTTGGGAAACAACCGGCTTGCTTCGTGTAGTGCGAACCTTAGACTTGTTCTCGATGATAGCTAAAGCATCTTTCGTAGTCCGATTTAAAAGATTACCACCGGCGGCGGCATTAAGAGAATCTTGATCGGTTTGGTTCAAACCATTATAGAAAGTATCGAGTTCATGCAACTCGGAGAAACCATGATGAGGACATTTGCTAAGTAATTCTTTAAAACGGTCACACGCTTCACTAAAGGATTCATCAAATTTTTGAGTGAATTTGGTGATTTCATTTTAAGGCTTGTAGTTTTAGACGGAGGAAAGAATTCATTCAAAAATTTCGACACTAAATCTTCCCATGTTTCAATGGAACGAGGGATTGTTTTTCGAGCCAAATTCGGGCGGCCCCCTCGAGAGAAAAAGGAAAAAGAAGTTGTTTGATAGCTTCTTGAGGAACATTTCGGTATTTGATGGTAGAGGTGATCCTGTTAAACCATCGAATGTGGGAATGAGGATCGTCCCTCTCAAATCCGAAATATTGACTTGAAGTTACTAAGGATAGAAACCCGGTTTTAAGCTCAAAGCTATCGGCAACGACTGCCGGAATAACGATAGCGTCTCCGTAACCCTCGGTGGGTGCTTGGAGAAGCTCAGACATGGTACGATCATCCGCCATTATGACAATGGGAGGATTGGGATTGGGAATAGTACGAATCTCGGGTTCGACTATTGGGGTGGAATGCCTTCAATTACGTCTTCGATTACGTCTTCTTGGAGTATTTACGAGTTCAAGTAAAGGACTTGATGACGTAGAAGAGCGAGTGCATATACACTAAAAAAACAATTCAATTAAAACAAGACCGAATCAAAAAACAAAAGGAACTTAAACCAATAATCAACAAGCGTACGGTAGCTCTTTAAAAGATAAATGCACAAAGTAGCGGAAGAGAAAAATGGATCTCTTTTCGGGGCGAAGTTCGTTGGATCGCCCCTCCTTATACCCCTCTTATGGTTTGTTTATCAATCCTTACAAAAGGTGAGCCGATTTTCGCAAGTGATACAAAGACAAGTTTTAATCTTTTGTTTGGGAACTTATTATGATAATACTCAAAGTTGATGACTATTATATTGAAGTTGTCTTTTATCATTATTTAACACAATAAAACGAAAAATGTTTTTTGTATTTTTTTTCTGATATATATATATATATATACAAAGAAAAAGAAAAATATTTTTGTTTTTTATGTTTTATGAAAGCGATAACTTCTCGACGAAGGATCTCAAGTCACTAATCGTTTAAACCTTAACGATATTGTGGCAACACAACCTCCCCGGCAGCGGCGCCAAAAATTGGTTCGTACAGGATAGTACGTATATAAATATCGGATACGCGTGATACGCGGGAACTGACAAGTCAACCCTTTAGGACAAAGGCTAACGTGCAAAACCCGTGAATACGATATGAGATACCGGGAAAGTGTTACTCGGGTCGTTTCCCGACAAGGTGTGAATCGAGGATTTCGTATAAGGTTTGGAATTAAAGTGCTTGAAAGATGGAATTTGTATTTTTGTGTTTTTTAATTCTAATAGAGTTATGGAAAGTGAATAAACAAATAGAATAAAGCAAATAATGAAATTAACCTAAAAACATTAATCAGGAATTCCAAAAACGAGCTTAAAAACCAAAATCTTTAAAAATTAACCCTACAAGAGCAAATTTATTTTTTCTAAGTCCTAAATGATAAAAGAAAATTGGTCCAATGCAACAATTAACCTAATGGCATGACCCAAGCTCTCTTAACTCAATGTATTACACTATAATGAACTCAGATAAGTCACAGGACCTAATAAGCTTCTATCCATGAAAAGCTATATTGCATAGGTTCATCCTTCTAAATTATACTAACTATTTCCAATACTCAAAAACCTTCAAAACAGCTAAAAATCTCCTAAAAACAACTCAAATAAGCTAAATTAAGACAGATTGAAGCTAACCAAATTGCCAATGAATAGTAACTCACCAACTAACCCACTTCCAAGCCTATTCCAAACACCCCCTTAAGCTACTGTTTTTGAGATTTAAGCTAGTATAGGGCAATTTAACCTAGGAATTGAGATGACAGGTGTTTTTCTATGTATATAAAGTCCTAAAAAGCACTTTTTACTATTAATAAGCACTAGAAGTAAGCTATACCTAAATTGTGCTATTTTTGGTTTTTTATGGTTTTAAGGACAAATCAAGATTAAGCCTATACTAACTAACAAATAAGCACAGAAAAGGCAGAAATAAGCAGTATGCACTATAAACAGCAGAAAATAAGCTAAAATGGTAAAAATGGACTTACAAGAGCCCTTTTCTCTAAACAAGGACAAATTCTTGACACCAAAATCACTCTCTAAACAAACCTAATGCTTCCCAAGAAGCTCTAACCCATGGCCATCCACAATTCACCATGCTCCAGCTTCTTTGACCTTTTTTTTTTTTTTTAATATACTTTAAAACTGAATATAAGATTAAAGAACTAAACAAACTATTGTGACCTTGCTTGAGCTTAAGTAAAGGAGTAGGAGCTTATATGAAAGCTTATAAAGAAATTTTCAGTAACAAATAAACTTAAATTTCAAAAGCAAAATTTTAACTAAAAAAAACTGAACTTTCATTCAACATAAAAAGATTACAAGGCTTGAAATAAAAAGACAATTGAACACTAAAACCTAAATTAAAACTTAAAGTTAAGCTAAAAAAACTAACTCAGGACTAACTAACTAACTAACTCCTTTCTTTTGGCTTCAAGAGTCCCTATTTATACTAAAGCTAAGCTAGGGTTTCCTTCTTCTTCTTGTGCTTCTGTGCTTCATTCTGGACCCTTGGATATATCTTGGAATCATTACAGCCCTTGATTGGGTTTTGGCGCCCTTTTATCACTTGGATACCCAGGTAGTGGCATTGGTAACATGCAAAAGGGGAAGGTTTCTTATGATGGGGGGAAAGTAGGGCGGCTGGAGCAGATGTGAGCAGAGGAGACATGGTATCTGGGTTTGCTTTTGGCGGGATGATGGGAAAGATGGGTTGACTTTGTGATTTGACCCTGGGATTAGTTAAATAAAGGGATGGGTTGAGTGGGTGGATCCGGGTTTTAGTTTAGGATTAGGCCTGGTTGTGGAGTGGGCTGGGTTTAGGATTTGTTAGTGTAGTGGTTAAATGGGATTTGGTTTAGTGTAATTTAAATGGGCTGACTTGGCCCACTAAATTGGGTCGGGTTGGCCCATGAAAAATGGTTTTGGGTTTGTTTCTCCATGCTCATTCCAAGGCTAAATCTCGGGGTTGACTTTGACTTCGTCTTCACTTGATCAAATGCACAAATATTGTCGAGACGATCCAAAAATGTCCGTTTTCGCTCTATTTTCAATCCTTTGTACCTGAAATACATAAAAACACAAACCAAGGATATATGTAGTATAAATTGATATATTTGGCCATTTTTAGCATTTTTTTTTTATGTATAATAGGGGCATAAAATGATGAGTAAATAGGCACTCATCAAAGTCCTTTGCGAGACACGTTTACATCACCGAATAAACCGGCTTGAAATTATTACCCGTCCAGGACATGTTTTTTTTATTACTGAGTTTTGATATCATCAATTCGAGGGTTCAATTCTGAGTCGAGCTCATACTAGATTTCAACTTTTTATTACCATATGTTAATCATATCTTTATTCTCCCCCTCAAAAATAGCATATTCATGTTGTTTTTGATAAACTTTTGATTAAAATATGCTTTTTGAGGTTTATGGGAAGAATTCCAAGAACTTTTGTAGTTTAGAACAAAGATTTCAATTTTTTTCAAATACTCCCCCTTAACAAGGGAATACTTGTTCTATTGAGCAGAATTTTGAAAAACTTAGAAAATTCTGGTTAATTCTACTCAATAGTAAGAAGCTTTCGCTCCTTATATGAGGATTGTGGCACTGAAGCGTACCACAGGGTCCTTTCATTACGAGAACGGGTTGTGCACTGTGATGTGTGCACAAGCCGTAATCAACATTCATATAAGCAAGAATTATTAATCAAAAATTTTAACAAACTCTTACATCATCCCGACCTTCTGAATGAAGTGAAGAATGGATCAGGTCTTTGGAAGTTCCTGATTGGGAATGATGGTCGTCCACCAACGTAACTCTCTAACTGTCTCATTTGATCTCTATGAAACAACGTTCTCTCGATCTTCAGCACAAACTGACGGATTTCTCTTAGCTAAGGACCCGTCCATCTTCTTGTCTTTTTCAACTCCTGATCTCGAACTCGGATTACCAACCCATCACGGACCATCTTTAGCGTGTGATTGCAAAAATTATGAATGTCCTTATACGCCATGAAGCAGTTAATCGTCATATCGCTTTTGTAAACGAACCTAAAGGTTGGTTCCTTCTTCATGGTGTATTGGGCTTCATTGTTAATCTAAGGAAGTGTTAGCAGTGGTGCGGTAAGATTCAACTTCCTCTGATAGCTCTCGACCCTAAGCTGCAGATCTTCTACACGTTCTTGTATGATCTTTCTTTTAATAAAGTGGAGTATAGAAGCGCTGAATGCGTATTGAAGATCAGTTGTGAAATGTTGCAGCTTCCTTTGAACTTTGATGAGGTACCTATCTTCAAGGTCATTAAGACTAAAATCTGGGAAATCTGCTTTAGAGAATGTGTAGAGCTGCTGGTCGTGCCTTCTAACTTTGATTTCAGACAAGAAAGTATAGTCATATTTCTTCTCACCCGTTAGACTCACCACAGCAAGAATCCTAAGGTCACTTTTCATTGGAGTAGGGGATTTCTTGGTGAGTTTACTCTTGTACCAAGTCTTCCTCTTCATGAACAATTGATAAATACCCAGGCGCGCATCTTGGTCATACTGCACTTTCTAGGAAATGGAGAGTTGAGTAGCAGTTTCCTCGATGGCAGGTTGTGTGTAACTTGCTGCTGGTGTTAAAGTTATCGAGGTTGCATATTTTGGTTGACATTTACTTCCATGCACGAGTAATTCCAGGTCGTTGTTGAAGAAAAATTGGTAAGGGATGGTGGGCTGATCGGAGACGCGAATCACTGGCAATGGCTTCGTCTAATCAGTGATATATGGTTGATTAGTTCTGGAAGTGCTTCCAACCATTATCACATCCAGATTAGTCCAGCTGAACTTGCTGGACATTGCTCTGGCAATGTTCTCAAGATGATACTCGAGCTCAGCTGCACTGGATGATCTTTCCTTGAGTAGATTGAATGCATCGTTCTTGATGCGACGAAGTTCCCCTTTGATCATCTTCTTGACTCGTTGGTAACGTTTGAGTCTTTGAGTGAAATCAAACGTGTTATCTTTAATTACTGAGTCTTCGTCCATCTGGTTGATTAAACCACTCGTTTCCCTGTGTAGTGTCATCATCTAACCAAGAGACAACATTCGACCATCTGAAAGTCTTTTTGCTAGATGATGTCACCTTGGTCTTGGGAGGTGAAGGTGGTGGATCATTGTACTGTTGAAATTCTCTTTCTTCAGTCTGCTCGAACTGATGCTCCATTTCTGTAGGACCAGATCCCGAAGCCTTTGGTGTTGGAGTTGCTGTAGTTGTTGACGGACCGACGGGTTCTTTCAGTTGTGAGCCAGATCCTTCGACACCTTTTTGTTTCTTTGCTTGGGTGTTTAGATCTTGGTCTTCGTCCTCTCTCGGACGTTTACCCTTATCAGCCTCAACTTTACACGACTCCTTTGCCATGTTTGCTTTTATAGCCTCCATGATGGCTATTTCTTCTTCAGTCGGAGATGAGAGGTTCACTAGAGCAGTGAGATTCTGAAGTTGGATTTCTTCAAGAGTTAGTTCCTTCGGCTTTGCTGGTTGGGTTGAGAATACAAGAGGAATCGAAGCGACGATGTTTCTGACTTTGTCTTCAAGGTTGGAATCGATATGCTCTTCTATCTGTTGTGACACAACCTTTGGCAAATACTTCTTGACATACACCTTGGTACTGCCCTTGACTTATTGAAGCAATTGATCTTGAAGATCAGCTTTAAAGAATTCGTCCATACGTTCTTTCATTTCTTGCATCTCTTTGACTTGTCTGGCAAGGCCTTTGACCATATTTGTTAAGTCTTTTACTTGGTCACTGAGCTGGTTGTCTTTCTTTGCATGCGCCAGCTTTGCTTCCTTTTTCAACTTTTTAGATGCTGGTGAGATTACTTCAACCCGTTTCTGCCTAGGGATCTTCTCAGTTTTCTTGCTTGCCATGACTATTTTTCCTTTAGCTTCTTTTGTTGTTGCTTCTTTAGATGGTGATGGTCGTGGTGGTGATGAGGGGTGTGTTGATGATTCTGGAGGTGTTTGAGCCTTTGGTGGTGAAGTATGCTGAGACTCTGGAGGTGTAAGTGTTGAATGTGGAGGAGTGATTGGTGGCGTTTGAATGTATATGTCCGCTTCCTTTTCGGCCATCCTTTGTTCTTCCTCATTCTTCTTTTGTTCTTCCACTTTCTTCTTTTCTTCCTCCTTCTTCTGTTCTGCTTTTAGTTTATTAGCAGCTGTGACAAATCGTAATTCCAGGTCATTTTCCAAAATTCAAAATTTATTATTCACGGGTTACTATTCACCATTTCACTATTCATCATTTTTGAAGTCAGTTTGTGACTTTGAGATGTTTTCAAAAAATTTACTATTCATGAAACACTATTCATTCCTGGAGGGAAATCACTATTCATGGTTATCATTCATCCTTTCTTAAACTAGGCTTACGGGTATTCAAAATTCGCGTAACCTTTAGGGTTTAGCCGCGTATTCATGGATCATCACTAGGATAAATCATATAGACTATAGTAGTCTACATATCATCAGTAACATCATCTGCATGTTAGGTCATTCGCAGGTTTGCGTAATTTCAATTAACGTATGGTTAATTATTAAATAAACGTTACCACTCAGTCATTTACTACGAATAATATACCCGACACTCCCCACAATGACCCTAACATATTTTCACACTCATCATAATGATGTAAAAATTATATTATTAGTTTACCCGTTGTTTTAAATCATTTACTATAGTTACCGTTAAAAGCTTATAACTACGACGGTTTGCGAAATTTCAACACGACAACTATTTCAACACCCGATTCTTGCAAGTAATGTGATTTTATAATTTTTACAACATCATCATACTTTATTTTGTTCCTTCAAAATTTATTTCTAGCTAACTCGGTACCCGGTAACACACTATATCCTAACCTAAAATAACTAAATCATACACCATGGAGACAAGTTCATTAATTAGCCCCAACCCCTTCCCCCTTTCCCTTGTTTGCCGCCCCCTTGCCCCCCCCCCCCCTTCTACTCCAAATGCACTTGATTATCTTGACTAAAATTTCTACTACTTACATATTATTTACAAAGACTTCATTTATACATACAAGTAACTAAATAACACATCAAAAATCCTCTCATCTCTCCCTCTTCCTTTGGTGGTTCGGCCAAGAACAAAAACAAGAAGAAGATTCACCAAAAATTTCAAGATTTAGTATTTCAAGCTCTATTAGTATCCTAGTTAAGGTTTTGAAATAAAAACCTCAATGTTATTTAAGTATTTTGCTCCAAAACTCATCAAAACCTCAAGTAAGTGTCTAAATAAATTTTCTACTCTTACATACTTTCATTTAATCTATATTGATGTTCTAGTAGCGAATCATGCAAATGTACATATGTTATACACCACTTAACACCAATTTTTGTCACAAAAATGAGTTTAATGAATTTTGTTAGTAACCTTATGAGATCCATTATTATTATTTATTTTTTGGTGAATATTAGGAACCCATGACACCCTAAGAAGGTGTATGGTAGGTTTTAGAATAGCTTGGTGTTGATTGGAAGTGATTTGAACAAGTCTTGAACTAGAAAAATTGGTTTTAACAAAGTATAGATGAGGTGCTGTCCATTTTTGCAAATTCTGGAAAAATCAGTAGAACATGGATTATTTTGGTTTTTATATTTATAAAATACACATAAAAACAAAACCGTGGCCGCTGGAATGAGCAAAAACGAGCTTACGACGAGAAAGATACGTTAATTTCAATTTTAGCGACGAAAACTATTTTTCTGAAAAATAGCGTGCTGTTGCACGAATTTCAACGGGTAAAATGAGGCATTGGACGCGATCTAGACGAGCCAACATACCAAGAATCTATTAGTTAGCTGTAATACGAAGCCGAGGACATAAAGAACGTAGAAAATGAGCTTATAACGACCAAGATACAAGCATTTGAAAACCGACGTTCACCAAACATTTTTATCAGATTTTCATTTAAAATATTTCTAAGTCTAAAACTGTTTTTGCAAGACACCATGTTGAGAGCCGTTTTTCTCATTGATCTAGACTCGTATGGATAAAAGTTCGATGATACGAATTTAAGATATTGTTACAAACTTTCTAAAATCACGGAGATCGTTTCCTAACACCCAATATTCATCAACTTACGACTAGCCTTGCGAAGCTACGTAGTCATTTTCTATTAGTGGTTGAAAAATATTAAAATTACGACGTAAAACTCTATCTTTTCCAATAATTCACCAAACGACTATCGTAGGATATCGTTACAACGTATTTACACGTAAAATGTTTTATGACTTAACAAGACGTCAAAAATATATTTACACGTAAACGTTATTTCCAAAATTCTCGAGTGGTATCGATAACATACGTATTTGCATGTATAGCATCAATTCATGACTTACATTAGATCATGTCATTCATATTAGGTTGCGGTTAGAGAACGCGCCTCATTTCAGTGTACCCACTTTTGTCATCATTACTGTTGCATCAGGTGAGTTTTCATAGCCCCGTTTTTCAATTTATATTTTCATTTCTAAACTTACGGGGGAGAATACATTGCACCATTTTTCATACGGACCAAAGTATCAAATTCATTTACATTGCTTAAGTTACATCATTTCCCAGATTAAAGTCCTCTTTTATTTATCATGAACCGTTAATTACGGATGTAAGCGAGAGTGAGTGAATAAATCTATTGAGGGTGACGCCTCCGTTCGGGTTGGTAGCGCCAACTAGTCATACGAACGCATTTCATTTGTATCCTATCAGAGTGTCTGGCAAATCACTCAGTTTGGGGCATTTATTTCAGTCTAGCTTCGTGGTCATGAGCTTAAGAGCTAATGTATTATTTTTATGTGGCATTTTTTTCATTCACTTTATACTTGTGGTTACCGTAGAGACTTATCATTTACATAAACCTATGATTCTCACCAACATTATTGTTGACCATTTTTAGTAATGTATTTTCAGGTAATTAAGGTACTCGCATCATGGCATGCATGTGGACATATTTTGGAGTCTCGGTGACGACGCTTCTCACTTGTATTTTATGCACTTAATTATCGTTTGATTTGTAACAAACTTATTTCCGCAAACATGATTCATCTTTTAGGACCTAGCTTTTGTAAACTCTGAATGTTTTATATAATCAAACGATATATTTTTAAAACGGCACTTTAGGTCGTTCAATATAACTGTAACTATGATGCTATGACAGTCATGCCCCCAAGTGTTCCATTCCGCTGCAAATCAGATATTTGGGGGTGTGACAGATTGGCATCAGAGCTAAGGTTATAGCGAACTAGGTTGTCCATGATACACTAGACTATAACCACTTCATCATAGCATCTTATCATTTCATTATAAGTGCATATTCATTATACATGTAGTTTCATACATACATTATGCGGGTTATTTACTTTCATTTCGCGTCGATTGTCACAGAGATGTCTACAGATACTCATCCTATCATTATCACTTCTGACTCTGACACGGATGATGTCTCATCACCACCCACTATAGTGCTAGCATCAGTTGATCCTACGCCAGACTCATCACCTCTACCGTCTGATGCTGAGACTGAACCCTTCGAGGAGGGTGAAGTCGCACCTAACCCACCCTTGTCACCATTGATTCGCCATGGGCCTAGAGTTGTTCATGTCATCCAGCCAGGACAACAGATACCTTTTGGTCGGGTATACCGACTACGTCCGGATAGGCCTCGTATGAAGCGAACAGCTGCGAAGAGAGTTCGCCATCTTACTCCCAGATCACCAGCTGCTTATGTACCATTACCACCACTATCATCACTTACCCCTACCACCAGTGTTCGTTCCAGAGTGTTTACTCCATCTTATCCACTCAGACGCCGCTTGACAGCGCGAAAGAGTGTAGTATTTCGTACACCATCACCACCATCATCGCCATCCTATCTATCATCAGTATCCCCATCCTCACCATTATCTGGAGCACCATCATCACCATCGCATCCCAGAAACCCTACACCCTTATCTGACTTGCCGCTCAAGAAGCGTGCACGACTTGATACACCATCACCAGCTACTACTGAGGCTACAGAGACTGCACCATCTAGTAGGTTTGAGGTCGGTGAGAGTTCCAGAGCTGCCACAGCTAGACAGCCTACTGCTCCTACACTTGAGACACGATTAGACCATCAGCAGGAGCAGATTGACAGGGCCTTAGGTCACTTAGAGGAGATTCCATTGAGCCGAGTTGAGGCGATGGAGGAGGAGATAGAGGGTTTGCTTTTAGGCAGGGTATTCATTGATGTTTCCTATCAGGGTTTAGAGGTTAGACAGCAGGAGGATCGTCACCGCATTACTGAGCTGAGACAGGAGATGCCAGAGTTGTTCGACAGAGCCCAGATGTCACAGGAGGAGCAACATCGACAGGCAGGAGAGTTAGTTTCAGCACGTGCGAGGATTGCTACTTTAGAGAGCCGGGACGTTGCTACTCAGCTTAGGATTCAGCATCTGGAGGAGATGGTGGTCAGGATGGCTGCAGAGATCCGTGAGCTTCAGGGTGGATCAGGCGGAGCACCAGGAGATGCCTAGACTAGACTTGTATCATGTTAGCTTTTACTATTATTATCCTAGTCACGGGGTGTGTGACATAGTTTAAAGAACTTGTATGTCTTTTGGTTGTTGTACAAACATAATGTATCAAGTGTGACTCTACTATGTAGGAATGGTTGTGCTATCTATGATATCGGTTCATGTAGGCCAAAATTTTCATGTATTATATTCATGTATGTTGTGATTATATTTATGATATTTCGTGGTTGTTTCTCGTTGTGATTTCATTGTATTTATACATGTTGTGGTTGTATATTGTGTATGATGATCGTTTCTATTTGTGAGATTCTCATTATTGTCATCTTTTGTGATTATGAAGAATTATGCCGCCAAAGAAAACTACTCAAGCAATGACACTAGCTGATATTAGAAAACTTGTTGCCGACAGTATAGAGGCAGCACTAGTAGTTGAAAGAGAGGCCGTAGCTGTACGGGCTGCTGAAGCCGCAGTTGAAGCCGCTTCTCGGGTAGAAACAGCAGAAGCTGCATGGCTGGCTGCTAATGGTACTAATGTTCGTAAATGTACATACAATGACTTTAAGAGTGGCAATCCCACAAAATTCAAAGGCACTGAAGGAGCCACTGCTATGATCCATTGGTTTGAGAAGACAGAATCTGTATTTCTTCTATGCAATTGTCCAGTCGACAGCAAGGTAAAGTTCGCTACCAGTACACTCGTTGATGAAGCTATGTCATGGTGGAATTCTTATGCACAGCCTATTGGTATAGAAAATGCTTACAAACTCACGTGGGAAGAATTCAAGAAGCTACTGAGTAAGAAGTTTTGTCCACGCACCGAAGTAAAAAAGTTGGAAACAGAGTTTTATGAGTTGGTGACTGTAGGTAATGAGATCGAAGCGTACATCAGGAGATTTCAAGAGTTGGCCGCGCTATGTCTAACTATGGTTCCAGATAATGAGAAGTTGTTAGAAAACTTCATTGGTGGACTACCACACAACATCCGTGGGGATGTAATTTCTTTTGATCCACACACACTGGACGAAGCAATCAGAATATCTCAGAAGCTTATGGCTGAAGTAGTGAAGAAGGGAACTACTGTCAACAACAACAATAACCGCAATAACAACAATAACAACTCCAAAAACTACCAAAACAACAACAACTATAACAACAAGCGAAACAATACCAACCATAATAACAACAACAACAAGAGAAGGTGGGACAACAATCAGGGTGGCAATGCTACTCAACAACTACCAAAGAGACAAGAAGTTACCAAGGCCTATGTTGCAGACCAAACAGAAAAGAAAGGTTACAATGGTACCTTACCCAAATGCAACAAGTGTCAAAGTCATCATAACCCTGGAAATTGTCCCAATCCTTGTGGTAACTGTAAGAAGGTTGGTCATTCGACCAGAGATTGCAAGATTCCAATTGTGGCCGATAATCAGAGACCCCCATTGACATGTTTTGGCTGTGGAGAGAAAGGACATTTCAAGAGTGACTGTCCAAAAAGGAAGAATCAAGGAAACGGGAACCAAGGTGGAACAACTAGAGGAAGAGTTTATGTTATAGGAGGAGAAGATGTCAAGGAGGACCCGAATGTTGTCACGGGTACGTTCCTCATCAATAATCGTTATGCATCCATTTTATTTGATTCAGGAGCCGATAGAAGTTTTGTTTCTACTATGTTTGCACCTTTACTCAACATCGAACCAACCACACTAGACACTCCTTACCACATCGAACTAGCTAATGGTAGTTTAGTTGGCACCAACATCATTATTTGTGGTTGCACTCTCAATTTCTTAAATCACCCGTTCAATATAGACCTCATGCCCGTAGAACTTGGAAGTTTCGATGTCATCATCGGTATGGATTGGTTATCCCGACATCAAGCAAGAATCATTTGCGATGAGAAAGTTGTTCATCTTCCTTACGACGGCGAAACCTTGATCATTCGTGGTGAACGAAGTGGGACTAGACTCAGTACCATATCATGCGTCAGAACCGAGAAATACATAAAGAAGGGTTATTATGCTTTCTTGGCACATATAACAGAAAAGAAGTCGGATGAGAAATGACTTGAAGATGTACCGATAGTCCAAGATTTTCCAGAAGTCTTTCCCGAAGACTTACCTGGATTACCGCCTATTCACCAAGTAGAATTTCAGATTGACATAGTGCCAGGAGCTGCACCAGTCGCACGAGCACCTTATCGACTAGCACCCTCAGAAATGCAAGAGTTGTCTAACCAGTTGCAAGAGCTCTTAGACAAAGGATTCATTAGGCCAAGTTCCTCGCCTTGGGGAGCACCGGTCTTGTTTGTGAAAAAGAAGGATGGATCTTTTAGGATGTGTATAGACTATCGAGAGCTAAACAAGTTAACGGTGAAGAATCGTTACCCACTTCCCAGAATAGATGTTTTTTTTGATCAGTTGCAAGGCTCTAGTTTTTACTCAAAGATCGACCTGAGATCCGGTTACCATCAGCTCAGAGTTCGGGAGGAAGATATCCCGAAGACAGCATTTAGAACTCGTTATGGTCATTATGAGTTTCAAGTAATGTCGTTCGGATTAACCAATGCACCTGCGGTATTCATGGATCTCATGAATAGAGTATGCAAGCCGTACTTGGATAAGTTTGTAATCATATTCATCGGTGACATTTTGATCTACTCGAAGAGCGAAGAAGAGCACAGAGAACACCTCAAAACGATCTTAGGGCTACTCAAGAAAGAGAAATTGTATGCTAAATTTTTGAAGTGTGATTTTTGGATCCGGAGAGTACAATTTCTTAGTCATGTCATTGATAGTCAAGGATTACAAGTTGACCCTACAAAGATCGAGGCTGTCAAAGATTGGGCGACGCCCAAGACTCCAACAGAGATTCGTCAATTCTTAGGACTTGCCGGATATTATAGAAGGTTCATTGAAGGGTTTTCTAAGATAGCTAAACGTTTGACCAAGTTGACACAGAAGAACCAGAAGTACGAATGGGGAAAGAAATAGGAGTCCGCTTTCCAGTTATTGAAGCAAAAGCTTTGCAGTGGGCCAATTTTGGCACTACCCGAAGGGATTGAGAACTTCGTGGTATATTGTGATGCTTCGCACAAAGGACTTGGAGCAGTGCTAATGCAGAACGAGAAGGTGATAGCTTATGCATCTCGATAACTTAAGACTCATGAGAAGAATTACACCTCTCATGACTTAGAGTTGGGTGCCGTGGTTTTCGCACTCAAGTTTTGGAGGCACTGCCTCTACGGTACTAAGTGTATAGTGTTTACCGACCACAAGAGCTTACAATATATACTTGATCAGAAGGAACTTAACATGAGACAGCGTCGTTGGTTGGAATTGCTTAGTGATTACGATTGTGAGATTCGATATCACCCAGGAAAGGCTAATGTTGTGGCAGAGACCCTTAGTCGGAAAGAACGACTCAAGCCTTTGAGAGTCAGATCATTGGGAATGACAATCATTTCACCTTTACCATCAAGAATCCTTGAGGCGTAAATGGAAGCACTCAAGGAGGAAATTTTACCAAATGAGAAACTCTATGGAATGCCAGAGAGTGCAAATGGCTTTGTAAAGAGAGCACATGGAGTATTATGCTTCAAGGATAGAAGCTGGATACCTCTCTATGGCGGGATACGAGAGTTGATTATGCATGAGTCGCACAATTCGAAGTATTCCATTCACCCAGGTTCTGATAAGATGTATCAGGATCTCAAGAAACTTTACTGGTAGCCAAACATGAAAGCAGAGATAGCTACGTATGTTAGAAAATGCATTACTTGCGCTAAAGTAAAAGCCGAATACCAGAAACCATCAGGATTACATCAGCAACCAGAAATTCCCTAGTGGAAATGGGAACGCATTACAATGGACTTCGTCACTAAACTTCCCAAGACATCAGGCGGTTACGATGCTATTTGGGTAATCGTTGATCGTCTCACTAAATCAGCCCATTTCATACCAATCAGAGATACTTATTCTATGGATCAGCTTACCAGACTTTACGTCAAGGAAATAGTCTCAAAGCACGGTGCACCAATCTCCATCATTTCTGACAAAGATAGTCGATTCACTTCAAACTTTTAGCAGTCATTACAAGATTCATTTGGAACCAAATTAGACATGAGCACTGCCTATCATCCTCAGACCGATGGTCAGAGTGAGAGAACATTTCAAACGTTGGAAGATATGCTCAGAGCGTGTGTCATTGACATTGGAAATGGTTGGGGTAACCATTTGCCATTGATCGAGTTCTGTTACAACAATAGTTATCACACCAGCATAAAAGCAACACCATTCGAGGCACTCTATGGTCGAAAGTGCCGGTCTCCTGTTTGTTGGGCCAAAGTTGTTGAAGCATAACTCACTGGTCCAGAAATGGTTCGCGAAACAACAGAAAAGATAATTCAGACCCGAGAAAGACTCAGAACAGCCAGAAGCCGACAGAAAAGTTACGCTGACATTAGACGCAAACCATTAGAATTCCAATTTGGCGACAGAGTTATGTTGAAGGTCTCGCCTTGGAAGGGCGTGATACGATTCAGAAAGCACGAGAAATTGAACCCGAGGTACATTGGACCATTTAAGATTCTGGAAAGAATTGGTCCCGTGGCATTCAGATGAATCCCTCGTAATTCCATTAGACGAAATTCAACTCGACGATAAGCTCAATTTCGTGGAGGAACCAGCAGAAATCATGGACTGTGAGGTCAAACAGTTGAAGCAGAGTCGAATTCCTATCGTGAAGGTTCGCTGGAATTCTCGAAGAGGTCCCGAGTTTACTTGGGAGCGGGAAGACCAGATTCGTCTCAAATATCTACATCTTTTCACAGAACCCACTCCAGAGACCAACACTAACTGAATTCAGGGACTGAATTTCTTTTAGGGTGGAAGACTGTGACAAATCGTAATTCCAGGTCATTTTTCAAACTTCAAAATTTACTATTCACAGGTTACTATTCACCATTTCTCTATTCATCATTTCACTATTCATTGTTTTTGAAGTCAATTTGCGACTTTGAGATGTTTTCAAAAATTTTACTATTCATGAAACACTATTCATTCCGGAGGGAAATCACTATTCATGGTTATCATTCATCCTTTCGTAAACTAGGCTTACGGGTATTCAAAATTCGCGTAATCTTTAGGGTTTAGCCGTGTATTCATGGATCATCACTAAGACACATCATATAGACTAGAGTAGTCTACATATCATCAGTAACATCATCTGCATGTTAGGTCATTCGATGGTTTGCGTAATTTCAATTAACAAATGGTTAATTGTTAAATAAAAGTTACCACTAAGTCATTTACTACGAATAATATACCCGACACTCCCGAATATAATCCTAACATATTTTCACACTCATCATAATGACGTAAAAATTATATTATTAGTTTACACGGTGTTTTAAATCATTTACTATATTTACTGTTAAAAGCTTATAACTACGACGGTTTGTGAAATTTCAACACAACAACTATTTGAACACCCGATTCTTGCAAGGAATGTGATTTTATAATTTTTACAACATCGTCATACTTTATTTTGTTTCATCAAAATTTATTTCTAGCTAACTCGGTACCCGGTAACACATTATATCCTAACCTAAACTAACTAAATCATACACCATGGTGACAAGTTTATTAATTAGCCCCAACCCCTTCCCCCTTTCCCTTGTTTGCCGCCCCCTTGCCCCTCCCCCCTCTAGTCCAAATGCACTTGATTATCTTGACTAAAATTTCTACTACTTAGATATTATTTACAAAGACTTCATTTATACATACAAGCAACTAAATAACACATCAAAAATCCTCTCATCTCTCCCTCTTCCTTTGGTGGTTCGGCCAAGAACAAAAACAAGAAGAAGATTCACCAAAAATTTCAAGATTTAGTATTTCAAGCTCTATTAGTATCCTAGTTAAGGTTTTAAAATAAAAACCTCAAGGTTACTTAAGTATTTTGCTCCAAAACTCATTAAAACCTCAAGTAAGTGTCTAAATAAATTTTCTACTCTTACATACTTTCATTTAATCTATATTGATGTTCTAGTAGCAAATCATGCAAATGTACATATGTTATATACCACTTAACACTAATTTTTGTCACAAAAATGAGTTTAATGAATTTTATTAGTAACCTTATGATGAACTCAAATAAGTACATTTTATTATCATCATTTATCCTATTTATTTGACTTGTTTTATTATATTATGTATGGGAATTGATACTTAATCATTTACTTTTGTAATTCTCAGTTAAAAACAAGCATTTGGTGAAACTTAGCTATTATGGACTAAAAATGGAGAAAAATGATCAAGATTGGAAAAGGTTGCTGAAATGAAGAGATTGAAGACCATTGCCTGACCTTGAAGAATGCACGCATGCAATTCTGTCATGCATTGCATATGAAACTTTGGTCAACGAAGAAGAACCAACTTGTTCTACTCCAGATGCGCCGCATTATACTTCTTACATACTGCGCATCACTATCAAGATTTCACCAGTTTTGATCCATGATACAAGAAGACATGAGCCGCATACAGTTATGAAGATACGCCGCATCTCAAGGCGGTGTACGAATATTCTGGAATATAATAACCTTGGACCCCACGTGAAGTTAAGTCAATGCGCCGCATCTACTTATTCAATGCGCCGCATCTTACCTCAGACAGAAACTATAAATACCCCAAGGCCAGACGAATTTAAAAAGACCTTTGACGTACGTGCCATATATCCCTAGACGAGCGAACGAATTCAGACGAATAGGCAGCACAAGACACACCCGAACGAAGATACAAGAGCTGTAAGAAGGTCCTGCATGTGTTTAATTCATTAAGTAGTTTTGTTTCATTGTATTAGTACACTTTAATTCATCAGGATTGGTGGCTTGTGTAATGTGACAACGGAAAGGTTGCACTCCCTTAAAACTGCTTTCCCATTAATTAAAGTTTATATGTTGATGTCTTTGGTGACTTTTATTAGTGCATTGATAACCTCTGTGTCTATTAGTGGCTTGTCGTATAAGTAATCATTAAGGGTTTACTCGCCGATAAGATTAGAGCCAACGAGAAAGGGTTAATTACATACACTTCATATAAAACTAGCAATAAAACAAGTGACAAGCTACTTAATTATCAGGACAGGTCTTCTTATTGTCTCAAGTATTTATCTGTGTACGTGCGTGCTTATCGCTGATTCGTGCTCATTAGTTTAGTTTATTATTTAATTGCAACCAAAACGTGCCAGTCTCTCAGGCTGAACCCCCTTGCGTTAGATTAGGTTGTATAATTGACTTAAGATATTAAAATACTGATTAGAATAACTAGATAATACGTTCCACTCTTAGTGATCGACACTCTACTTACCATTATATTCATACTGACCGGGTACACTGCTCGTTAAGTGTGTGTGTTATTGATAAGTCGGCTAAATATAAATTTAAAACTTGAGTAGGCATTAATACTGCTAAACCGCAACGACACATCACGCGCATCAAGTTTGATTTTTCTGAAGATTGCAAAAAGGCATTTAATATACTTAAAGAAAAACTAACTACTACACCTATTATAATTTTGCCGGATTGGAATTTACCTTTTGAACTAATGTGTGATGCTAGTGATTATGTTGTTGGAGCTGTACTTGGCCAAAAGATAGAAAAGAAATTTAAGCCAATTTATTATGCTAGCAAAACATTAACTAATGCCCAAGAACACTACACCACCACGGAAAAGGAACTTCTAGCAGTAGTTTTTGCATTCGATAAATTTAGGTCCTATCTTATATTGTCAAAAACTATGGTTTACACTGACCATTCTGCTTTGAAGTATTTGTTCAATAAACAGGATGCCAAGCCAAGGCTTATTAGATGGGTTTTATTGCTCCAAGGATTCGATATTGAAATTAAAGATAAAAAGGGTGCCGAGAATCTAGCTGCTGACCACTTATCTAGACTTGAAAACCCTAACATGGAGGTGCTTGATGAAAGGGAAATCGCTGATGACTTTCCTGATGAACACCTTATGATGGTAATAATTAGGAGCAATGATAATGGACCATGGTATGCCGACTATATAAACTTTATTGTTGCAAATGAAATTCCAAAAGGGTTAACATCCGACGAGAAGAGAAGGTTTCTAACTCGAGCTAGTGAATATATTTGGGATGAACCTTATGCCTTCAAACTATGTCCTGACAATATTATACGAAGATGCGTAGATGGAGATGATGTCCCAACAATATTGGCACATTGCCATTCAGGGCCGACGGGGGGACATCACGGTGCAGTTATTACAAGAAGAAAAATCCTTGATGCAGGATTTTATTGGCCCACTATGTTGGATGATGCAAAAGATTATATAAAAGGATGTGATGCGTGTCAACGATCCGGAAATATTACATCAAGAAACGAAATGCCACAAAACTATATCCATGTATGTGAAGTTTTCGACATATGGGGATTGGACTTCATGGGACCGTTTCCTGAATCTAAAGGAAATAAATATATTTTGGTTGCTGTTGATTACGTATCAAAATGGGTAGAAGCGCAAGCGTCACCAACAAACGACAGCAGGGTAGTACTTAAATTTTTACAAAGTTTGTTCGCTAGGTTTGGAGTTCCGAAGGCATTGATTAGTGATAGAGGAACGCACTTTTGTAATCACCATTTAGGAAGAGCCCTGCAACATTATGGAGTGTATCATAGGGTTTCCACTGCATACCATCCTCAATCCAATGGGCAAACTGAAGTAACCAATAGAGCTATAAAACGGATTCTTGAAAAAATGACTGGATTTTATCCGAAAGGGTGGTCTGACAAGTTAAATGATGCTTTATGGGAATTTCGTACAGCTTATAAGACACCGAAGGGATGCACTCCATTTCGTCTTGTATACGAAAAAGCATGCCACCTACCGATCGAAATCGAACAAAGTACATATTGGGCTTTGAAGCAATGTAACATAGATATGGAAGCTGCAACGAAGAACCGTTTCATGGAACTTAATGAACTCTACGAACTAAGAGATGAGGCCTATAGTAACACTAAGATCTACAAAGAAAGAACTAAAAGATGGCATGACTCGAGGTTACGTGGAGACAAAATGTTTACTATTGGGGAAAAAGTACTGCTATTTAATTCTCGATTAAAAATGTATCCAGGTAAACTTAAATCAAGATGGACGGGTCCGTTCGTTGTCAAGAAAGTGTATCCATATGGGACTATTGAAATATGCGATAAAAATGGTTATATATTCAAGGTAAATGGGCAACGAGTTAAAAAATACTTTGATAATGAAATTGAGGATACTGAGAGAGAGGTAGTGGAGTTTGAGCCCGAAGTACTAAAATAAGGAGCTGAACGTGAGTCTAACTTGAAGACTCTGGAATAAAGACAAGTGCTGACCGGGAGACAACCCGGAGAGAATTTTTACTATTCTGTTCTGTGTCGAGTCAGTCAGGCCCGCAGAAGATACGGCGCATCTCCATCCTAAGATGCGACGCATCTCCTGCACTAGTCATATCTTACTTTATTTTCTGCATTTTTATTTTTGACTTTAAAACTCTTTGTCAGTTTATTTAATGCGGCGCATCCCTGGTTAAGGATGCGACGCATCTTCTATTCTGATTCGTAATTATTCCAGGCTCAATACGGCGTATCTTCTTCCATAAGATACGGCGTATCGACTGACCTGATGATTTTCAGTTTAATTTTTAAGTTTTATTTTTACTAACTACTAATGTATTATGCAAGTTTGAACTTTCTTAACTTAGGTGTGTTAAAGTCTTGGTGGTATTATAGATTCCGGCATTTCCTGTGGATACATCAATTATGAAGCTTAAACGTTCCCATCCACAAGAAGTTGATTTTTGCCCTTATACTAATGGAGGATCATACCGAGCAAATCTCAGGGGAGTTTTTCTGTTCTAATTCTTTTATTTTCCAGTTTTTAACCTTTGATACAAACAACGAGGACGTTGTTTAACTTAAGTGGGGGGATTGGAGAATTAGAACACTTACTTGTCCTAAACTTTTTCAAAAATTATGCTTAAAATGCGCTTAATATATCAAAATTAAAAATTTTTTTTAGCATGTTTTTGTTTAAGATCTAAGTTGCATAGCTGCACACATAACATTATTTTCAAAAATTGTGAACTTTTCAAAATTCACAAATCTATGAGTGTGCCGGTGACTTGTAGACTTTAGAACTTGGCTTGTATACTATTCGAGACCACCATAATGAGTATTATTTATATAATTGGAATGACTTGTCTAAATTGGTAAATTTCTAGGATTACACCCAAATAGTCTTTATATGTTATGTGATATTAGCTAACTACACTGGTTAGTTAACCCCCGTATAAACCCTTTTGTTACTCTCACTTTTAGAGTAAGATACCCCTAGAAAAACACTCTGAGCCATTCCTTTCGTTTCTTACACTTGTTATAATGTTTCGTTACACCCTTACACCTTAGCCTACCCTGTAGATTAAAATCCGTGGTTGGTTAATTGCTTTAGGCAAAGTGTGTTTCCTTACATTACCTGTGTTCCCGTGCGTAATTCATTATCTTTGGTTGAGTCAGGAAATTGCACAATGCAATTGGAGTGAAAGTAAATATTGTATATCTTTGAGTTTATTTTTCGTGTGTTTACTACTTTCACTATTACTGTTATTTCTGAAGTCATGAAAAGTATGGAAAAATTATCCAGAGTTATCATTATAGTGATGTGGTGAAATTTTACACATCTATGTTTATGTTTCAAGTTAAAAAAAAAAAAAAAAAAAAAAAAAAAAAAAAAAAAAAAATCGAAAAAATAGAAAAGAAAAAGAAAAAGGAAAAGTTGGATGTTTGTTTTAACCAACTTATGTAATGTTTTGTATTAAGTGGTCGATATCACCACTATTTGTTGTATATTATATCTATGGATTGAATGGGAGTTGAACGTTATGGGAACGCCAACTAAGGTTTATTCTTTGATTAAGATCTTGTTGAGTATAATTCGTGTCTACCTAAAGCGTGTGTTTCAAGTGTTAAAGCATGAGTTGTTCAATGATATGAGTCTTATTCATGGGATGGTTGGGATAGTGATTAACCACACTTAGGATTTTAATTTATATGTTTTGTTTATTTTTCATTTTACACCAATTTGTATCCCAAATATTATCCATACCCTATATCATTCTTTATCCAAACCTTTGATTTATTGAGATTAGGGATTTGAGCAATCTTAAGTATCGTAGTTGTGGATTCGGCTATGTATTTATGATTTTGTCGCCCTTTTTGATATAATATTATTGGTGAAGATTACTTGGTCCTATCTTTAGCCTATTCGAGTTAAGGATTTGAGCAATTGCAAGTATCAAGTTCGTGGATTCGATCATGTATTTGTGATTTTGTCACCTTTTCTGGAATTTGAGATCGATAGAGATTAAGAAGAATGATTAACCCTTAAGCCTCAAAACCCTTTTTACCGCTTTAGACTTGTTATTCCTTGGCTTTAGTGGGGGAGATGTGTATACTTGCCAAGCTTATGATAGAATATTCGTCACGACTGGACAGTTAAATGATTAGATTTGCTTTTATCGAAATATTTTATTTTATTCATAATTCGTTAAGTGTTTGGTTGTGTGATTATGATAAAACGAATACATGCTTAAATATAAAAATAAATCCTAATATCTTTTAGGATATATTTTCATAAGATTAATTCTAAGGTTTACTTGGGGACAAGTAAAGTTCAAGTGGGGGGATATTTGATTAACTCAAATAAGTACTTTTTATTATCATCATTTATCCTATTTATTTGACTTGTTTTATTATATTATGTATGAGAATTGATACTTCATCGTTTACTTTTGTAATTCTTAGTTAAAAACAAGCATTTGGTGAAACTTAGCTATTATGGACTAAAAATGGAGAAAAATGATCAAGATTGGAAAAGGTTGCTGAAATGAAGAGATTGAAGACCATTGCCTGACTTTGAAGAATGCACGCATGCAATTCTGTCATGCGTTGCATATGAAACTTTGGTCAACGAAGAAGAACCAACTTGTTCTACTCCAGATGCGCCGCATTATACTTCTTACATATGGCGCATCACTATCAAGATTTCACCAGTTTCGATCCGAGATACAAGAAGACATGCTCCGCATACAGTTATGAAGATACGCCGCATCTCAAGGCGGTGTACGAATATTCTGGAATATAATAACCTTGGACCCCACGTGAAGTTAAGTCAATGCACCGCATCTACTTATTCAATGCGCCGCATCTTACCTCAGACAGAAACTATAAATACCCCAAGGCCAGACGAATTTAAAAAGAATTTGGACGTACGTGCCGTATATCCCTAGATGAGCGAACGAATTCAGACGAATAGGCAGCACAAGACACACCCGAACGAAGATACAAGAGCTGTAATGTAACACCCCAACCCGGCAAGGGTAAAGATGTCACGTTAATGGTTTCATATCAGATCAAACAAAGCATACTTCAATAGTAATACAATAACTTGTCAAAGGTTACAAATGAAATACTAACATTACAAGGTCAGGAAAGAATCAAAACTAAATACTAAGTCTGCAAATGTAATCCTTCTAATGACTTCTACTTCTGAATAACTATCAAAGTCTTCTAAGTCCAAAAGTCTCTTCACTCATACCCAAACCCGTCATCCTGCTTATAACCTGCCGCACACGAAAAGAAAACGTGCGGCTGAGCTTAAAAAGCCCAGTGAACAGATATAACGATAATAAACAAAATAGAGAAATGTACAGAATAACAGAAACAAAGGTCAAACAGATGCAGTATGGTTCAAGGGATAAGTCAATGAATAAGTATAAGGGAAAGAGAAAGGGATAGTAATCCACCACGAGCCCAGAAACAGATCATATCATATCGTAACCATAATCTTCATAATCATATAGAGGGGAGACCTCTCAGATAATCAGATAATATGAGGGGTGTCCTCATTCTTCAAATGGAGTAGCTAGCTCCCAGACATATGTGAAAGGCATGTATTGCACACAGTACCAGTCACCAGAACAGAAATCATATCAAATCATGTTAAATCCACTAAACAGAACAGATCTAGGATGCATCCATACGCCCCTTCCCAATCACATGCAGACCAAATCCAAGGGACGGTGTAACCAAATCACTAGGGCTACACACTAGTCATGCCAGTGGTGCATCACAGGCACGGCCATGTTACCTTCATGGCTAGGGTCACAAATTTTGGCTCGGGTATCAAACTAAGAGTCAGATATCACATCAGATCAGAGTGTCATATCACAAGTTTCAATATCAGAAGTCAATATCAGAAGGTCATCATCAGAAGGTCAATATCAGAAGGTCAATATCAGAAGGTCAACATCAAGGTTCCATAGTAACAGTTCTTTTTTAAAAAAAACGTTTCTAATTAAGATTCCACTTAAAAACTATCTTTTAAATGACGGTTTTCATAAAATGATCCTTCAGAGTAGTTTTCATAAAATGATCTTTCAAACGGTTTTTCGTAAAGATAGTCTTTTAAACTTGTTTTTAGAAAAGTTAGTAAAATCCCAATTAAAAGAGTATTGTATCATAAATTGCAAACATCATTTTAAAATAGCTTTTCCTCAAATCATTCCCAGGTCAGAATTAAAAGGTTTTCATAGCCCAGGTTCATATTATAGGTCATACTGAAGGGAGTCATAGGAAAGGTATCAAATCAGAGGCTAAACAGATCAGAACATGAAAGAGATCATAGGAAACCTTACAGAGAAGGTCAGAATATCTGTACCTTAGACCGCAAGTGAAAACACACTAGAACGAAAAGATCGGAAGTAAACTCCATCTTCAGTGAATCTACACAAATTTATGATCGTCTGATTAATAACTTATTTTAGTCGGCTTTCCATTTTTAGTAACTTTCCCGAATTAGTAAGTTTTCTAAATTAGGTTTTCACATGACAATTTAAATAGTTTTAGGTTTAATATATTTAACATGATGCTTTAGGATTTAGTATGACAACTTATTATAGTTTAGGGTTCGAAGTGTTAGTATAGCAAAGTTTAGGGTCTAACATGTAAGCTTATCATTGATAAGGGTTAAAGGTGTTAATTTTAAATTCTTTTGGCATAAAGCCGCTACCTAGCCTTTAACATGCACCTTTCCATTTTCTTATTCACGTAAGGTTTCATGCATTCTTCTTCTTATTTCATTCGTTCAACACAGTAAAGCCGAGACTCGATATCGAACCCGGAATACACACATATACGCATCTTATTCATTTAAATAACATTGGTTACCCCATAACATAACCTCGGTAATAGACTCGTACCGCGACATACCTTTACGGGACCAAAAAAAATAACGAGTACGAGGATTTACGAGCAGCAACAAAATACAACTAGACTCCTCCATTTAGTTTTATTAGCAAAGTTGTTGCTATCCCTTGTTTTTTTTTTGTCCCGCAAAAACAAATCGTCTTTGTTAATATATTTGATGTTACTGTTGTGATTGTGAAATTTATATCTTTGTGAGACATAAATCTGATTGCTAAAAATATGTATTAAGAAATAAGGGAAAAACACTGCTGGTGACTCTTTTTCAATTCAGTTTGTAAACACATTTAAAACCCACTTTAGACCCTCAAATCTCACCCATGAGCACACCATTTTAGCAGCTTAACTAATGAGCCACACTCCTGAAATAACCAGACAAAACAGGCCCTTTCCATATCTGATTATCACATGTTTATATATGGACTTACTTCACACATGAGCCTCCTTTTTACAGCCTTTATATCGACACATAATACACCCACAAACATATCTAACGAGCCCCAAAACAGATTATTTAAGATTACACGTGTCCTAGCTTATGTGACGTTTATAAACATCCGGTATTCTTGTTCGATTATTTAATCACGCACACGACACACATGGCCAATTCTTACATATTAGATTTCTAGGGTTTTTTTATGTTCATAATTTTATGTGACATTTTTGATTATCATATGAGTATTTAAATGACCAAAACATAGAGAAGACGAGAACAAAATCAACAATAAGGATGATATAATACCCTCGATGGCCACACGAAGAAACAAGCACACCAAAGATCAATCACCACGATTTCCTCTTCTTCCTTCTTCTGGTACGCACAGCAGAAAACAGAAACAAGAAAGTATGGTTCGATTTAGGGTTTGTTCATAAGGTTCGGATGAATCAATTATGACAAGAACAAGATTACCTTGTGATGATACAAATAGAGTAAGAAACAATGATCAAGAACACCTCTTCTTTCTGCCTAATTGGATCGTACAGCAGTAGCAACAAAAGAGCAGCCGAAAGTTTTTTTTTTTTTTTTTTTTTTTTTTTTTTTTTTTTTTTTTTTTTTTTTGGGATTTGGTTTGTGCCGTGTAAATGAAAGAGTGGGAGGGTTATGATTTATTTTTGGGAGTGTTCAATCACACGGTTTCTAGAGATTTTGTAGGGAGGATTGTACCAAATTTTTAGGAAGCAAATTAGGGAGATAATTAACTTATATACATATCAAATTTGAACTTATTTCTTTGGTATAATATTGGCCGAAATTCGGAGGTCATAAGTACAATATTTAAAAATTTCGCCTAGCTTATGCAAATGGTAGCATGATAATTTTGTACACTTATTTATTTGTAACCTTTAATTCATAGAATGAGGTTTATATTAATCTTAGTTTGTTTGAATTTATTTACTTATTAGGTAACTTAAGTTAAGTTCAAATGATGTTACTTATTTAATTATCATAAGTTCTCAAAATTTTAAACTTGAGGGTATTATTGTCATTTCGTATTATGTTAAGATTTCGGGTTTTACATGTAAGAAGGTCCTGCATGTGTTTAATTCATTAAGTAGTTTTGTTTTATTGTATTAGTACACTTTAATTCATCAGGATTGGTGGCTTGTGTAATGTGACAACGGAAAGGTTGCACTCCCTTAAAACTGCTTTCCCATTAATTAAAGTTTATATGTTGATGTATTTTGTGACTTTTATTAGTGCAATGATAACCTCTGTGTCTATTAGTGGCTTGTCGTATGTGACTACGGAAGATCATATTGCTCCCACGGTTATAACTAACTTGATCACTTAGGAATAAATTTTAGACATAAGTAATCATTAAGGGTTTACTCGCCGATAAGATTAGAGCCAACGAGAAAGGGTTAATTACATACACTTCATATAAAACTAGCAATAAAATAAGTGACAAGCTACTTAATTATCAGGACATGTCTTCTTATTATCTCAAGTATTTATCTGTGTACATGCGTGCTTATCCCTGATTCGTGCTCATTAGTTTAGTTTATTATTTAATTGCAACCAAAACGTGCCAGTCTCTCAGGCTGAACCCCCTTGCGTTAGATTACGTTGTATAATTGACTTAAGATATTAAAATACTGATTAGAATAACTAGATAATACGTTCCACTCTTAGTGATCGACACTCTACTTACCATTATATTCATACTGACCGGGTAAACTGCTCGTTAAGTGTGTGTGTTATTGATAAGTCGGCTAAATATAAATTTAAAACTTGAGTAGGCATTAATACTGCTAAACCGCAACGACACATCACGCGCATCACCTTATGAGATCCATTATTTTTTTATTTTTCTTTTGGTGAAGATTAGGAACCCATGACACCCTAAGAAGGTGTATGGTAGGTTTTAAAATAGCTTGGTGTTGATTGGAAGTGATTTGAATAAGTCTTGAACTAGAAAAATTGGTTCGAACAAAGTATAGATGAGGTGCTGTCCGTTTTGGTAAATTCTAGAAAAATCAGTAGACCATGGATTATTTTGGTTTATATATTTATAAAATACACTTAAAAACGAAACCGTGGTCGCTGAAATGAGAAAAAACGAGCTTACGACGAGAAAGATACGTTAATTTCAATTTTAGCGACAAAAACTATTTTTCTGAAAAATAGCGTGCTGTTGTACGAATTTCAACGGGTAAAACAAGGCAGTGGACGCGATCTAGACGAGCCGACATACCAAGATACTATTAGTTAGCGGTAATACGAAGCCGAGGACATAAAGAACGTAGAAAATGAGCTTATAACGACCAAGATACAAGCGTTTGAAAACCGACGTTCAACAAACATTTTTATCAACTTTTCATTTAAAATATTTCTAAGTCTAAAACTGTTTTTGCGAGACACCATATTGAGAGCCGTTTTTTCTCATTGATCTAGACTTGTATGGATAAAACTTCGATGATACGAATTTGAGATATTGTTACAAGCTTTCTAAAAACACGAAGATCGTTTCCTAACACCCAATATTCATCAACTTACGACTAGCCTTGCGAAGCTACGTAGTCATTTTCCATTAGTGGTTGAAAAATATTAAAATTACGACGTAAAACTCTACTTTTTCCAATAATTCACCAAACGACTATCATAGGATATCGTTACAACGTATTTACACGTAAAATGTTTTATGACTTAACAAGACGCCAAAAATATATTTTTCGACAATAAAAGTTATTTCCAAAATTCATGAGTGGTATCGATAACATATGTATTTGCATGTGTAGCATCAATTCATGACTTACATTAGATCATATTATTCATATTAGGTTGCGGTTAGAGAACGCGCCTCATTTCAGTGTACCCACTTTTGTCATCATTACTGTTGCATCAGGTGAGTTTTCATAGCCACGTTTTTCAATTTATATTTTCATTTCTAAATTTACGGGGGAGAATACATTGCACCATTTTTCATACGGACCAAAGTATCAAATTCATTTACATTGCTTAAGTTACATCATTGCCCAAATTAAAGTCCCCTTTTATTTATCATGAACCGTTAATTAAGGATGTAAGTGAGAGTGAGTGGATAGATCTATTGAGGGTGACGCCTCTGTTCGGGTTGGTAGCACCAACTAGTCATACGAACGCATTTCCTTGTATCCTATCAGAGTGTCTGGTAAAACACTCAGTTTGGGGCATTTATTTCAGTCTAGCTTCGGGGTCATGAACTTAAGAGCTAATGTATTATTTTTATGCGGCATTTTTGTCATTCACTTTATATTTGTGGTTACCATAGAGACTTATCATTTACATAAACCTATGATTCTCACCAACATTATTGTTGACCATTTTTAGTAATGTATTTTCAGGTAATTAAGGTACTCGCATCATGGCATGCTTGTGGACATATCTTGGAGTCACGGTGACGACGCGTCTCACTTGTAGTTTATGCACTTAATTATCATTTGATTTGTAACAAACTTATTTCCGCAAACATGATTCATCTTTTGGGACCTAGCTTTTGTAAACTCTGAATGTTTTATATAATCAAACGATGTATTTTTAAAATGGCACTTTAGGTCGTTCAATATAACTGTAACTATGATGCTATGACAGTCATGCCCCCAAGTGTTCCATTCCAATGCAAATCATATATTTGGTGGTGTGACAGCAGCCTTAGTAATTTCCTCCTCATCAGTCAACATCTTATCTTCATCTGTATCTTCCCAGAAATCAAAGTTTTCTTCATCTGATAACACCTTTTCACTTTCTTCCCCTTATTCCATCTCGACATCCTTCATCTTCTCTTCTTCCTTCTTTTCCTCGTCATTGCCGGGTTGATTAACCGGACTTGGTGGAGGTGGGATGACTTCAGTATGAGACTCAGACCTATCGAGTTGATTAACCGAATAAGGCTGAGATGGAGTAGTATCTTTATCAACACCAGACCCTCCGGGTTGATTAACCGGATCAACATAGGTCTGGGATCCCCCAGCTTCTTTATTTGGTTGTTCAAATCTCATTTGCTCTTCAAACCTTAACTGTGCTCATCTTTCCTCATCAACCTTATGTAACCTACGGCTTTCTTCTAGTGCCACCTTAGTTGCTATATCTTCTCTGTAAATTTCTTCATCGGTGTCCGTCTCAGAGTCGGATTCCTCTTCCGCAACAATCTTTCCTTCCTCAGGTTCTGGCTTAGGAATTGTAACTGGAACTCTTCTTTTGACGATTCTATGTGCGGAAGGTCTGATATTCTTAGATGCACTAGAAGCGCTTTCAGTCTTGCAGCTTCCCTTTGAACGAGTCTTAGTAGATCCAGTCTCATCATCATACTTGCAAAACCCGACATGACCATCTTTGAACGCTTTATCATACTCTCTGTAAGCTTTCGTTTTCATAACTTTTTCAGTCAGCAGAGAGTCAGGTAGTCTAATCCCTTGCTTTTTCATGCTACTTTTGGGGAAGTAGACCGAGTTAATGGTCTTGTCCATCTTGAGTAGATGCATTTCATGGTCTTCAAGTCAGTCAGAGATATCAGTGTTGTCGTTTATTAGATGAGCGATGAGAAGCTTGGTGAAACGTACAAACGGGATTTTGTTTAAGGGAGTTAGAGCTGTCGGTTTCTGAATTTGGTAGACTAGATCATCCCAGATAGATTGAGCAAAGTCAATCTCTCTCTGATTAGCTATCCCCCAGAAGACTTCAAGATAAGGTAAACAGGGTTTCTCGTGACCACTATCTCTTCCTGTGTTAGACCGGTCAAGGATGTAGTAGATTGTTCTCCAGGGTTGTGGGATAAGCTTCATTTCAACCCTTGAGATCTTTGTCAATGCTTTTCCCGGTTGCACATCGTAGCCAATCTCTTCAAGGAAGTTGAGAACCTCTTCTTCTGTAGGTGTTGGCTAGAATTTGTTGTTGGGTTGAGGTGCTTCTGGAAGTAGCAAGGCTTTGCGAAGGTAGTCTTTTTCGACAGTGACTTCCTTGCGGTCCAGTGTGCAAGTGAAATAAGTTTCTCTTAAGTCCAGCTTTAACGTATCCCATATTTGATGGATATAGAATTCTGGAATACTAGCCGACTTCTCCAGCATATATCTGCATGGGTGTTTCTTGAGAACCTCTATCGTAATCTCACAGGTTGGCTCAGTACACTTGATCTTCTGAAATTCTACCCTTGCGTTGTTGTTGCCAATCTCCACCTTGTATCCTTGTGGGAAATCTTCAGCTTTTGTGAGCATTGGGAGTGGTTGTTGTTGTGGTGAAGCCATTTGAGATTTCTGGAACATTATTCAAACACAAATTTGCAGGATACATGAAAGTTAGCAAATAGTTAAACTTGTTGTTTCACATGTGATCCTTTTTGTTGCTTAGTTTGATTTTACAGGTTTAAACATAGCAATTTCTACAATTTTCAATTTTATGTGAATTTAGACAATGTAATTTCGATAGAGAACAAATTGTAACAGGTTGACCAATTTCGATAGAAATGGCAATTTCTATAGAACTTGTCCAATTTCGATAGAAATGGTAATTTTGATAGAATTTGTCCAATTTCGATAAAAATGACAATTTCTATAGAATTTGACCAATTTCGATAGAATTTGACCAATTTCGATAGAAATGACAATTTTGATAGAATTTGACCAATTTCGATAGAGTTGACAATTTTGATAGAATTTGACCAACTTCGATAGAAATGACAATTTCGATAGAATTTGAACAATTTTGATGGAAATGAAAATTTCGATAGAAATGGCAATTTCGATAGTCTCTTATACAAGAAATTTCGATAACTACTGTAGACATACATGATTCTTGGTTCTTTGTCGAAATTTGGTTTTCCTGTTCAATTAAACCAATTCACAAGTTATTCTATGCTCATTATAGCCTTTATATCAAACTATATCTCAACAGCATTCAATTTCTATAAACCCTGTTCATCAGATTATAGAAATTCATCAAAACTTGTTAAATGTTTGTTTGATTTGTTCGAATGGTCTCACATGATGTTCCTGAGTTATATGTCCAAGTCTTAACACTTTTTAACCACATAATCAAAAGTTAGACCTTATACGTGTTCTTCATAAACCCTAGTTATATAAATCACACCAGATGTGTTTCTGGGTTCAATTCGAAGGTTAAAACATGCAATTCGACACATAAGAACTCTATCCCAACAGCTTAATTACACTACAACTCACTCATATATTTTCCCCAAATCGTATCATAAACCCTAAATTTGAACATGCCTCAATCGAGTTTCTGGGTTCAATTAAACATATACAACATGTTAAGGAACTCATTCCGACAAAATCCCACTAAACAATTACATCTTAAACACACTGAATCAATAAACCCGATTATGCATAAACCCTAGATTTTAAAAACTCGATTTTGCAAAAATGAACCGTTGGATCGTTAAATCCTTCAAAACCGTTTCTTAAAATCACATAAGCAATACATATAAACTCACAAATTTAAAGGATCTTGATCAGATTTGAAGGTTGGATTCTAGCCGTGGATTTCGGAGGTTTAGTAATTAAAGCGGTGGTTGAGAAAATTCTAACAGTGAAGTAAATAACGTGTTGGGTTATGAAAAACCCAAGAACACGTAAAACATGATTTGGACACAAATTAACTAAGTGTTAAACTTAAACCGAGAACAATTCAAGTCACTGAGAGAACAGCCTCTCAGTGAGTCATCTTCGAGATGCTTAAGGCGAATTCATGAAGAAGGATTCACTTATCAGGAAGGCGGTACTCCCTGAGTCGGACTTAAGCCAAAGAAGAAGATGATGGTTCAGTGAGTATTGGACAAGAACTCACTGAACCCCAGTCTCCTCAACCAACAAAGTGATTGAAGGACTGAGGAACCAACGCCTGAAGAAAAGGCGGGAACAATAGGGAAAAGATCTAAGAAGATAATAGTGTAAGCCCAACACTCTTCTCTTGTCAGATCCAACCTTCCCTATTGCGGCTAAAAGTCATGGAGTGTCAGCCAACAACTCCCAAAGTCTTATTAGCCCTTTCCTATTAGTTCTTGGAAATGAAAATTACTATTTGTAATTGTCAGAAACGCAACCTCAACAACTTGTATTATATTTAATCACTTATACTTAGATTACTTGTGTATAAATAGATCAGATAGGAGAGAAGTTAAAGTGTGCTTTGTATATTTAAAGTCTTGAACTTTTGAAAAGGAACTTCTCTCCTACAAAGAGTATACAACTCACTGAGATAGCTCAGTGGGTATATTGGTACCACTCAAGCAAAACTTGAGTTTCGATAGGAGACACCCCATACCCTTTGTCTATTCAATCCCAAGTGTTTGTTCCGCAAAACACTTGGGTATAGATTCTTGGAATTATTTCTAATAAGAATTTAAACGTTGAAAAATATCATTGTTTTTATACTCACGTTTTATAACTGTTAGAATTAATCCTAAACATTGTATTAGTCATAACACGAAATAGATTAACTTTCTAGTTAACTCTAATAGTGTAAAGGGACCAACAAGTGGTATCAGAGCCTCTGGTTTATAAAATCTTTTAAACTAACCAAGAGTGCTCTAGGTTTTTAAAACCAAGATCCTACTATGGCTGATATCAATGTACCTCAGCTAGTCGACAAAAAGGGTGGCAGCTACTCAGCTGTTGCACCCAGACTTGAAGCTGGGAAATTTAGCAAATGGAAGAAGCGTATGATTTGCTATCTTACTGGTATGGAACCCTACTACATCACCTGTATCAGGGATGGCCCATTTGTCCCAAAGACTGCCACAGGGCTAAACAAGCCTGAGGCCCAATGGACCATTGATGAGAGGAGGGTGGTCAATCAAGACCAACGCCTGAAAAGCATCCTTATATCATGTCTTCCTGACGATGTAATGGAATCAGTCATCAACTGTCTAACAGCCAAGCAAACTTGGGATGACTTGGTAAATAGCTTTGAGGGTCCCTCAGATACCAAGGAAAATAGGGTCATGGACCTTAAACTTGAGTATAATACTTTCAGGGCAAAAGACTCTGAAAGTCTCTCACAGACCTACACCAGATACAAGACTTTGATAAATGAATTATCAAATGATGGTGTTGTACTGACCAAACATGAGACAAATGTTGGCTTTGTCAACAGTCTCCCTGAGAAGTGGCTCAACTTCTCACAAGGCCTGAGGAATGCTAACCACATTCAGACCCTTGAGCTCCCTGAAATTTATGGGAAGTTTGTCTATGAAGACAACTTGATCTCAAGGAGATACCCTGACTCAAAAGCTTTTGAGTCCAAAAAGGCCTTAACCTCCACACCCATATCAACTGCTTTCTATTCTAATGGTGTTGTGCAGGATATTCAAGAGGATTCTAAAGAAGAAATTGATGAAAGGACTGATGAAGAATACCTAAATGACCTGAACTTGGAATTCCAAGAAAGGGCACTCCTTGCTAGTTCAAAACGTTTCATCAAAAGAAATCAGTCCAACTTTACAAAATCAAAAGCAAATGAAACCACTGAATGCTTTAAATATGGTAAAAAGGGTCATTTTGCTAGGGACTGTTATTCTAAAACTATCTCAGAACCCTCTTACAAATTTTCAGGAACTAGCAAGTTTCAACCTAAAATGTTTCAGTCCACCCAACAATTCCAAAACAAGGGTCAAAAGGATTTTGAAACAAAATATAGGAATATCATAGCTAAACTTGCACTTCTTGAAACTAACCCCATATTGTCTCAGGCTGCTCAAACATCTAAACCTATTTAGACAAAGAACAAGGTTTTAATAGCTGAAGCATATGATTGGGATGATGAAGAGGTTTCCTCAGATGAGGAAATAAGAGTTAGTGCACTGATGGCACTTTCAGAAGAGGATCAGGTGGCTGTGGGAAAAGGCCATGCTAGAAATGGAGAGTGGGTCAACATCACCATGAAGAAGGTAAATACTTAACTTTCTATGGATGATGATTCTGATTGGCAGTCTTACATGAATTATATTTGTGTTGATTTAAAGTTTGTTGAAGAACAAAGGCTTAACTTGCTTTCAAAATATAACAATATTGTGTTAGAATTGAACAAATGTAGAGATGAACTGCTTGTACTTAAGCAAGCCAAACTAGAAACAATAACTCTACAAATTCAGAACACTGAGATTTTGAAACAAAACCAAGTCCTTCAAACTGAACTTAACAAAGAAAAGGCTATCATTCAAAGCTGGACCAAGAAGAACCCTAAGGTTTTTGACACTGTGGGATTAATCTCTCAGAAAACCATTGGTATTGACCCTCTTATGGTTGATCCAACTGTGTGTCAAAATGAAATGAACTTTGTTCCAGCTGGCATATCTTTTGAGCAAGAATTACTTCCCAAGTCAAATGACTGGATTGTCAGGGACAACCCAGTCAGTAAGTTACCAAACTTTGAGACTGGAAAGATCTTGCTTCCTGAAAGTCAGGCTTTGAAAAATATGCTTGGACTCACTGAAAAACTCAGTAAGCTTGAACTCACTGAACCATTCACTGAGTCCTTGGATGAGTCTGAATCAGAATCATACCCTCCACTTCCTCCACTGAATACCCTTCAGGGTGCTACACCTAACTTAGGCCTCCCACCTATGGTCTTCTCACCACACTCTCCAAAGGAGAGATCAGGAAGGGGAACAACCATCCTGAAGAGAGCAAACCTTGATGTCTCAGTAAATACTGATGACTCATCAACTTCAGTCCCTTCTGAAGTATCAAACCAAAGCCCTGACTCAAAATTTGATCAGTTGGCTGAAATGGTCAGGAAGCTAGGAGAGAAGATTGCATCTTCTGAGAAATCCTCTCAATCCAAGAAGGAACAAAAACCAACTTCCTCAAAGACCAAACCCAAACCCACAAAACCCCTGAAAAGATGTGAGCTATGCAACTATACAAATCATCTCACTGATGATTGCTATAGAGTCCTTTATTGCATGATTTGCAAAAAGGAAGATCACAGGACTTCTGATCATAAACAATGCTCAGTCATGTCAAACTTTTCAGGACTTAAGGCTCAGTGCCTGAACTACCCTTCTGATTCTAAGCAGAAACAGAAGCAAAAGGCCAAGCCTTTTCCACCCTGCCCTTTGTGTGGATTCAATGACCACCACCCTGAGGATTGTCAATATGAAAAACATTGTGAATCTAGTGGAAGTTCCACTCAGAAATCCTCAGGAAAAGAGAAGGCCATTCAGTCAAGAAGAGGAATGAAACAATCCCCTCAGACTACTGAGGCTACCCCTACAACCAAATGCAAAACATGTGGTAGCTCAGTCCACTCAACCTCTGACCATGAATCAATTAATACTTTCATAAAGACCTACAATACCAAACCCTCCATGAAATGGAGTCCTAGAAAGAACTGACCTAGTTTACTATTTGTGCAGAAGCATGCCAGGGATCCTGTTTGGCATCTAGATAGTGGATGTTCAAGGAGCATGACTGGTGTTAAGGAGTGTCTGCACAAATATGTGGAAGAACCAGGACCCAAAGTGATATTTGCTGATAATTCATCATGTCTCACTGAAGGTTATGGTTCAGTAAACTACAATGGTATTGTCTTTACTAGGATAGCATATGTAAATGGTCTTAAGTATAATCTGATCAGTGTCAGTCAACTATGTGATGCAAAATACATAGTTCAGTTTGATGATAAGCAAGGAACCATCTTCAATGCAAATAAGGAAATTGTCCTCATTGCACCAAGAAGACAAGATGTTTATGTTTTAGACATGTCCAGTCTAACTCAGGATGGAACTTGTCTCTTTGCTAAAGCCACTGATACACTCAACTGGCTTTGGCATAAGAGACATACCCACCTGAACTTTAAGAAACTAAACAATCTTGTAAAACAAAACAAAGTCCTTGGCTTACCATCTCTTGTGTTTTCTAAGGATAAACCATGCTCAGCTTGTGAAAAAGGTAAACATCACAGAGCATCCTTTAAAACCAAAACCAACTTTTCCATCAGGAACTGCCTTCATCTTCTCCATATGGATCTATTTGGACCTGTCAGTCCAAGGTCTATTAACCATGAGAAGTATACTCTGGTCATAGTGGATGAATACTCTAGATACACCTGGGTATTCTTCCTGATCAAAAAGAGTCAGGCAGCTAAAACAATCATGTCCTTTGTCAGGAACATTGAAAATCAAAATGACATTAAGGTCAAACAAATTAGAACTGACAATGGGACTGAGTTCAAAAATAATGAACTTGAATGTTTCTGTGATGAGAAAGGTATTTCCCAAAAATTTTCTTCTCCATACACACCTGAACAAAATGGTGTTGCTGAAAGGAAAAACAGAACACTCATTGAAGCTGCTAGGACAATGCTATGTGGATCAGTCCTTTCCAACCATTTTTGGACTGATGCAGTCAAAACTGCCTGTTATACACAAAACAGATCCATAATTGTCAAGAGACATGGGAAAACCCCATATGAGTTATTCAAAGGAAGAATCCCTGACATCAGCTACTTTCATGTCTTTGGGTGTCCAGTGTTTATTCATAATCACAAGGATCACCTAGGGAAATTTGATGCAAAAGCTGATGATGGATACTTCCTGGGATACTCACTTGTCTCAAAAGCCTTCAAAGTGTTCAACACAAGGAGACAGCAGACTGAGGAAACATTTCATGTTACCTTTGATGAGAGCACTGATGCTATCAGGTTCTCAACTGCCTCAGTAGAAGAGATAGGAATTGATAATTCTTCAAGATATCCTCCTGATGAATATCTGTCTGAAAACAACTCTTCTACTCAGTATCAAGATGATGCTAATCTCTCCTATTACATAATCCCTCACAACCTACCTAACCCAACCATCACTGAGTTTGTTGAGGCACATACACACACTGATGTTATCAATCGGCCTGTTCAAAATACTCAAGATGCAAACAATCTCAGTGATCTGATAGACACTCAAGATCCAAACAATGATCATGTGTCTAATCCAGAACCAACCCCTCTACCCAATCAGGCCTCCACAAGTTCAAATCAGTATCCAGGACCTCAAGAAAGTTGGACTAGGTCTCAGGACATTGAACTTGTCAATATTATTGGAGAGCCTACTAAAGGCATGCTCACCAGGAGCATGGCTGCTAGTCTAAGAGCAGTCTCATCCAATGAATGCCTATTTGTGGACTTCATTTCCACAATTGAACCCAAAAGTGTTAAAGAAGCACTTAAACATCCAAGTTGGGTTCAGGCCATGCATGATGAACTGGAACAATTTGACAGAAACAAGGTAATGACCTTGGTTAAATGTCCTGAGAATGTCTCAGTCATTGGCATGAAATGGGTATTCAAAAACAAAACTGATGAAAATGGCATAGTCATTAAAAACAAAGCCAGACTTGTAGCCAAAGGCTTTAATCAACAAGAAGGCATTGACTATGAGGAAACATTTGCACTAGTAGCAAGGATGGAAGCCATCAGGATCTTTCTTGCTTTTGCCACATACATGAACTTCAAGGTGTACCAAATGGATGTTAAAAGTGCATTCTTAAATGGTTCACTGAAAGAAGAAGTTTATGTTGAGCAACCTCCTGGATTTGAAAGCCATGAGTCTCCTGATCATGTCTGTAAGCTTAACAAAGCCCTTTATGGACTGAAGCAAGCTCCTAGGGCATGGTATGAGACTCTCTCAGCCTTCTTAATCCAAAACAAATTTGTCAGAGGCAAGATAGACAACACATTGTTTATCTATAAGACAAATAATGATGTCATACTAGCACAAGTGTATGTTGATGACATCATCTTTGGCTCAACAAGTTTCAAACTTTGCAAACAATTTGAAAAACTAATGGCAAAGAAGTTTGAAATGAGCATGATGGGAGAACTGACATACTTTCTTGGTCTTCAGATCAAGCAGACTGATAGTGGAACCACTATCAGTCAAGAGAAGTATGTAAAGAATCTACTGAAGAAGTATGATCTCAGTGACTGTGCCTCAGTCAAAACTCCCATGGTTCCCCCAAACAACCTTGGTCCTGATCTAACTGGCAAACCAGTAAATCAAACTCTCTTTAGAGGAATGATAGGATCACTGATGTATCTACTTGCATCAAGGCCTGATATCCAATTCTCAGTATGTCTATGTGCCAGATTTCAATCTGACCCAAGAGAATCTCATGTCACTGCTGTGAAAAGGATATTCAGGTACCTAAAGGGCACTCCTAACCTTGGATTATACTATCCTAAGTGCTCAGGACTTGATCTCAAAGGATACTCAGACTCTGACTATGCTGGATGCAACATGGACAGAAAAAGCACCTCAGGCTCTTGCCAAATACTTGGTGGGAAATTAGTCTGTTGGAGTGCTAAGAAGCAACAATCAGTTGCCTTGTCCTCAGCTGAGGCTGAATATGTTGCAGCAGCTAGTTGTTGTGCAAATGTACTCTGGATGGAAAGTCAACTCAGTGACTATGGAATTCAGTACAAGATGGTACCCATCTTTTGTGATAACACAAGTGCAATTGCAATCTCTAACAACCCTGTTCTTCATCAGAGAACAAAACACATTGATATCAGATATCACTTCATCAGGGACCATGTCATGAATGGTGACATTGAATTACACTTCATTCCTACTGAATATCAGTTAGCTGATATCTTCACCAAACCTTTGGATGAACCAACTTTCACAAGACTGAAAGCTGAATTAGGAATGTTGGATATAGAGAATCAGTCCACTGATTGATTCCTACCAACTGAAGTGTAAATTCTTAAAATCTCAGGTCCCTGACTCAATGTGTTCATCAGTGAATTATTTCACTAATCCTCAACCTCAGGAACTAAACCCAAGTTCTTGAAATCTTGAGGGTTCAGAAACTAAACCCAAGTTCCTGAATCCTTGCTTCTCAGGAATCTTTCCATATTCCTGAATCATCAGTGACTAATCCCAAGTCCCTAAAAAACCTATCACTGAATGAATAGTCATTCAGGACCCTGAAAAGGACATTAAATACTGACTTAAATGCTCTAAGTATCTAGTTAGTAAATGTCCGAGGTTGGTAACTGAACTCATATTTAATTCAAGAATATTTGTTCTTTTAGCCTTTCTGGCATACACCTAATGGGCCCCCACTTCCCAACTTGGCATTCAATGCCCTCTCTCACACAATACACTGTGTGATGATGGAAACTCTGCAACTTCTCCTTTTGCAGAAACTGCTCAACTGTTCACTCTGCCAATTGAGAAAAAAGAGGAAAAGTGGAGTGGTGGCATTTAATGCGGATCTCAAACATTTTATTCAAAATAACTTCCAAAAATTATATTTTGATTAAATAAGATCACTCAAATGCCAAAAATACCCCCATCTCCACTATCCTATAAATACCCATCCAAAAGAATACACACACACCGTTTTTAGAAATTTATAAGCAAACTCTGCCCTTTTTATTTCTCAAACAAATTGTGTGTGTGTTCTTAGCATTAAGAAATATCCGACCATTTTCCGACCTAAACCCGATCATAAAATGGCTTCCTCTAATGCTATTACCACCGCCCCAAATGTGAGCTTCACAATGGAGGGCGTAGACCTGACCAAAAACAATGTGGTTGGAAATTTCCATTACCCGCAGCAATATGCGGGTTACAAGGATGTAGTTAAGTATTTACAAAACTGCTTCCTTGCCACAGCTTTTACAACCACCCCAGAAGTCATCTATAATGACTATCTCAGGGAGTTTTGGTGTACCGCAACGGCTACTAGCCCTAAGGACACCAAAGAGTCTATCATCACTTTCACTGTGATGAATGGGACTAGGACTCTCTCCCTAAACTACAAGACCTTCATCATGGCCACTGGTCTTAACTTTGTTGAGAACTTTGAGGCTAACCCTACTGATCAGGAAATAAAAGCTGAAATGCTTTTTCTAGGGCCTCATGATGTTAGGCGTCCTGGCGAGTCTCCTGAAGCCTTGTTGGCAAAGGCTCCAATAGTGAAGACATGGTTTCACCCTGTCTGGAGACTTATGATGACATTCATCATTCAGGTACTTGGAGGAAACAAGTCCTCCACTGAGCAGTTGAACTCATCACAACAATTGATGATGTTCAGTCTCTTGGAGTGTAGAAAAATAGATATCGGAGGAATAATCTTCTGAGACCTCGTGTCAAAGCTCTCAGGGAAACATAGGCAAAGACACATGTCTTATCCTAGGTTCATTTCCTGTGTGCTTCAGGATCTTCTTGGTTCTGACTACATAAGGTCTGACGATAAAGGTACAAAACCTGACATCTTGCATAAGACCAACTTTAGTAGTGACATTACTGAGGTACAACCCGTCGCCCTGACCACCTACATGTTAATGGTGATTCAGGGTGAAAATGTATGCTCACCAGTTCCTTCACCAACCAAGAAGGTGAAGAAGAAGAAAGGGAAAGGGGGACAATCCAGTAAGGTGGTTAGACCTAAACCACTCGTCACTGAGACTGTTGCCTCAGGCACCAAGAAAGTTGTTGTGACCTTGACCTCTCAGACTCCCATACAAGAGACCACAATCGCCACAAAACAAACGCCACTGGAGGGTGCTGAGCAATCATCCTCAGTATCCTTGGGCAAACCCTTTCCTAATGTCCCTACTGACAAAAACAAGTCAGAAGGGTCAGGAGCATCCACCCACTCACATCCTAATGAAGGCACTGATAAATCACAATAAGAGCCTGAGGGAGTTCAGGGTTCTATATCCTCGGTGGAGCAGTACTACTCCACTGAGACGGGGACCCATACCCACTCACATCCTGCTAACGTCCCTGAGCAATCACACTCAGGGTCTCAGGGAGTTCAGGACCCTAAATCCCCAAAAGGACAGACCAATCCTGATCGGAAGGGGGTCCATACATCTTCACAAGGAGTGCCTCATGATTCCACCGAAAAAAACCCATCAGTGGATGAAGGCGCTCAGGGGGACAAAGACTCGGAGGGATTTAAACCACCCGCTGATACGGAACCCAAACCAAACTCAGGCATTTTTGTTCTCTCAGGAACTGATTCAAAAAGTCAGGCTGGGCAAACCCCCCAGTTATTATGACTAGTCAGGCTGGTCAAACCCCACAAGTTATTATGACAAAAGAATCAGGACCTGGCCACAACGAAGGTGAGCCCTCTTCTGAGGGGGAGCCGGATTTACTGAAGGCTCCTTCTCTGGCTGACTATAAAAATTTGTTGGCTGATGAGTCAGAGGAGGAGATTGATTTTGGTGATGATGAGATCCCTGATGCTGAGGAGGAAATGGAAGCACAAGTAAGCCCTCCTCAGCCCTCTAAGAAACAACATTCCTCACCTCATCCTGAGGATCAACCACCCAGTTCTCCATCAACCTCATCATCATCATCAGGTGCTTCAACCACTCCTAAGTGGTTGCAAAAGTATGACGATGCTCATCCGGCTTCTGAAAGACAAATGGCAAAAGTCCTTCGCAAAGCCAACGAAGGTCTTTACAACTCTGTTGCGGATGAGCTATGGGATAAGCACACTGAAGTGGCATCCTCCTATGCTGACTTCAGGGCTTCAGTGGAAGAATCTCAGGCAAAGATTCTTCAGGCCGCCACCCTCACTGATAAACAACTTGGCGACCTGAACAAATCTGTAGATGACATAGCCACTGGACAGCATCAGGAACTGTCCAACATCCTCAAGGCTATAGAATCAGTACAAGAACATCTTACAGATGATCCCACTTTTGTCACCAGATTGGATGCATACTTGGCCTCTCAGGCTAACACCTCCACCAGCATTACTGAGCTTCTAAAGCTCCTTCAGGGGGTAGATCTTCAAGGTTTAAGGACACAACAAGAGTCCATTTATCAGGCTGTTAATGCATCCAAGGAGCACCTGATCAGAATCTCCTCAGCCTTTGAGCAGCTCTCAACAACACATAATGAGCTGGTCAACCACTACACCACCCAAGTAACTGAACTCACCACCCACCAGAAGGAAATGGCTACCGAATTAAGTGCCGTGAAGAATGAGACTTCTGAAACAAAGTCTATGGTCTCCAACATTTTATCCATTCTTCAGGCCTCTCATACACCTCCACCTCCTCAGTCAGCAGGTGTCTCCACTGAAGCTCCGCCATCTGCTGAGGGGGAGATAAAAGATGATCCTCCAATCCCTGACCCTAATTCGGCTTTGGTAACTGTCCCTGAGACATCCACCAGTCAACCTCCTCCCATTAACAAAGGGAAGGAAATCATGGTGACTGAAACAAACCCTCCTCCTGAATCACTCTTAGTCAAGGCTTCATCTGAAAGACGTGCAGATCCTGATGCACCATTCTATGTTGATTTAGAGGATGGGAGAAGGGTCTATGGGACTCCTGATCAACTTGCTAAAATTTTACACCAAGAAGAGCTCAGGAAGGAAAGAGAGAAAGAGCTGGTACTCAACAGGTCTGAAATTTCTAAGGTTGCCAAAGAAGTAATCAAGGAGTCTGAGAAGAAGGACATCAAAGGGGATGAGTTTCTCAAGCTACAGGCTGAAATCCTTAAGGAACATAACAAACAGGCCAAACTTAAGGAAGAAAAGAGGCAGAGGATTTATGAGAGGTATGTATGGCACATGACCAAAACCAAAGATGAAGGCAAAATCACTGATATCACTATTCACCCAACAGACCTCTGAGCTTAATAATCCATAGAGGTCCAAGGAAGTCTGAACATCTTCCTGCAATCAAGTTTTCAGACTATGGGTTAAGAGAATGGGATATGATGATGCCCATCCTGAGGAAGAAAACTGCAAGCAAGAATGCCCCAATCATCATCAAGTCACTAAGTGCTAAGTATGAGGAACTTGCAAGAGTGGCAAAGAGTCTGGGCATTAACCATGATGAGGCACTTGCTTCTCAGGGACTAACCATCCCTGAATTTACTCAAAAGGTTGGGAGGAAAAGAAAAGCTGTGAATATTGAACCTGAACAATACATAGCTGCACTTCATTGCAACAGGACTACTCCTTAGGGAGTCAAGTTCCGTCCCAACCTGGTCATCAAAGAACCTGAGTATGGTAACTTCTTTGTGGATGAATTTGGTCAGGAAGCCTTTCAAAGAGTCTCTGACATCGACAAAGTGGAAACGACAACACTCCTTGCTTACAAACTGATGGCGCTTAATATCAGGAGACCTGAAAATGAGGAGTTTGTAAGGTTGATGGATCAAATGATGAAGGATCGACCTGACAAAGAAGTGTTGATGTCAAAGAAGGCGAAGCTTGAACTCATGGGTCTTGTTGAGGAACCATGAGTATTTTGTACTTAGAATAATAGGACTTGTAATGATATGAATAAATTGATGAATGTTTTTGTTATATCAGTATCCTTATTTATTTTCTAGTACATTCAGTATGAGCAGAAGACTTTAGCTCACTCATACTGATCAAAACACTTAGGAATAATTTATATCCAAATAGGGGGAGATTGTTGGGTTATGAAAAACCCAAGAATACGTAAAACATGATTTGGACACAAATTAACTAAGTGTTAAACTTAAACCAAGAACAATTCAAGTCACTGAGAGAACAGCCTCTCAGTGAGTCATCTTCGAGATGCTTAAGGCGAATTCATGAAGAAGGATTCACTTATCAGGAAGGCGGTACTCCCTGAGTCGGACTTAAGCCAAAGAAGAAGATGATGGTTCAGTGAGTGTTGGACAAGAACTCACTGAACCCCAGTCTCCTCAACCAACAAAGTGATTGAAGGACTGAGGAACCAACGCCTGAAGAAAAGACGGGAACAATAGGGAAAAGATCTGAGAAGATAATAGTGTAAGCCCAACACTCTTCTCTTGTCAGATCCAACCTTCCCTATTGCGGCTAAAAGTCATGGAGTGTCAGCCAACAACTCCCAAAGTCTTATTAGCCCTTTCCTATTGGTTCTTGGAAATGACAATTACTATTTGTAATTGTCAGAAACGCAACCTCAACAACTTGTATTATATTTAATCACTTATACTTAGATTACTTGTGTATAAATAGATCAGATAGGAGAGAAGTTAAAGTGTGCTTTGTATATTTAAAGTCTTGAACTTTTGCAAAGGAACTTCTCTCCTACAAAGAGTATACAACTCACTGAGATAGCTCAGTGGGTATATTGGTACCACTCAAGCAAAACTTGAGTTTCGATAGGAGACACCCCATACCCTTTGTCTATTCAATCCCAAGTGTTTGTTCCGCAAAACACTTGGGTATAGATTCTTGGAATTATTTCTAATAAGAATTTAAACGTTGAAAAATATCGTTATTTTTATACTCACGTTTTATAACTGTTAGAATTAATCCTAAACATTGTATTAGTCATAACACGAAATAGATTAAGTTTCTAGTTAACTCTAATAGTGTAAAGGGAATTCTAACAGTGAAGTAAATAACGCATTTACTTCACTTTGACTTCTTTTGTTAAACATTTTGACCTTTTCAATTTTTTTTCACATTTAGTCCTCTAACTATATTATCTTGCATACTAAGCCCTAACTCACAATTTTGTTAACTAGACTTAACATGTGATTGGCACTAACAACTTTAATACACAGATTATTTTACCACCATTTTGTGAAGCAACAATTTTGAAGAAATTATGCAAGTACAAATTTAAATGAAAATTTTAAAATTTGAATTTCTTTCTCCCCCTCAACACTTGTTCAGAAATTTTTGAAATGAACAAAGTGTTGATGAAGATTTTGTACTTGCATTTTTTTTAAATTAAGTGAAAAACCTTTTTGTGTTTTTGTCAAAAATATTTACAAAGATAGTTTTGATGTTTGACTCGGTTAATTGTTTTTGAGAAAATTTTCCAAGTCGTCTGGAGTCAAACATATCATACCAATCTGGTGAACTAATTCTACAAATCTTGCATGAGGCAAGGCTTTGGTGAATAAGTCATCCAGTTGGTATTCTGTACCCACAAAGTGAAGTTCAATTGTACCCTGTTCCACCTGCTCTTTGATGAAGAGGTAATGAAGAGCAATATGCTTTCACTTTGAATGCTAAACAATGTTGCACGAGATAGCAATGGCACTCTTGGAATCACAGTACATTAGAATCTTGTTGAAGACGTAACCATAGTCTATCAGTTGTGATCTCATCCAGATTTCGTTGATGACAGTGATGTACAATCCTGCTTCTTTGATTGCCAAGATACAAGCTTGTCACCTAAGAATTACACTCCCCTAGATGTACTTTTCCTTGTGTCTAGGCATCCTGCATGATAAGCGTCTGAAAAGGCAATTAGTTCAAAACTAGAATCCTTCGGATACCAGATCCCCAAGTGAATAGTTCCCTTTATGTATCGAAGGATTCTCTTAACCTCAGAGAGGTGTCTTTCAGTTGGTCTAGACTGATAGCGGGAGCAAAGATATGTTTCAAATACTATATTTGGTCTACTGGCTGTGAGATACATGAGTGACCCAATCATACTACGGTATTTGGTAGGGTCAATTGGTGTCCTATGTAAATCAGCATCTAGCTTAGAAGATGATGAAGACATTGGTGTATTATAGGTGTCACAGCTTGTCATGCCATGCTTTTTCAAAATTTCTTGAGCATATTTGGACTGGTTTAAGAAAATACCCTGGGGTGATTGATGAACTTGCAGTGCTAAGAAGAACTTGAGTTCACCCATCATGGACATCTCAAAGTTTTGTTTCATTAATTTAGCAAAAGCATTTGAGTACTTTTTATGGGTAGAACCAAAAATGATGTCATCCACATAAATTTGAACTATGAGGATGTCCTCCCCGTGTTTTTGTATAAACAATGTTGGGTCAACTGATCCTTTTATGAAATGATGAGGCGAAAAGTGTACCGCTTTTAGGGGGTCATTTAAGCCCTAAATCGTATTTATTTGATCAAATATTGCCCTAAATCGTTCCTTTTGTCATTTTAGGTACTTTGGAGAAGAAATCTGGAAAAGGAAGCATTTTGGACGTTTTTGGAGCATAAAAGTGAAGAAAACGACAGAGTCTCAAAAATCTGCTGGAAAGTACTTGTGACGGCGTCAAGCCCTAGTGTGACGCCGTCAACCCTTGATAAGCCAGAGAGGATTTTGGAGGATTAAAAGGGGACGGCGTCAAGAAGGCCATCAAGAAACCCTAACCGTGGCGAGGTGACGGTGTCACGATCTATAACGTGACGCCGTCAGATCTGTTTTCCTATATATATTTTCATAATTTTTAGTCATTAGTGTGCAACTTTGTGAGGAGAAACCCTAAGACGATTTTTCTGCCATTTTTAAGGGTTTTATACCCTTGGATCTCCCATGTTTAATTGAAGATAAGTAATCAATTAATCATTCAATATGTCTATGTGTTGTTTGATTATATCTTGTTCTTGTCTTTTATTTAACATGCTAGGCTAGATTTATCTTGTGTTTGCTTAGATCTAATGAAACCTAACTATTGATTATTTGTTGTTGGTGTGTTATTAATTGTATTGGATGATTGTTTATCGATGTTAGGCTTAAGAAAACTGGCTAACCTCCTATACGGTAACTTGCTTGAACGTCTTAAGAAACATGAACCAATGCGTACTAAGGTTTTTATGGTTGTATTTAATGCATGAGCGAATTCTAGTGATCCCATGTTAGGAGCTTCTTAGCCGGCTCGACATAGGAGTGAAGTAGGAGCTTGTAGAGTTGGGGAAGTACGTACGCCACCCCACGATTGGTATTAAGGAATACACCCATCATCCACGCAATTAATACACACTAATCAACCGATAAAAGATAGTTAGGGACTAAGGAAATCTAAGTAAACACATTTCTCTCCATATAAGTTCCACAACCTTTTTATTTTCAGTTATTTTATTTTATTTGCATTTGTAGTTATTTGGGTTAGTTGACTAGCAACTAATTCCGCCCACTCCTTCAAACCCGAGATTTTAATTGCTTTCATAAAAAATACAAAAAATACAAAAAGAATCTTCCCTCACCCTTAGACCTACTAGAATAGTTTTTCAATCCTAACGACACTATTCCCCTAGAGAACGATCAATCCCCCGGTACTTGCCACTACACTATACTACTTTGGTCAGGTACACTGCCTGGTGGGGATTGCAAGCCTCTTGAGATCCCTCGAGAGGTAAAACCTGTTGTAAGGTCGCAAAACCACACATCAAGTTTTTGGCGCCGCTGCCGGGGAATAGTTATTGTTTAGGTTGAATTTTTATTTTATTAGGTCTACTCACTAGATTCCTTTCTAGTGAGATTTTTATTTTATTTTTCTAGGTTTTCTTTAGTCTATCTTTTTTCTTCGTTTCTTTGTTCGTAACCATTACCATCCGACATCATGGAAGGTGGTAATATCCTCGATCCCAACAACCCACAACCACGACAAAACCAAACTCGTAGAGCACACACTTTAGGAGGATATTCCCTAATTTTGGATAATAACCCCCCTAATCCTAGAATCACTAGGAGCCGTAGCTCGATCAAAACTCTTGCCACACCGTATGCTGAACCCGAAAGGGAAATGCGTAAATTAAGGCAACACCACCAAGTGGCCGAACCATCCACGATCAATTTTGATGATGCCCTCTCCGTGGAAGAATCCAATCCTCACTCTACACCTCCTAGCCCTCAAACCAATCACGATATGGAGGTTCCCGAAAACCCAATCCCTAAATCCCTCAAGGACTACTCTTCTCCCACCCCTCGTGGTTTTTCCAATGCTATTGTTTTTCCTAATGAACACACAAATGGGGTCTTGCGTGCAACCGACGTTTGGCTTGCCCAAAGTGTATGCAAGTTTCACGGATTGAAAAGTGATGATCCAATCCAACACATCAAAGACTTCCTGAAAATAGTGGATACCCTCCATACGGACGGAGCCACTAGAGATACCTCCCGGCTACGATTCTTTCCCTTCACCCTTTATGAGAAAGCCAAAGATTGGTATAACAAACTCCCCTCCGAGTCCATCTTCACATGGGAACAGCTTATCTCCAAATTCTATGAGAAATTCTTTCCCATAGGAAGAACTTCAACGTTAAGAGACAAAATCTTTCGCTTCCATGTTGGACCAGCTGAACCCATTCACGAATCCTGGATCATATTCAAAGATCTAATTAGATGAGTCCCTCATCATGGTATTGAACTCTGGCTTCTTGTCCAAATCTTTTATGACAGTGTCCCTAAAAGCGACCAATTTGGCATTAATAATTCGGTGAAAGGAAAAATAGCCAAACTAAGCGCTGAGGAAGGATGGAATAGAATTGAGGAATACGCAAATGATCAAGACGATACCTGGGATGAACCCGATTCGATCATGAGCGTTTCCAAGATCATGAAAGAGCCTCTTTTTGCTAGCCGGTTGAGTAGATTGAATGATCAGGTATCTTATCTAGACAAGTCACAACCAACTAAATGGTTATCAAACCCATACTTAATCTGTGACCAATGTGGTGGCCAGCATGAAGTAGAGGAATGCGGGGATGATACCACCACCGAACAAGTATGCTTGTCAAGCCACGACATCTTCGATGATCCTTCGCTCTTAACTTTCTACCAAAACAATGATTTTACCCCGTGGGGAAATCTTGTGAGATAAGAGGGAGGAGGAGAATATCCTGACCACAAGGTTAGGAGCACTTTTGAGGATGATCTTGGGCATTTCACGCTTGAAAAGAATCTGCAATTAAAAGGTCTTGACAACCTCATCAATAGCCAACAAAACGACCTGAGGGCCAAATTCGCAGAACTCAACGCCACTCTCGACGGCCTTGGCGAACCTCAAACAAATCAAAGAGATCCCTTACTCGCCATCACCACTCGTGCTGGAACAACTACTAAGGATCCACCTTACCCAGCTCAACAATCTAACGTCATGGAACCCGACACCCCTCATGAGGAGGAAGGTAATGTGAACGATGGAAATCCTGAGCAAACCCCTCCGAAAACGCCCTCTCCACCTACTCCAACCAAACAGCCCACTAAAGTCCCATACACGTCCCGCCTCAAGAATCAAAAGGTCGAAAATGATAATAAAATATTCTTGTCATTTTGAAGGATTCGGTCGTCACCATACCCCTTCTTGATGCATGTTACCATATGCCCAAATATAGTACATACTTTAAGAAGCTGCTAACCAACAGAAAAAGGCTCGAGGGTCTTGTAACCTTAGGAGAAGAATGTTCTGTGGTGACTCAACGAGGGCTACCAAAGAAGGTGGACGATCCAGGTAGTTTCACCTTGCCCTGTTCAATAGGATCTCTTTCAGTCAAGAATGCTTTAGCCGACTTAGGAGCAAGTATCAATCTTATGCCGCATTCCATGTTCCTCAAATTAGGGTATTCTGGATTGAAACCAACCCGTATGAACATCCAACTAGCCGATAGATCAGTCAAATACCCCTTAGGAATATGTGAGAATGTGCTGGTTAAGTTAGGGAAGTTCAAATTTCCAGTTGACTTCGTCATCTTAGAGATGGAAGAAGATGACCTAGTGCCCATCATTCTGGGGAGGCCATTCCTTGCAACTGCCCGCGCTGTTATTGATGTTCATGACGGCAAACTAACCTTACGAGTGGGGACCGATAGCTTAACCTTCGACATCAAGGACACAATGAATCTTTCTCTCGAAGCAGCTAATCGGCTGTATTTCATCAGAGAAATCAATGAACTATCCGACGAGATTGAAAATTGTATAGATGAACAGGTGGAAGCTGGTTGGTTGCGAGATGAAGCTTTCTTACCCATCTTAGAGATGGAGAAGACTATGGATGTGAACGCAGTCTCCTTCTATCCCAGACAAGAAATCGAACAGCTTGAGCTTCGTAAACCTGAAAACAAACTTAAACCTTCCATCATCGAGCCACCCACGTTAGAACTCAAGGAACTCCCAAACAACCTGGAATATGCTTTCCTCCAAGGAAAAGATCAACTTCCGGTAATCATAAACTCTTCTTTGAAAAGTGAACAAAAGGATAAACTCTTAGGAGTTTTAAAAAAAATATAAAGGAGTTATAGCATGGAGTGTAGCCGACATCAAGGGGATTGACTCAACCTTTTGTACGCATAAAATCCTCATGGAGGAGGATTATAAACCCACCGTGCAACCTCAAAGGCGAGTAAACCCCAACATAAAGGAAGTTGTAAAAAAGGAAGTCGTTAAGCTCCTAGATGCGGGACTAATTTACCCAACCTCAGACAGTCCATGGGTAAGTCCTGTACAGGTTGTACCAAAAAAAGGAGGAATGACGGTGGTTAAGAACGATAAGGATGAGTTAGTGCCTCAACGAACAGTAACTGGATGGCGTGTGTGCATCGATTATAGGAAGTTGAATGATGCTACCCGAAAGGATCATTTCCCTCTCCCATTTATCGACCAAATGTTGGAAAGGTTAGCAGGGCATGAGTACTACTGCTTCTTAGATGGGTTCTCAGGGTATTTCCAAATCCCTATCGCTCCTAAGGACCAAGAAAAGACTACGTTTACATGCCCTTATGGCACCTTCGCCTACAAGCGAATGCCCTTTGGACAATGTAACGCCCCCGCCACTTTCCAGCGCTGCTGTAACACCCTAACCCGGCAAGGGTAGAAGTATCACATTAATGGTTTCATATCAGATCAAAACAAAGCATACATTCAATAGTAATACAAGGATTCTCAAAGGTTACAAATGAATTGCTGAATATACAAGGTTACAAATGAAAATTTTCAATAACTACTAATTCTAAATACAATAACTTCTAGTCATCTATACTCCAGAGTAGCTATCAAGGTCTTCTAAGTCCAAGGTTCTCTTCACCCATACCCAGCTTCCAAACTAAAACCTGCCGCAGGAAAGAAACGCGGCTGAGCTTAAAAAGCCCAGTGAACAGATATATAATAAACGAAAACGAAAGTAAACGGAACTGAACAGAAGTAGCATAATGAATAAGATATAAGTAAAGGTACAAGAGTAAATGTTTAGGACAGTAATCCACCACGAGCCCAGAATCAAATCATATCATATCATATCAAATCTTCATAATCATATAGAGGGGAGACCTCTCAGATAATCAGATAATATGAGGGGTGTCCTCATTCTTCAAATGGAGTAGCTAGCTCCCAGGGGTGTGAAAGGAGTGGATTGCACCCAGCCCCAGTCACCATATCATATCATATCAAAGCATATCATATCAGAACATATCTAGGATGCATCCATTCGCCCCCCAAACAAATCATATTGGCCATATCAAATCATATCATAGTGAGCTCATATCATATCATAATGGGGACGGTGTAACCAAATCACTAGGGCTACACACTAGTCATGCCATTGGTGCATCAATGACACGGCCATGTTACCTTCATGGCTAGGGAACATATTTTGGCTCGGGTATCAAACTGAGAGTCAGATATCATATCATAATCAGAGTGTCATATCAAAAGGTCCATATCCAAAAGGTTCATAACAAATGGTTCATATCAAATGGTTCAGAAGAGCATATCAAAGGTTCATAATCAAAGTTTCATAGCAGAGGATTAAAGCAAAGGGGATCATAGCAACGGTATCAAATCAGAAGCTAAACAAATCAAAAGATATGGAAGAGTCATGAGAAACCTTATAAGAAAGGTCAGAATATCTGTACCTTATACCGCACGTGCAAACATATCTAGAAATATAAAGATCGGAAGCAGACTCCATCTTCAGCGAATCTACACGAATTCATGACTGTGTCTTATTAAAAACTTATTTTAAATCGGATTACTTATTTTAGTAGGCTTTCCATATTTAGTAACTTTCCCGATTTAGTAACTTTGATACTTTAGGGTTATAACTGACAATTAAATAAGTTAAAGGTTTAATATGACCAATTTCATAGTATAGGGTTTAATATGTAACTTTTAGTAATTTAGGGTTTAAAATGTAAATAATCTAAAAATTAAGGTTTAAGGTGTAATTTAGTTTCATAGTGATCAACTTAGGATTTATTAGATTTTAGCATGTCATTTACCTACTTCGGACTAAAATACATTCGAAATTTTCATCATCCTCAAACCCGACCTACCACATACACAACTCTCGACATACATGCATACTCATCTCCACTCGACACACTCACTCTTGTACCCTCTATACTCAGCTTATTAACGTGCTCTATACACCTTTAGACCACCCAATGAGACCAAAATAACCTTGACATCCTACTAATTTACACACATAATTTATGGTTTAACTCTACGCAATCCATGCTTACCACCTTTACACGTGAAATACCTATATGAATGAAGCACCACAACTGATCCCATGCATGCAATCTATTCTTACATGACCTACACACACCATCCATTTTCACGACACAAATTAAAGACCACATGAAAACACATGGCGTTAACTATGTACGCATATCAACCCGATTTCTTTTACAATATATATAATAGTAAGACTTTGTTTTCAAATTCAACCATACATACCCCACAGCAGACCTTATAACATCAAATACCCACATGCAAAAACACACGTTTTATCTTTTGTAACAAAACTTCGATTGAGTTTTACTTATGATAATATTTACATATATACTATTGGGTCTTTCGTGTAATAATGGCTGATCACAGATAAAGGGAAAACAACACTTGCAAGAGTCTTATTTTTATTTACGTATGACATGCTTCGTATAATACTTTCATATATATAGATTCGTATGACAGTTTGAATGAGATGGGAATACATAGTATGTCATAGATTAAAGTTATACCTCAGGCTCAAACAAGTACGATCAAAACCGAAACACGATCACGAATACGGCAATGGAAATCCATGAGGCACGATCGAATATAGAACCACGACATACACGAACATCTATACGTATGAATCTCGAAATTATACTCAGTCACGAACCACTGATACAACTCGAGCAGGTCCCAAAGCTCGATCTAATGGAACCCTTTTGGTGAGTCGAAACCAAAAATGAAAGCCTTAACCCGACGTACACAACAGCCATACGTATCTCCTGCTTAACGAGACCACAACCTGATTCGAACACTCGAACACAAATGACACGATCACCAGACCCTCGACCCTTATAACTTGTAGAAAGAAAGCAAATGATCTAGAACTTGTTTATCTTGATTTTGGTTTGGAGGAGGATAAGGAGGATGGTGATATGTTGTCATATGAAACAATGAAAGCGTGTGAAGTAAGTTTGGATTGTCGTGTATATTCGGTTCATATAAAAATAAGGAAGTTGGGCTAAATTGGGTGTCGATGGTCAAACTTTGGATCTGATTGATGATGTGAAATAAATTGGTCGAAAATTTATCATGGGTCAAGCAAGTGGACATGGAATTTTAATACTAAATGATCGATTATTTATTAATGAATCAATCATGTTTGATTATTTACTCGGTATATGGGGCTGTTTTGTCGCTTATGGTCTATTAAAAAGGATTGAATTGAATGGATAGTGAATATGTAATATTGTACGTGTCGTCTAGTGAATATGTAATACTGATTTGATTAATCGATTTAATTATGGCCTATATGATACATATTAAACGTGTCATACTTTTATTCATAAGTTTCTTGTACAATTTCATATAATACTTTAGGTCATATGTTCATATCGTATAGTTTGGAGTCATAACTTGTTATATAACCCAAGTTTTTAATTTATAGCGTATTTCATAAGTTCTTAAAATTTCAAAATTAGAGGGTATTTTGGTCATTTCAGATTGTGGAAAATTTGGGATTTTACAATTCTTCCCCTCTAAAAGAAAATTTTCGTCCTCGAAAATTGAAGTGAAACGAAACGGAACACAATGGACAGTGAACAGACTGTGAAAGTCTTGTTTCTCATGACTCTATCTTGATGATCAAAATAGCTTCGGCTTTCTCAAAAAGACATATTATAACGAACCCGTATCAAAAGAATAAAATACCAAACGTAACAGATAATAATCGTATTCTCTCGGGAGAGATACAGGAAATTCGTAGGATTTGACGTATATGCCGTCCATAGAATTTGATTAGACCAAACAGATAAGAACGTACAGAAAACAGATTGTCGATAACATCAACCGGCAGAAAGTTCTACAACAGAACCTAAGACTCTTATCGGAAATATGGAGGTCAGCAAAACGCGTTTTTGAGAATCCAAACGTATCGAATCATATAACGGTGAAAGCTGATTAAGCGCATGGGTAGAATGAACCTAAAGTCTCAATAATGCAGATAATCTCAAACAGCTATCAGAAATTTTAAGGCTTCTAAGGCACTCCTCGAAATATCCTATGCCCACAACAAGTGCATGTTATATGATGTAAGTATTATCACGTTGGTCAGACGTCATAATATTGGCATCATATAAATATGCCCTCATGATGGTCATACTTTATCTCAAGTCGTGAACAAATCAACCTATCTTAATCCACCTAATCCTTCTACAGTCTCCGAGGTCAACAAAATCAGATGTCATAGTCAAGGGGGAAAACAAAACTACTTGCAAGAGTATTGGAACTCAGGTTGCCTAGCAGAATAAGGTACGCCGTCCATAAGCATCAAATCTTTCACAATTCGCCAACACTCCACAAAACGAGACCATCACCGAACACAAACACATAACTGAAATGCTTCTAGGGAACTTAAATCATTAGAGGGTCTAAAGCCTAAGTGAGTCAACGGAAGTGAAAGTTAGTCGTCAATTACTTCGGTCAAATTAATTCTTCCAAACATAAAGGGTCTATTTCTAAAATCCGTTCATTCAACACCTCCAATCTCCTCAAGTCCGGTTAATCTGTCTTCGTCTGTCCATCAATCGGGAAGTGAAACCAAAATCGGGAACTTGTGTCTGGTTCGTCGAGCCTCCTACAGTTCTTCTTGGAATGAAATGGAGTAACGTGAATTTCTGGCACGATCTTCAAATCCTTCATCATCCATTCTGCTTCTGCTCTCCATTCATCTTGGTACAACCAAGATGAATAGGAAAGTTAGACTGCATGTCTTCATCAGCTCTAGGTTCGCTGTCTTGACTAGATTTTCTTCTTCTGCATCGCCCACACTTCTGCTTTGTAAGGAATGTCTTCACTCTTCAGGGTAGCCGCCGTTGTTGTCAATTCCAGGTCAGGCAGTGAAATAATTCTCCTTATATGTCTCTAGTTGTCCTAATGTATATGAAAAACCTTCTGTGCTGTAAGGGAGTATAACCGAGTCTCTTTCTGATTTATCCCAAAATTGTTCCGCCCGAGGGTATGGAAGCAAATTTCATTTTCAACTTTTCCAAAACTCCATTCTAAATCAAACTAAGTTGTTTCTCTCTGTTCACGAAATTTCTCAATGGTATCCTAAGTTGCAAACATCATCCAGAGTTCTTCTGCAAAGCTCAAAAAGGTTTCAGTTCTCCATTTTGTCATTAGTCTTGACCACATGGTGATAGTTTGCAAAACTTGCGGAATTTAAAGAGATATCCTCGATTACGGGCATTGTTGCCTCTACAAATATCAATCTCTCCGAATGCACCAATGATCGACGAATTACCTAACGAAGTGCAAAGGTGATTTTCATGTTCTTCCTCATCTCCGAACGTACTATTAAGTCATACAATGACCATTTGTCCAAGTACTCACGAGAAAACATCATTTATCAAATTCACAAAACAATCAGAGCTTTAGCTAATACTATTAGCGTCACTAATCGTCATAGCAGTCTTTTACGAATACTGAAGGCGATTCCAAGAATAAAATCAATTTATCAGAAGGAGACTTCGCGCTCTGAAATTAAACAAACACATAGTCGTTTCAGGGTGGAGGAATATTGGCTCCTAACGGTATTACTGTTCAGCTTCCTGTAATCAATACATATCTCCAGTCACCATCCTTCTTTATCGTGAACGAAACCAAAACACGTCCAGAAAATACACTTAGGTAAACTCACTTCCTGGTTTTCGGTTGCTGCTCCTCCCGGTTGCTCAAATCAATTTATATGATCCCGGACACATCTGAAAGACACCTCTACTTGGTGACTAGACAATCTCTCGGTATCAAGTCAAATCCTACTTCACGCTCCGATGGAAATTTTTGGTGGTTCGACCAGGAATTCATATTCAAGATTCAGGGTGTCAAATAACGTTCAAGATAAGGTTCATGATCAGAAGACTTAAGGTGCCAAGAAGCTCTCAAGATGAGGTTCATTCATTAGTGTATGAAATGGGTTCTAGGGGAAAACTTCATAACCGCGAAATTAACAAACGAGTCTCCAGAGTAATAGTGATAGCAGAGGGTCTAACAATCGGTAATCATGGTAGGGGTTTCGAAATTGTTGCAACGTTAAGGTGAGACATAGAAGGGAAATTGTCAATATTTGAATGCTCAATCACTAATAACTTGTCAGAATATAGTCGAAGTTAACTTTCCAAAGTAAGACGGATTACAAATCAAATCTTTATCATTCGAAAGTGAGGGGGAAACATTCTTATACTCGTGGTTACACTCCACAAGACTTCTCATAGGGACCGAGATGGGTGAAACGAAATCAGATAGTGTTGGAAGATTCATAGATACTTATCAAAAGCAAGAGACAATAAGAGAGTACATCAAGTACGTCATCGCCATGGAGATTCTCAGAATGACCGAAGAGGCATCAAAATGATTGACGAAAGGATTAGAGGTCAGAGTGAAAATCTGAAGATAAGGATCAAATAGTGTCAGGCAATTATTGTGCAATTCTCAATGCCTTCAAGATTTAATCAGGTTCCAAATCTTAGGTGGTGCAAAGTATAAGCTTTCGGTTTTCAAAAGTGATATCTACAGGATCTAACCAAAAGCAAGGCACGAATCAGAGTGATGCGGAAGCAATGATACCTAAACAAACGCCTTATAGTCTACCCATTCCTCACTGGTCAAAACTTACGTTCCTATAAGGAAATCTTAGAGTAAATTTTTAAAGGTTATCTTATGAGCGCCTACAGGGAAAACTTAGTGGTCCTAACTTACACAGGCCAAGGGTAAATGTATTACGAATCGCAACCTGTCTCTGATACCATAATTGTAACACCCTAACCCGGCAAGGGTAGAAGTATCACATTAATGGTTTCATATCAGATCAAAACAAAGCATACATTCAATAGTAATACAAGGATTCTCAAAGGTTACAAATGAATTGCTGAATATACAAGGTTACAAATGAAAATTTTCAATAACTACTAATTCTAAATACAATAACTTCTAGTCATCTATACTCCAGAGTAGCTATCAAGGTCTTCTAAGTCCAAGGTTCTCTTCACCCATACCCAGCTTCCAAACTAAAACCTGCCGCGGGAAAGAAACGCGGCTGAGCTTAAAAAGCCCAGTGAACAGATATATAATAAACGGAAACGAAAGTAAACGGAAATGAACAGAAGTAACATAATGAATAAGATATAAGTAAAGGTACAAGAGTAAAGGTTTAGGACAGTAATCCACCACGAGCCCATAATCAAATCATATCATATCATATCAAATCTTCATAATCATATAGAGGGGAGACCTCTCAGATAATCAGATAATATGAGGGGTGTCCTCATTCTTCAAATGGAGTAGCTAGCTCCCAGGGGTGTGAAAGGAGTGGATTGCACCCAGCCCCAGTCACCATATCATATCATATCAAAGCATATCATATCAGAACATATCTAGGATGCATCCATTCGCCCCCCAAACAAATCATATTGGCCATATCAAATCATATCATAGTGAGCTCATATCATATCATAATGGGGACGGTGTAACCAAATCACTAGGGCTACACACTAGTCATGCCATTGGTGCATCAATGACACGGCCATGTTACCTTCATGGCTAGGGAACATATTTTGGCTCGGGTATCAAACTGAGAGTCAGATATCATATCATAATCAGAGTGTCATATCAAAAGGTCCATATCCAAAAGGTTCATAACAAATGGTTCATATCAAATGGTTCAGAAGAGCATATCAAAGGTTCATAATCAAAGTTTCATAGCAGAGGATTAAAGCAAAGGGGATCATAGCAATGGTATCAAATCAGAAGCTAAACAAATCAAAAGATATGGAAGAGTCATGAGAAACCTTATAAGAAAGGTCAGAATATCTGTACCTTATACCGCACGTGCAAACATATCTAGAAATATAAAGATCGGAAGCAGACTCCATCTTCAGAGAATCTACACGAATTCATGACTGTGTCTTATTAAAAACTTATTTTAAATCGGATTACTTATTTTAGTAGGCTTTCCATATTTAGTAACATTCCCGATTTAGTAACTTTGATACTTTAGGGTTATAACTTACAATTAAATAAGTTAAAGGTTTAATATGACCAATTTCATAGTATAGGGTTTAATATGTAACTTTTAGTAATTTAGGGTTTAAAATGTAAATAATCTAAAAATTAAGGTTTAAGGTGTAATTTAGTTTCATAGTGATCAACTTAGGATTTATTAGATTTTAGTATGTCATTTACCTACTTCGGACTAAAATACATTCGAAATTTTCATCATCCTCAAACCCGACCTACCACATACACAACTCTCGACATACATGCATACTCATCTCCACTCGACACACTCACTCTTGTACCCTCTATACTCAGCTTATTAACGTGCTCTATACACCTTTAGACCACCCAATGAGACCAAAATAACCTTGACATCCTACTAATTTACACACATAATTTATGGTTTAACTCTACGCAATCCATGCTTACCACCTTTACACGTGAAATACCTATATGAATGAAGCACCACAACTGATCCCATGCATGCAATCTATTCTTACATGACCTACACACACCATCCATTTTCACGACACAAATTAAAGACCACATGAAAACACATGGCGTTAACTATGTACGCATATCAGCCCAATTTCTTTTACAATATATATAATAGTAAGACTTTGTTTTCAAATTCAACCATACATACCCCACAGCAGACCTTATAACATCAAATACCCACATGCAAAAACACACGTTTTATCTTTTGTAACAAAACTTCGACTGAGTTTTACTTATGATAATATTTACATATATACTATTGGGTCTTTCGTGTAATAATGGCTGATCACAGATAAAGGGAAAACAACACTTGCAAGAGTCTTATTTTTATTTACGTATGACATGCTTCGTATAATACTTTCATATATATAGATTCGTATGACAGTTTGAACGAGATGGGAATACATAGTATGTCATAGATTAAAGTTATACCTCAGGCTCAAACAAGTACGATCAAAACCGAAACACGATCACGAATACGGCAATGGAAATCCATGAGGCATGATCGAATATAGAACCACGACATACACGAACATCTATACGTATGAATCTCGAAATTATACTCAGTCACGAACCACTGATACAACTCGAGCAGGTCCCAAAGCTCGATCAAATGGAACCCTTTTGGTGAGTCGAAACCCAAAACGAAAGCCTTAACCCGACGTACACAACAGCCATACGTATCTCCTGCTTAACGAGACCACAACCTGATTCGAACACTCGAACACAAATGACATGATCACCAGACCCTCGACCCTTATAACTTGTAGAAAGAAAGCAAATGATCTAGAACTTGTTTATCTTGATTTTGGTTTGGAGGAGGATAAGTAGGATGGTGATATGTTGTCATATGAAACAATGAAAGCGTGTGAAGTAAGTTTGGAATGTCGTATATATTCGGTTCATATAAAAATAAGGAAGTTGGGCTAAATTGGGTGTCGATGGTCAAACTTTGGATCTGATTGATGATGTGAAATAAATTGGTCGAAAATTTATCATGGGTCAAGCAAGTGGACATGGAATTTTAATACTAAATGATCGATTATTTATTAATGAATCAATCATGTTTGATTATTTACTCGGTATATGGGGCTGTTTTGTCGCTTATGGTCTATTAAAAAGGATTGAATTGAATGGATAGTGAATATGTAATATTGTACGTGTCGTCTAGTGAATATGTAATACTGATTTGATTAATCGATTTAATTGTGGCCTATATGATGCATATTAAACGTGTCATACTTTTATTCATAAGTTTCTTGTACAATTTCATATAATACTTTAGGTCATATGTTCATATCGTATAGTTTGGAGTCATAACTTGTTATATAACCCAAGTTTTTAATTTATAGTGTATTTCATAAGTTCTTAAAATTTCAAAATTAGAGGGTATTATGGTCATTTCAGATTGTGGTAAATTTGGGGTTTTACAGCTGCATGACAGCAATCTTCCATGAGTTAATGGAAGACAGCATGGAGGTCTTCATGGATGATTTTTCGGTCTTTGGAAACTCTTTTGATCGCTGTCTTGCTAACCTTGAGAAAATGCTCAAACGTTGTGAGGAGACTAACTTGGTACTAAACTGGGAAAAGTGCAACTTTATGGTAAAAGAAGGGATTGTGCTAGGGCACAAAATTTTAGGAAGTGGAATTGAAGTAGACCGGGCAAAAATTGAAGCTATATCCAAACTTCCCTATCCAACAACTGTCAAGGCAATCCGTAGCTTCTTGGGTCATGCTGGCTTCTATAGGAGATTCATTAAGGATTTCTCAAAGATAGCTAGACCAATGACTCAGTTGCTCGTGAAGGATGCCCCGTTCGACTTCTCTCCAGAGTGCAAGGATGCATTCGATCGATTGAAGCAGGAACTCACCCAAGCTCCAATTATGGTCAACCCTAACTGGGAGTTACCCTTTGAAATCATGTGCGATGCTAGCGATTATGCTGTTGGAGCAGTATTAGGCCAAAGGCTTAACAAACACTTTCAGCCAATATACTACGCTAGCAAAACCATGAATCCTGCTCAAGAAAACTACACTACCACTGAAAAGGAATTACTAGCCGTGGTATTTGCTTTTGATAAGTTTCGCCAGTATCTTGTCCTTTCTAAAACGGTTGTTTTTACAGACCATTCAGCTATTCGATATCTTTTCACTAAACAGGATGCTAAACCGCGGTTAATTCGTTGGATCTTACTATTGCAAGAGTTCGATGTAGAGATTCGTGATAAGAAAGGAGCAGAGAATCTTGCGGCTGATCATCTCTCTCTTCTCGAAAACCCCAGCCTCGCTGAATCTGACAAGAGTGAGATTCGGGAGTCGTTTCCTGAAGAGCAGCTCATGTCAATAAATGATTCTGAACCATGGTATGCGGATTATGCTAACTACCTGGCAAGTAGGGTCATTCCTGAGCATATGAGCAGAAATGAAAAAAAGAGGTTCTTCAATCAATTAAAGTACTACTTTTGGGATGAACCTTTCTTATTCCGAAGATGTCCGGATCATGTAATCAGGCGTTGTGTTTCGGAAAAGGAGGCTATCAGAATTATGAAAGAGTGTCATGCAGGTCCATCTGGAGGGCATCACGGAATAAACACTACTGCACGAAAGGTCTTCGACGCGGGATTCTATTGGCCTACAATATTTCGTGATGTGAAGGGAATGATACAGACCTGTGACGCGTGTCAAAGAGCTGGGAATATCTCTAGGAGGGATGAAGCCCCGCAGAATTATATACAAGTTTGCGAGGTTTTTGATGTTTGGGGAATTGATTTCATGGGACCCTTCCCATCTTCAGGAGGGAATGAATACATCTTAGTGGCCATTGATTATGTTTCAAAATGGGTGGAAGCACAAGCCCTTAGGACTAACGACACTAGGGTAGTAATTCATTTCTTAAAAAAATTGTTCGCTAGGTTCGGAATTCCGAAAGCTCTTATTAGTGACAGGGGAACCCATTTTTGCAATTCGCAAATGGAGAAAGTTATGAAAAGATATGGATTCTCTCACCGATTCTCCACCGCTTACCATCCTCAAACCAACGGTCAAGTCGAAAACACTAATAGAGCCATAAAGAGAATATTAGAGAAAACGGTCAATCAAAACAGAAAAGATTGGTCTTTTAAGCTCGATGAAGCTTTGTGGGCATTTCGAACCGCCTATAAGACACCAATCGGGACAACCCCGTTCCGTATGGTATATGGCAAGGCATGCCACCTTCCAGTAGAACTGGAACACAAGGCATATTGGGCACTTAAGGCTTGTAATTTGGATTATACAGTTGCGGGAACAAATAGATTCTTACAGCTCCAAGAGCTCGATGAATTGAGATTAGAGGCTTATGAATCTTCCATTACATACAAAGAAAGGGCAAAAAGATGGCATGACCAACGGATTAAGAAACCCAAGGAGTTTTCAGAAGGAGACAAGGTCTTATTATATAATTCTCGCTTAAGGCTATTTCCTGGAAAACTTAAATCTAGATGGTATGGACCTTTTACCGTAAGGAGCTCCTCTAAAACCGGAGCCGTTGTGTTGATTGACGACGAGGATAGAGAATTCACTGTGAATATACAACGAGTCAAGCATTATCAAGAGAATGGTAATGAAATGATCAATGAGGAAGACATAACTTTTGATGATGGATTCACGTAATGTACGGTGACTTTGAGTCTAGCTACAAGACTCGTTAATAAAGAAAAGCGCTTCTTGGGAGGCAACCCAAGCTTTATTTGCTTTGTGTGTTTATTTATTTGTTTGTTTGATTTTATTTGCTTCCGTATGTATGTTTAATTTTTATTATTATTGATTCATGTTCGAAACTAAATTGTGAAAATGCTTTATCTTGTTTTTAACTTCGTCTTAACTACATATAAAGGTATTTTGCAAAAAGATAAGTGTAAGGGAAATCCAAATCGGTTTATTAGAACAAATGAACATGAATCATAACAATAATAAATTAACATACATATTAGTAATTGTTTGAGTCAAATGCTTGTATCGAGTCATAATGATATTTTGCAGGATTTCCAGGAAGTAAGGTATAGGTTTTTCCAGAAATTTTCCGGAAACTTAACATGAGAATTCTGTCAGATCATTTCTGACGGCGTCAGGTGTTAATTTTCTGAAATTTTTGAAAGTTTTGTTTTTCTTCCGGAATCATAAAATGCTTTATTAAATCTCTAACTTATAAACTCCAGGAATCTGCAAAATAATCATTCCACAAGCATTATATCCTTATACAGATTTATCCCGCCGATTTTATGCAGGTTTTCTTGTTTGTTTTCTCAGGATTAACAGGTTATTTTGGACAAGGAGATGTATGTGGAATCAAGCTTTTGGCGCTGCTTTAATCTTGAAGCGTCAACATTACCTTGGAAGAAGATCTAACCATGTTACCCCTTTATCCACCGAGCGAATCAGGGGAGTATTTGATTTCATTCTTTTACCTTATTTACTTTTACATCTTGTTATTTGAATATTGGGGACAATGTTCATCTTAAGTGTAAGGGGGGGTAAAGTACGATACCTTAGAGAATGCTATTACGCTTGATTTTTTTGTTTGTTTGATGGTAGATGTGTAATAAAACTGAGATAAATACCTGTTAAGGCAATTTTAGTGCCAAATTTAAAAATTTTTACAACATATAGGAGTGAAACTTTGGTCTTAATGAGCGTCTCACGGATAGGAGTTATATGACTAGCACAAAACCGTACCACTAAAAAATTTTCCACCCCCAAATATGTGAGGTTCGCCCCTAGAATTGGTAGGAAAAGCATTTATGCTATGATGTGTGTACCGGTAGCACTTAGATTCTAGAACTTGCGTTAGGACCATTCCGAGGCCACAAGTGAGACTACATTCGTGTAGTTAGATTTACTACATGATAAGAGGCATTAGGACTAACCCATTGTTTTACACCTGTGTTTTTGTTATAATTACGTTGGCTACATTGGTCAAGTAATTCTCCCACACCCTTTGCGTTGTACTCATTTTTAGTACACGATACCCCTAGTACACCCCTCAAAGCCTATCTTTTCGTTTCTAACTTTAAGCATTTTACTTAAAGTAAGAATTTGTTTACACCCCACTTAAATGTACACCCAAATCGCCTTAGCCTACCTTGTATGCACTCATTTTTAGTGCATTATTGTGACAACATTTGTTTAAACCCTTAGTTAATTATCTAATTGATTACATGGTTGCTAAGTCGAGTCATATCCTTGTACATATTGTTTTGGGACGATTGGGACTCATGGGTAAAGTACTAGTGTAATGGAGTAATGGGGAAGAACAACATTATTACCCCCATATGTGCTAAATATTTTAAAAGTACTCCAAGTGTTTCGATTATCTTAATTCGAGTCATTAGAATAGTTAATTGTAAAGTTATGTAAAAGTTCAAGTGTAAGGGGGATGCAACGCCCCTACGATGTATTATTTTGGATGGTAGGGCAAGAGTGTATGTCAAAAAAAAAAAAAAAAAAAACATACGGACTACCATCCCGTTTCATTTTATGTTTATTTTATGTTTTTGTTATTTTTTTTTAGCTTAAGTCGAGTCTAGTCTTGGCTTAGCAACGCCATATTGTACATGTAATTAATCAAGATCTTTAACTCGCCACCAGTAAAATATCCCTTATCCAACAAAACCGTGTTTATCATATCCCTACACCTAACGTTATAACCCGTTTAAAAGCCCTCTTTGATAGTTTATCTTAGGTGCTTACGCCTAGTGGAGGAGGTTTTTGATCCTTTCCCAAGCCTATGGTAATCTATTTGCTATGACAGGTAGTGAGAGATATTATTCATTTTCATTTATGAGATATACTTTTATGACACCTGAGAGATGTGAGTATCTAAACACTACTTGTGAGCTGCAAGTCTGTAATCTCCGTGCTTATTATGATTAAAGTGGAACGACTATTTGTTGTAATTACTTTTATATTAGCGTTAAATGACCCCTAACTTGTATTTTGATTAGAATAAAAGCGCATTTGCTTGAGGACAAGCAAATCTCAAATGTAAGGGTATTTGATGAGGTGAAAAGTGTACTGCTTTTAGGGGGTCATTTAAGCCCTAAATCATATTTATTTGATCAAATATTGCCCTAAATCGTTTCTTTTGTCATTTTAGGTACTTTGGAGAAGAAATCTGGAAAAGGAAGCATTTTGGACGTTTTTGGAGCATAAAAGTGAAGAAAACGACAAAGTCTCAAAAATCTACTGGAAAGTACCTGCGACGGCGTCAAGCCCTAGTGTGACGCCGTCAACCCCTGACGCGCCAGAGAGGATTTTGGAGGATTAAAAGGGGACGGCGTCAAGAAGGCCATCAAGAAACCCTAACCGCGGCGAGGTGACGGCGTCACGCTCTATAACGTGACGCCGTCAGATCTGTTTTCCTATATATATTTTCATAATTTTTAGTCATTAGTGTGCAACTTTGTGAGGAGAAACCCTAAGACGATTTTTCTGCCATTTTTAAGGGTTTTATACCCTTGGATCTCCCATGTTCAATTGAAGATAAGTAATCAATTAATCATTCAATATGTCTATGTGTTGTTTGATTATATCTTGTTCTTGTCTTTTATTTGACATGCTAGGCTAGATTTATCTTGTGTTTGCTTAGATCTAATGAAACCTAACTATTGATTATTTGTTGTTGGTGTGTTATTAATTGTATTGGATGATTGTTTATCGATGTTAGGCTTAAGAAAATTGGCTAACCTCCTATACGGTAACTTGCTTGAACGTCTTAAGAAACATCAACCAATGCGTACTAAGGTTTTTATGGTTGTATTTAATGCATGAGCGAATTCTAGTGATCCCATGTTAGGAGCTTCTTAGCCGGCTCGACATAGGAGTGAAGTAGGAGCTTGTAGAGTTGGGGAAGTACGTACGCCACCCCACGATTGGTATTAAGGAATACACCCGTCATCCACGCAATTGATACACACTAATTAACCGATAAAAGATAGTTAGGGAGTAAGGAAATCTAAGTAAACACATTTATCTCCATATAAGTTCTACAACCTTTTTATTTTCAGTTATTTTATTTTATTTGCATTTGTAGTTATTTGGGTTAGTTGACTAGCAACTAATTCCGCCCACTCCTTCAAACCCGAGATTTTACTTGCTTTCATAAAAAATACAAAAAATACAAAAAAATCTTCCCTCACCCTTAGACCTACTAGAATAGTTTTTCAATCCTAACGACACTATTCCCCTAGAGAACGATCAATCCCCCGGTACTTGCCACTACACTATACTACTTCGGTCAGGTACACTACCTGGTGGGGATTGCAAGCCTTTTGAGATCCCTCGAGAGTTAAAACCTGTTGTAAGGTCGCAAAACCACGCATCAACAATGTTGGGTCAACTGATCCTTTTATGAAATGATTAGCAATTAGAAATGCAGATAGCTTATCGTACCATGCCCTCGGGGCTAGCTTAAGGCCATAGAGGGCTTTCTTGAGCCGGTACACATGATTCGGATGTTCTGGGTCGATAAAGCCCTCTGGTTGTGTAAGGTACACCTCTTCACGGAGTTGTCCATTGAGAAATGCCGTCTTCACGTCCATTTGGTAAATGGTGATATTCCTGTGAGCAGCGTACGCCAGAAACATTCGAACGGCCTCAAGTCTTGCCACTGGTGCGAAAGATTCCTGAAGTCGACACCTTCTTCTTGACTGAAACCTTTAGCAACCAACCGAGGTTTGTTCCGAATAACCGTGCCATCAGCATCCAACTTGTTCTTCCAGATCAATTTGAGTCGGACAACGTATACCCCATCCGGTCTTTCTACCAGTTCCCAAACCTCAAGACGCTTGAATTGTTCAAGTTCTTCTTGCATCGACTCAATCCAATTGTAGTAGGTTAGGGCTTCTTTAATATTTTTAGGTCCTGCTTGATAGACAGTGAGTGCATAAATGCATGTTTCACCATCTGTGTGGAGTCTTTTACGTGTCATCGCTGGATTTTCTGGGTTTCCAATCACATTCACTAAGGGGTGATCCTTAGTCCACTTGTGGGTTGAAGGGTAGTGTTGAAAATTTTGATGCAAATTTGACGGATCCAAATTGCTCGTTGAAGACTCGGCAATATCTGGAATGGTGGGAGCCGGAGCAAATGGATTGAAGAATGCGTTTCCGTCATAATTTGCGGGTGTAGGTACTTCAGAAGATAAAGAAGGATCATCAGCTACAGTCACAGTATTTGAAGCTGTTTGTTCTACTGATGATGATGTTTCTGTTGGTGGTGCATCTTCAGCAACTGTTGTTGTAGTAGTTACTTTTGTATCAGGTGCTTGAATATTGACGGGTTATGCAGTGGAACTGGTGGATACTTCAGAAGCATGACTAATGAGAGAATCTTCAAATAGCGGACCAAACAAATCTTCCAAGTCCTTGCGATTGAGAGAAAGATGTGCAGCTGATTGATCAGGGAAGTTCAGACGGTTAGAATCGGGTCCTAAGCTGTTTTGCTCAGAAGCCATATCCATGAGTTCATCAAAATGAGCGTGTATGGTCCCTTGAATTTCTCGGGTTCGACGGTTCCAGATACGAAATCCTTTCGAATTCTCACAATATCCAACAAAAATCCCTATATCATCTTTGGCTTTTAACTTTCCAAGGTCATCACGATCATTATTTGGGTAACAAAGGACCCCAAATACATGAAAGTAATTTATGTTCGGTTTTCATCTATGAATAAGTTCATATGGGGTTTTGTTGTGCCTTTTGGTGATCATACAACGGTTTTGGGTGTAGCAGGTGGTGGAGACAGCTTCAGCCCAGAGGTAATCTGGTAACTGAGCATTTATCAACATCGTTCTTCCGGCTTCCACTAACGTTCGGTTTTGTCTTTCAACAACTCCGTTCTGTTCTGGGCTGCGTGCAATTGATGTTTGATGTTTAATTCCTACTTTCTCAAAGAACTCACGAAGAGTGTGATTCTTAAATTCGGTTCCATTGTCTGTTCTGATTTTTCTGACGGTGTTGCGGAGCTGAACCTGAATTTTGGTGAGAAAGGTGATGATCATCGAAGGAGCTTGATCTTTGGTGTGAAGAAAGTAGACCCAAGTCCATCTCGAAAAGTCATCTACGATTACCAATATATACCGCTTCCCATTGATTGTCTGAACACGCATTGGGCCAAAAATATCCATATGAAGAAGTTGTAGTACATGATCTGTACTGTGCTTGGTTTTTGGAGGAAAATGAGCACGAGTACTCTTCCCTTGTTCACAAGCTGAACAGGGGTGATCTTTGGCATACCAGAATCTTGGAAGACCATCGACTAACTTGTGACGAGCAAGCTCAGTCATTGTTTTGAAATTCAAGTGAGACAAACGTTTATGCCATAGCCATGCTTTTGTATAATGGGCCTTGGAGAGCAAGCAAATTGGAGAAGATACGGTCATATCTGACAAGGAAATGGTGTAAAGACTTGTTCCGCATTTTTCTGTCATAAGATCGTTTCCTTGTAGGTCTCGAACAAAGCAGGTTTTCTCCCTAAATTCAACTTCGAAGTCCCCATCACAAAACTGCCCTACGGAGAAAAGGTTATGTCCAAGGCCTTCAACGTAGTATACACGGCTTATTTTGATGTTTTCGTTGACATAGTCCCCATATCCCATGATAGCAGCAAAGTGGTCATTCCCGAATCTGACAGTTCCTATGAACTTTGCGACAAAGTTTACTAGAAGCTTAGGGTTGCCTGTCATGTGTCGGGAACACCCGCTATCAATAATCCAAAGGACGATTTGAACGACCTGCATCACAAGAAGATGATACAGATGGAAAGTTGGTAACGGTGGATCCCGTTGGGTTAGTAACACAGTTTTTAAGCATCTTTGGTACCCAAGTAAAACTAGGTTTATGCTGTAGCCATCGCTGCCATGTCCAACTAGATTCTGCTTTCTTCCTAGTGAATGCACTTGGTGATTGGATTGTTCTAGGTGCAGCTATGGTCTTGTCAACGGTGGTCTTAGAAACTACTTTTGGCGGTTTTCCTAAAATGGACTTAGCAGCGGTAGTGAACGTAGAGGAAATGCCATTAGTACGTTTCTGTGTACAAGACAAAAGGGTTTTTGCAACACATTTTTGATGATTACCAGACAAAATACTAGTATGAAAAAACACACAATAAGCATCAACGATAACATCATTCAGAACATTCATAGATTTAGCATTTGTTACATCACATTTAGAATTACACTTTGTAAAGTTGGATTCTACTTTAGACATAACATGCATCTTATTCATATTCCTAGTGTGAACTTCTACTTCTTGAGTTTTAGGGGAGCCGCTCTTAGGTTTCCAGACACTACTCTTCTTTTTACTCTTTTTGGTCTTCGATCTGCTAACCTTAGGAGGGGTGCCTAGTCCTGTAGAAGTTGAAGCATGCACATTAGTGGTCTGTGGAGATGCTTTCTTAGATGTCTCATCTACTTGATACATGCCTGGTGCAATCACATTCTACTGTACAAATTTCCCTTTTTCAAGTACTTTGAGTTTCTATTTCAACTCAATGATGATGTGTTTTTGTTCTTGAACTTTTGAATCCAATTCTCTGTTTAAACGAACAGTGTCATTTCTGTTTTTGCAAACTCCATCAATGTCCTTTTCATATTCAGAAATTTGATGTTTTAAAACAGCATTTTCTTTTTCAATATTTTGAACTTTGAAAGCATGACTTTTTTGAAAGGACAATGACTCTTTTTGGCTTTGTAATTTTAACTCAAAGTTAAGACTCTGAGTCTGACACCATTGCAGTTTTTGGTTGAGTTGGAAAATTTCTTTTGAAAATTTGGTTTCCACATCATCATTGACTTTTCGAAGTCTCTCATTTTCTCGTTTCAAATTATTAATCTCAAGTTGCAACATCTCAGTAGCAACGTTATGGACATCAACAATCATTTCATTACATGACAGATAAATGGAATTCTTGATCACATATATTATATCAAAACATAGCACATTCTCCAAGAGTCGATCTGCTTCGTTTTTCAAAGCTTTGTTTTGACATTTTTGTTTTAAGATCTTGTTTTCTGTTGCTTCAAAAATGTTCATCATGGATGCAATCTCTGTTTGAAGTTCCTGTTCCCAATGTGTAGCACAAAGTCTCAAGTGTTGAACGTGTGGCAAAAGTTGCTTTTGAAAAACTTCTCTCTTTTATTTCTCATAGGGAGAAAGAAAAGTAGAGACTTTGATCTCTGAGTTTCGTTCAATTGCATCTTCCAAAAGTTTTATGTCTTCCATGAATGTATTAAAATATCTAAGGACACGACATTGTTTTGGCATTGGGGCAATAGCACCCCGATTTGGTAAAGGGCCATTAACTTATGCTACTTTGGTTACTGGAACAACTTCAGAACTTTCATTCTTTTCAATTAAAGACCATGTTTGTTCTAATTTATCTTTTTGAGGTACAAAAGTGTCACTAATATGAGGGACTCTTGAGTAGTCATAAGGTTTATTAAAGTGGACATTACTCATTTTAGATAGACTCTCGTCCTCTTGTTCCATTTCCTCTTCATTATTATACACAATAACACGCATGAAAGAATCATCAAATAAATGCTCTTCATTGTATAACTTTGGATTGTCCTTGAGTGCTTTATGTAAAAAACTTGGTTGGTCACTCCCAATTGCAAAGCCATATCCTTGGGGATTTGGTTTGACAGTTAATTTCTGAATAGTGGTTACAGATTCACCAGTTTTATACACAATGTTTTGAAATTCTTTAAGTTTGGATTCCAACGCAACAATTTCCTCAAGGTAAGAATCAACTCGTTTCCTTGAAACTTCTTTTTGTTCAAGAAGATCATCTTTATAGGTTGACAACTCCGTTTTTGTTTTAGAAAGTTCAGAGTGTAAGATGTCAACTTGTTTTTGAAAATCTAATCTTTCTTGTTCTTTTTGAGAAAGTAATTCATTTTTGGAAACGGTTAACTCACGTACTTGATGTTCTAAATCTTTTGTTTTCACATATGATTGTTGGAATGCAACCTCAAAGCTTTCCTCCCGTTTTTCTTTATTTTCATAATTTGAAAGTTGAAGTTTGTAGCACTCAAGATCCTTGGTTAACAATGCAACTTTTGCTTTCAGATTTCTATTTATTTCATTGCACTTATCAATTTGGGATTTTTGTGCATCTAATTGTGTTTGGGTGGTCAAAAGCAAGGTCATGAGCTTTGGATCTCTATCGTGCAAAAGATCATCTTGTTCAATGTGAGCATTGTTATCATCATCAAGAGGATTATCAAATGAAACAACGGGGTTAATTTGATCTTCATCAAGTGTAACTACGGTGTTTATTTGGTCATCGTCTTGAGAGGATAACGATGAGTCATTTTGAACAACATTTTCGTCAGTAGATGCAGATGCAGAGGGTGATACAATTTCATGAATGAGTCATTCAGATTCAGGTACCTGAGACAAGCCGTCGGTATCATAAACCGGGCTTGTTTCACCCATATGCATTTCTTGCATGTTAGCCATCAACATTACAGCTGCATTTGCCTCCAAATCTTCCACGTTATCGTCCGAGTATGCATTGGCCATAAAGTTGTGCTCCTTCTTAGTCAAAGTGCCACTAGCTTCATCTTTCAGAGCCAGAAGAAAAGCCTCTTTGTGATAGATACTACCTCTGGTTCTTGGCTTGGGGCAAGCATTGGCTAGATGACCTTTCCCTCCATAATTATAGCATTTGATCATGGTGTTTCCAATCCCAGTATTCCCTGTCTCAACAATTTCTTCCCTCCTCTGTGTGTTACCAATGTTGTTCCGACTATTCCCAGCTGAGTTAAACCTCTGTCCACCTAAATTTCCCATATAGCTACCCGAACCAAATCTCTGAGAAGATGTGTTTTGAATTTCAACCCTGCCATCATGAACAACTACCTGATTCTGTGTGTTGGATGAAGACCTAAGACGGTTGTTGGATTTGTTTGAAAATTTGCTGAAAACTCTAGCAATCAAGGCAAATCCTTCGTCCAACGAGTTGAAAGCATCATCTTCATTGTTGTTATCATTTGAGTAGAACATAGAATCGGTGTTGTCATATGAAACCAGTTGATTATCAGCTTGTTGCGGTGATGCTTCATATGGAACGATTTGGTTTGAAGTCTGTGAGGGAAAAGAAGATTGATGTTGTGGTTGGACAAAACTTTGGTTTGGTTGTGGTGCAAAGTGAGATTGAGTAATCAAAGCAAGTGATTTTGGAGTTAATGATGGTGAGTAACCTCCATGAGCTACTCTGTCTTTGTCAACTTCTGATTGGTGATGCTTCAAATAATCATACAGCAACCCATATGAGGCGTTGTGTAGATTCTTGGCTTGTCGAACGAAAGTCACATACTTTTGCCAATCAGGTCCGAGACAACTCAGGAACTTAGTATTCACAGCAATCCTTGGTAGTATGATGTTGTGACGTTCAAGTCATTGATGATATTGGTAAACCGGTGGTAGTAAGACTCTAAGGATTCACCGGCTTCAATCATGAACATGGTGTATTCTAAATAGAGCTTAGATTCCATGTCCTCTTGGTTTAACTCTGTTCCTTCCATTAGAAGATGTACATGTTCCCACATCTCTTTTGTAGTCTTTTGTGCATCGATACTTCGAAAGATAGGATTTGGAATTCCTTGAAGTATGTAAGACATGGCAAATTCATTTGCTTCTTGTTGAAGGACTTGTTCTGTTGTGAGTTGAGCAACAGGAAAAGGGGTAACAGTTGCTTCTCTTGGAGGAATGGCAGTGGGATCGCAAGGAACCGTTGTAGTAGGTACTGGATATGTTCCTTCAATGATTACCTTCTTAAAGTACTTTCCATGGGGTTTCTTGAGTTCGATAAACCGGAGAAATTGACTTGCCATTGTACATAGTTCCCTGGTGTTAGCATTGGAGGTGTATCCAAAAGATCTTGCTTCATGTCTGGATTGTTGACTGCTGATTGATTCGCACATTTGGTCAAACCAGTGAGGTTGTTTTGGTGGGAGTTGGTAAGTCTGCATTGGTTATTGATGAATGATTTGTTGCTGAGGGACTTGTTGTTGAGGGAAAAATTGATGTTGGTGCACGAAAACTTGTTGTTGAGGATATTGTAGTTGATGAAATTGTTGTTGCTGATGATATTGTCGTTGTTGATACTGCTGTTGCTGATTGTAAAAGTAGTTGTAATTTGGTGGTTGAGACATTCTTGTGTTCTTGTGGATCTTTTAGACAATTAAGATGTGTGTTATGAGTTATGAAGTTTGGTTTTGGTTAAGTGGTGTTCTTGTTCAATTCCTATAGAATACTGTTCACAAGCAATTTCGATAACACTGTTTCCAATTTCGATAACACTGTTCACACTTGCCAATTTTGATAAGGATCTGAATTTCAATAAGGTTCTGAATTTCCATAACTTCAGCAATTTCGATAGAAGTAGACAATTCCGATAGAACTGGAAATTTCGAGAGCTTATCGAAATTACAATTCCTATAATTTTCTCAATATCTTATACAAGATATGAGATTTGCCTCCAAGTCGAAGTATTTTAATAAACTTATACAAGCAAGGAAAATACTGAACACCAATTTCGATAAACCCTTAAACTGTTGAATTTCGATAAACCCTTGCTGACAATTTCGATAAACCCTAGTGACAATTTCGATAAATCCTTATACAAGGAATTTCGATAAACCCTTGCTGACAATTTCGATAAACCCTAGCGATGACAATTTCGATAAACCCTCTATTTCACCAATTTCGATAAAACGCCAACTTTTTCAAATCACTTTTACGTCTAGAAAAAGATGTTTTAATCGAATGTTTTTGGTTCAAAACGCTTAATAACACGTAAATATTAAGAGAGTTTCAATCTTTAACGTCTAAACCAAAATTTGGTGAATTTCGATAATAAGCAACGAATGAAAACTAGTGTTAATCTAATAAAATTCGAACAAGAAAGCAACTTGCTGATATAAATAATGCCTAAACACGTTATTAATATTTTTCGATATCTATACGTTTTGATAATCACAAAATGTAAAATCATTAATCGGAAAATTATGACGTAAACAAGTATTTAGTTGTAAATATCTATTTCTACAACTCAAATCACTTAAGGTATGAATGAACTAATGCTTAATGCATTATATGATCAAAGGAACATTTTCTTAATAACTAGATTTTTTATAAAACATCAAAAACATTTTATATATTTTTGAAAAACATTTTTGGTATTAAATAAAAATGTTAAATCTTTTATAAAAATATGAATTCAAATTTTTAACCAAAATCAGTTTAAATGTTCCAGAAAAACCTTCCCCACAAAAGGACAAAATTGGCCAACGTTCAGTAGGGGCGGCCCCCTTAATTTTGCTAGGCGGCCCCCTTAATAATTAAGGGGACCGCCCCCGCTCCAGTAGGCCTCCAGCTGTCCAGTTTTTCTCTTATAAATACCAGCCTTCTCCTGGATTTTTACTCACCTTTTGCACACTAAAACTTTATGTTCTAAATCCTTTCTAAACATTGTAAATCCTTTGATCATATTTTCTTTAGCATTGGTTTCTAAGTGATCCAAGCTTCCACCACCAAAAGTGCAAAAGAAGAACTCTACTTCAACTAGTGAAGAAGTTTTATTACTTACCTCATTCAATTGTGTTGTTGTGTAAAGTGTTGTATAGTTGTGATTAGTAGATCTAAGTGTAATTACGTAGTGGTGTTGTAAATTAGTTGTGAAGTAGTTGTGAATAAGTAGTTGTGAAGTAGTTGTGAATAAGTAGTCGTGAAGTAGTCGTGAAGAAGAAGTCGTGAAGAAGTCGTGAAGCCGTTGTGAAGCTGTCGTGAAGAAGTCGTGATTAAGTCGTGTAGAAGTTGTGCATAAGTTGTGAGATTGGTTCTAGCTACGATTAGGACTCGACATCTAGCTTTGTGTCGTTAAGCCGGTGTAAGCTAAAGTTGTGTAAGGTTTCTCCGCCATAAGGGAGTTTGTTGACATAGTGAAGAAAACTCTCGAGTAGGTGACTCGAGGAGTGGAGTAGGGCAAGGAAGGTGTCCTTGTAGCCGAACCACTATAAATCTCCGTGTTGTGGTTTGATCTTTCCATCTCTCTCTCTTATTTCATTATATTTACCTTACTTGCATTACTTATCTATATTTGTTTATATATGTTCATATTGATCAAGAGTTGAATTCACATAAGAAAGAATCGAAGTTTTAAAAAGTAAACAAAAGTTTTCATCAATTAAAAAGACGTAAAACTATTCAACCCCCCTTCTAGTTTTCCACAATTGGTATCAAGAGCCAGGTCAAACAAGATTTTTAAAATAAACTGTATTTTAAAACTTGAAACGATCTATGGAATCTGAAAAATATTTAGAAGGGCAATCTATGCAAAGACCACCACTATTTGAAAGTGATGGATTTTTATATTGGAAAAATCGATTCGAAACTTATTTGAAGTCAAAAGATCTAGATCTTTGGCATGTTATTACTAATGGTGATTTTTTACCTATTCAACATAATCTTGAAACTAAAAAGGATGAAATTGTACCTTTTGAAAAACAAAGTGATGATTTAAAAAGAAAACTTTCTAAAAATAATGAGGCTAAAATGGTTATTTATAATGCGTTACCACGTAAAGAATACGAAAGAATCTTTATGTGCGAACCGCAAAAGAAATTTGGAATTCTTTACTAATAACTCACCAAGGTAATAGTCAAGTCAAAGATAATAAAATAGATCTTCTTGTTCAACAATATGAACAATTCACGATTCTGAAAGAGGAATCAATTGATAATGCATTTGCTAGATTTAACACAATCATCACAAGTTTAAAGGCACTTGATGAGAGTTTTTCTAGTAAGAATTTTGTCAGGAAATTCCTTAGGGCTCTTCATCCAAAATGGCGAGCTAAAGTTACGGCGATTGAAGAATCAAAGAACTTGTCAACTCTTCAACTTGACGAGTTGATTGGCAACTTGAAAGTCTACGAAGCAATAATCAAGAAAGACTTCGAGATGGTCAAAGGAAAGAAAGAGAAAAGCAAGTCAATCGCGTTGAAAGCTAGGAAAGCATCAAGTGACGAGGATAGCTCAACTTCTGAAAGTGATGATGAAGAATATGCCATGGCCGTAAGAGACTTCAAGAAGTTTTTCAAAAGACGAGGAAGATTCGTTAGACAACCACATGACAAAAGGAAAACACTCCAAAGAAACAAAGACGACAAAGGTAGCAAGAGCGAGAGGAAGTGTTTCAAATGCGGTGATCCAAATCATCTCATTGGAAGATGTCCTATGATGTCAAAGGAGCAAAACCAAAAGGCGTTCATTGGAGGAGCATGGAGTGACAGTGAAGAAGACGAGAAAGAAACCACAAAAGAGGAGAAGTGTCTTATGGCTAAGACATCAAGTGAGGTACGTTCCGAAACCGAACACTTTAGTGATGAAAATTTATCATTAGATGAAAAAGACCTAGATAACAAATATAATAGGTTATGTATATTAGGTCAAAAAGTAATGACTAAAAATAAATCACTAAAACACATAAATAACCAATTAGAAAAAGAAATACTAGAATTAAAAATTAAACTACATAACTTAGAAAAAGGCAAAGAAGTCTTTGAATGTAAAAATTGTCAAGAAACTAAAAATGAAAACGAAATACTTAAGGAAGAAATTTGTAGACTTAACAAATTTGAAAATAGTAGTAATTCTCTTAGGGATATAATAAGCATTCAAAGAATGTCAGGAGATAAAATTGGATTAGGATTTAACTCAACTAAGGCTACAACTAGTGAAACTAAAAATGTAAAGTTTGAAAGTGAAACTAGTAATCAAAACATATTGGAGTCAAAGCCTAAATATATACTTATAAAAGATAGAAAAATACCCATAGCCAATAATGAGGAAATAAAAGCTTTCTACAAACCATCTTTAAAAACTGAAGTAGAAAACTCTAAACCAAAGCTTAGGTCAAAAACACCTCCTCCTAGAAGACCACCTAGTCCTCAACCTCGGCCTAAAACACCTCAACCTAAAAGAAACCAAAATAGACCAAACCGTCATAATAATAGTTACCCAATGTGGAATTACACGAATCCACCAAGCTTCAATCCTTGGGGAATACTTCCACCATACATGCATCCTAGTCAACTACAACCCATTTTTGGTTCAAACAACTTTGGATCAATGAGACAATGGGGACCAAGTGGCTAAATTGCTATCTCATTGGATTATTGGCATCTCTTCCTTGATTGACTTCTACAAGTCAAACATAAACGCTTTGAAGCGCTTGAAGACCACGTGTTGAAGACTAAAAGGTACGCCCCTCTTTCATGTTCATCATTATGTGCGTTGATTAATGAACTAGCAAATTGCATGCCCCCATAAGTTTTAATGCCTAGTTTAGTTAGTACTTGTATGGTAGTTAGTAGATAATCACTTATACATATACATAATATAAATATATACATATATATAAATATATCCGCACATAACCTAGATACGTCATTTGTTGACTATCTAGAACTAAAAGAAATTGTTCGTCCTCGAACCTTTTCTTCCCCCTTTGCCTCTTTTGAACTTTAACGTTCAACACGAAAATCTTCCGTGTCCACTGTCACATAACTCATGGTGATGAAGAGAAGTGAGTTAAGTGGATTAACGTAGAAGTAGCACTTTGACCGTCGAGTCAAGAAAACTATGGATGAAACAAACTCCCGTCGCCGTCAGCACCTATCTCCGTCATTACCTCATCATTTCTTAACTCCATTCAACATCCCACGTTTACACACAAAATATATATATATATATATATATATATATATATATATATATATATATATATATATATATATATATATATATATATATATATATTATATATATATATATATATATATATATATATATATATATATATATATATATAATGCACTTTTACTCTCACCCCTTAACACATTTGTCGACTTGACATCTTGATCATTTTATCCAAAATTCTCAAGAAATGTTTTCTTAACGAAATGTTAATAAAATGTCAAGTATTCCTTCCTCGTGCCATTAAAACCCAACGTATTTTTGATATATAATAAATCTATATATATATATATATACATAAAATTATTTTGCTATCAGAAACTAAACCCGAACTAATTCCAAGTTTGGTAGGCGGCCCCCTTAATGTTTAAGGGGACCGGCTAGTAAACGGGGGCGGTCCCCTTAATAATTAAGGGGACCGGCCTACTGTAGCTTCCAAAAACGTTTTTCTTCCAAAAATCTTTACCAAACATCCCACTTTTCAAACACACCCATACTTGCTGCTGCTGTGAACGAACCTCAACTCAAAAACCATTCACCAAATCACCATCTCCGACTAATTTCGCAAGGGGCAAACACTTGTATCTTGATTAGCAACACATTTTGTAAGTTTTCTAATTCACATTTCATCTAATTCCATTCAATTTTGAGTCTAATCATAATTAGGTCTTTTACTAAACTTTCTTTTAATCCAAATTTTGTTAAAATTAAGTCTAGAAATCTTATAACCAAATGCTCCCCATAGGATTAGAATGCTTAATCAACCTAGAAACTAAGTAATTAAAAAACCATTATGTCAAACTAATCACTCCTTTTCAAAACTAATCACATTGTTGAATTATGCCATAAACACTTGTTAAAACTAATCACATTGGTTTATTACAACTCACAAATCCTAAAAATATATTTTTCGAATCATAAAAAATGTTTTTGTTAAATGTAAGAGAGTGTTTGGATTAGGAGCTAGAATCATCGAAATTTGATCAAAATTAAGTTCATAACTACTTGTCAAGTTTATAAACACGCAATTAGTTGTTTTAAGTCATCAAGATACATAATTCATATGTATATTGAAATTTTACTAGTTATTTTCTTATTTAAAGGAGTGTTTGGCACAACATTTTGAAAGAATTTTTTTTTGAGTCAAAATCTAAGTTACTTAAAATAAACACTCGTAAGAAATAGCTAGATATACAATCCAATGTTTGTCTAGCCACATTTCAAAGTAGCTTATGACGTATAAAAGAACGTTCGGATATTTTTGATTTCTTATCATAATGTCCCTATAACTATTCTTTAACATCATAAAATACATTTTAAGCGAGTTAAAAATTAAAACTAAGGAACATTGTAAACTAATTCTTAGGATTTAAGTTTTAGAGTCGAAGTATGTTTACGTTCCACATAAGTAGCATATATAATATATGCATGTCATTTTCTTATTTTTCTTTGTTGCTTTCTTGTATAGGTGAAAATGCCCAAAACTACAGTCGGTGATGTCTCAAAAACAAAAGAATACATTCCTAAAGTCTCTGCCACTCCAGGCATTTCTCCCGCTGTTGCTTGTTTCTATCGTCCCATTGAAGAGAGAAATATTCATGAAGGGAGAGTTGTCTATCCATCGTTCTATGAATCCGACTATATCGAACGAATGTTTTCCAACGTTCGTCTTGATTGTCTCTACAAAATCAATGAGCTTATCATTCCCCGCTTTGTTCTTGACTTCTATAGCCAAGTGACGGTGCAAACCGATCCCAATGGTTGTATCCTCATATCCTTTATGATTCAACACGAATTCATTACTCTTACTCTCGCTCAATTCGGTCAAATTCTAGGAATCCCCTACTCCGGTCAAGTTGTCTTCTCTAATGAGTGGGATCTCTCATCTCTTGAGCAATATCGACCTCAACAGGGTCCTTACTACTCTGAGATTCCATCCTCTGAAGAAATTCGTCAATATCTTGGGCTAGATCGTGGTACGACTAGCCGGAGGATCAAGTCAAAAGATGTTGACATCCATGCTAACCAAATCCTCCTCAAGGAGTTACGCCTCGACATAAAGCGTTGGGAAGAACTCATTCGTGAAAATGCGTTCGGTACCGGTGGTCACCGTGATCATGTCACGGCGAGCATAGCTCATATGTTGTATTGTATTGTCGCGGAACAGCCGTACAATTTGGCATATCTCTTTGTCTTCCGTATCATGTCCGCCAAAAACACTCATAATGCAAATCTTCCGTATGGCATGTTTCTCACTCGCCTCTATAATCATGTCATGATGCATTATCCACATCTTCAGAGTCCAATTTATGAGTCTGTTCAACCGGTCCTTAATCCACTTGTTCGTGTCCGTGAACGTCGCCCTCGAAGCGACAAGGGAAAATCTCGTAAATCTGCCTCACTTCCACCTCGTGGTTCCACGTCACATCGAGGAGACGATGATGATGATGATGAGGAGGAGGGCACAACACATGCTAGTACCCCATCACCTAGGACCTTCGTTCAAAATCTTCCGGATCTTGATTACACCGAGTATCAAGTTCCTTCTCCTTCCGAACGAACAGACGAACTACTGTTTGAAAGACAAACCGAACTACTCAACACCACATAGCAGATGCACCAAGAAGTACGAGGCGGTTTCAAGTCTATTGGAAAGACACTTGGAAGGATGTTTGGAAAGAAGAAGAAATAGACATGTTGGATGAGTGTTTAGTTGATTATTATCGATGTTATGATTAGACATTTATATGTAGTATTATTATCTTAACATTTGTTTGCTATGACTTTTATTATGTTAGATGATAAACTTATTAGAACTAAGCTACTAGTTTATTTGATATAATATGCCTATGCTTCTAATATGATTTTTTTTCTAGTCTCAAATATGTATATTATTTTAATATGCAATTGATAATATTTAATCATTCTTGATGTACATGATCCAAATGGAACTTGCTGCAAAAACACCCTAAAGATGACCTTTTTCTGGAAATTTTTCAAATTTGGTCGCCTGGAAAAACACCAGATGGGCGGCCCCCTTAATTTCTTAGGCGGTCCCCTTAATTTTAAGGGGGCCGCCCAACAATTAAGGGGACCGGCCATCTGGACAGTAAAATTTACTGTTTTCTTTTGCATATTGTGACCACTTTTACCTAGCCCCAGCTACCATTTCTCCTTATGGACGAACTGGTATTGGAATCTTCCTACAAAACCTCAAAAATCAACCTAAACAAACCACATTTTCATACTATAAATTCCCTCCATACAATCACCTCTCATTCCATCATCCTTCATCATCCAAAACCACCATGTTATCACCAAAACCCTCCATCTCTAAGACTCCAAGGAAGCAAAGACTTGTTATCATACCACCAAAACAACCCTTCATAGACCTAACCCAAGATGACATCAAAACTCCATCACCACCACCTCAAAATTCATCCCCAAGTGCACCTAATGCACCATCAAAAACACCCTCCACCCATGGAGCTTCATCTTCCTCCATTCCATCCACTTCATCCATCAATGAGTACATCCACACTCACCTAACATCATCACCAAGAGCATCATCACCACCATCCACTCAAGAACCTTCATACACCCAACTTGCCATTTCCTTATCACCCATCACACCCCTTGATGCTCACTTTTCACCATCACCAACCCCACAACCATTCTTTCCTATACCTTGGGCAATGCTTGAAGCCCATGGTGATAATTGTCTTTGTTGCATCCATAACCGGACCTTAATCTTTGGTCTTAGAGATGAGATACACTACATGTTTTCATCTCTTGAAAACATGATTGCCAACCCACCACCACCACCTCCTCCACCTCCTTCACCCACTACACCACCACCACCTCCATTTTCACCCAATTAAGCATATGCAATGCTTAAAAATAATTTTTCAAAACCTTCTTGTAAGCAAACTCCATGGAAGACCATGTACTTCTAGGACGATTATGTAGTTTCATTCGTTGTTTTTGTTTGTATGCTTGCATGCTTCATGTTGTAATCTTTTGGTTGTGTATTTATACACAACACTTTTATTAAATGAATGATCTTATTCTATATGCTTGCTTATTGTTGTTACATATACTTGTGCTTCTAACATTTTTTTTGCAAGCGTTCCATAGCTCGTTTCCTTGGTGCCCCCAAACGAGGGGGAGTACACATCAAGGGGGAGTTCTCGTCCCGACAAATTTAGATTCCAAAACTTGTCGGCTTAACCTTTTTGATTCTACAAAAAGGGGGAGAAATAGATGTAAACTCACTAAATGCTTGTCTAAAAACTAATTTTTAGATTTAATGAGTTTAGATTTTGTAATCATCAAAAAGGGGGAGATTGTTGATATAAATAATGTCTAAACACGTTATTAATATTTTTCGATATCTCTACGTTTTGATAATCACAAAATGTAAAATCATTAATCAAAAAATTATGACGTAAACAAGTATTTAGTTGTAAATATCTATTTCTACAACTCAAATCACTTAAGGTATGAATGAACTAATGCTTAATGCATTATATGATCAAAGGAACATTTTCTTAATAACTAGATTTTTTATAAAACATCAAAAACATTTTATATATTTTTGAAAAACATTTTTGGTATTAAATAAAAATGTTTAATCTTTTATAAAAATATGAATTCAAATTTTTAACCAAAATCAGTTTAAATGTTCCAGAAAAACCTTCCCCACAAAAGGACAAAATTGGCCAACGTTCAGTAGGGGCGGCCCCCTTAATTTTGCTAGGCGGCCCCCTTAATAATTAAGGGGACCGCCCCCTATTTAAGGGGACCGCCCCCGCTCCAGTAGGCCTCCAGCTGTCCAGTTTTTCTCCTATAAATACCAGCCTTCTCCTGGATTTTTACTCACCTTTTGCACACTAAAACTTTCTGTTCTAAATCCTTTCTAAACATTGTAAATCCTTTGATCATATTTTCTTAAGCATTGGTTTCTAAGTGATCCAAGCTTCCACCACCAAAAGTGCAAAAGAAGAACTCTACTTCAACTAGTGAAGAAGTGTTATTACTTACCTCATTCAATTGTGTTGTTGTGTAAAGTGTTGTATAGTTGTGATTAGTAGATCTAAGTGTAATTACGTAGTGGTGTTGTAAATTAGTTGTGAAGTAGTTGTGAATAAGTAGTCGTGAAGAAGAAGTCGTGAAGAAGTCGTGAAGCCGTTGTGAAGCTGTCGTGAAGAAGTCGTGATTAAGTCGTGTAGAAGTTGTGCATAAGTTGTGAGATTGGTTCTAGCTACGATTAGGACTCGACATCTAGCTTTGTGTCGTTAAGCCGATGTAAGCTAAAGTTGTGTAAGGTTTCTCCGCCATAAGGGAGTTTGTTGACATAGTGAAGAAAACTCTCGAGTAGGTGACTCGAGGAGTGGAGTAGGGCAAGGAAGGTGTCCTTGTAGCCGAACCACTATAAATCTCCGTGTTGTGGTTTGATCTTTCCATATCTCTCTCTTATTTCATTATATTTACCTTACTTGCATTACTTATCTATATTTGTTTATATATGTTCATATTGATCAAGAGTTGAATTCACATAAGAAAGAATCGAAGTTTTAAAAAGTAAACAAAAGTTTTCATAAATTAAAAAGACGTAAAACTATTCAACCCCCCTTCTAGTTTTCCACACAACTTTCGACTATAAACCTAATCTCTACTCACTATAACTATCTTTTCACTTTACAAGTGCCAAGATAAGTGAAAGAAATGAGACTTTTTTCGCAAAATAACCACTAAAAACCAAATGTAAACTGCTAAACCAAACGTATAAATGAAAATAACGATTGAATCTACTCTAAAACACACAACTAATTATCTTCTAGCAAATGATACCACTTGTTAGGTCCTATTCTAGTTATAACACAAGATCTACTCAACGTATAAACTAATAAACACACGTACAACTACTTAACCAATAAACCATAGATCGAATGATAAAGAGAATGAGAAGTATGAGATGAAGAGAAGGTTGATATTATTTCACTCGAAAAATAAGCAAAGGTTCGGTACAAGAGCTAATAATCCAACAAGGAAAAATGAGACATAAGCATCCTATTTATAGGCAAATGTTAGGGCAACATTTGCCTATTATTTCTAGAAGCTAAATCATTGGATCCCACGGCCCATGGGCTCCTTATGAGCCGTGAGACATAAACTAAACATAGAGCCCATATTTAGCAACTTAATTTATATAAATGGCCAAGACTTGAAATGTATTCAAACGTGTTCCCAACAGAGACACATTGTTTCACACTCGTGTGACACGGTGTGCATCGAAACTCATTTCAAACGAGTCATTTTTGTTGTTTTCGAGTGGGTTTGGTGTGGAAAACGTAGAGGGGGGGGGGGTGAAAACGTTTCCGTTTAAAAACTTAAAAACTTTTGTATCAAGCACCCGATCAAGTGTGACTTAATATGAAAAGTATGAACACTAGTTTTACTAGAACTAATGTTAATATAAAGAAAAAAGTAAGGCATGTCACATTAACACAAACTTAGACATATTAGGAATAACATGCCATGAGACAAACACAACTAACATGATATAAGCAACAAACCACACAAATATAAATGCAATGCAAAGTATAAATGTAAAGTGGTAATGCAAGAATAAACGTAAAGAGATAAGTAAAGAAAGCGCAAACCGGACACGAAGATTTATAGTGGTTCGGTCACGAAGCTCCTCTTCGCCTTACTCCACTCCCCTAGTACCCAACTCGAGAGTTACTCCACTAATCAACAACCTCCCTTCTCGGCGGAGAAAACCATACAACATTGCTTACAATATTTTCCGACACTAAGCTAGATGTCGAGTTCTTCTTCGGGTACAACCAAACCCGTTATGTTTTATGGCCCAACATAATAAACCTTGTGTTTTAAGGCCTAAACACATAAACCGCGTCGCTTACATTATTTTCCGACACTAAGCTAGATGTCGAGTACTAATCTAGCTAGTACCAATCTCACTCACGATCTACCCGATCCTCAGAAATCACACAAGCTACAAGATCCACATGATCTACACTCGATCTACCCGATCTACTCACGATCTACCCGATCCTCATGATATACACGATCAACCCTATCTTCACACGATCTACCCGATCTACTCACTATCAACACAAGCTACACAAGATCTCCCCGATCTCTAAAAGATCACAATGATCCACACAAGATGACTAAACAAGACAGTGACAACTTGATGTATGTCTAGATACAACAAGTAAACAACAAGTAATGCAAGTGCACTACACAATGACTCTAACACCTTGTATCTTCTTGATACTTTGTGTTCTTCTCTTGGACTAATAGAGGAATGAAGGTGATCTTTGGTTGGATGAAAGAATCACTCTTAAACAAAAGAAAACTCTCTAAATGATCAAAGAAAGTGATCTAACTAAGAAGGTATTAAACCAGAGAAAACTGACTGGAAAAATCAAGGTGGAAGTGTAAAATGGTCCAATATCTATAGGCAAAGAAAAAAAACTAGCCGTTACATACGGACGGTACCACTAAATACCCGAGGGTACCACTAAATTTAGTGGTACCGTACCAGACAAGGGACGCTCCAGTTTTTGTTTTTAGTGGTGAAGGTTTATTTGGGGAAGTTTGGAGCTGATTTGTGGGGAATAATAGCTGTTGGGATTTTTAAACCAATTTTTCAAAATAAAACATTTATTTTTAATTCAAAAATAATTTGTAAAATGTATTTTTGAAAAAATGTTTTGTCACATTAAAAATGTGAAGTTTAGAACAAAAAAATTATTTCTTTGATCATCCGTCAAGTTTAAATTTGTTTGTTCATACCTTGAGTGATTTACGTCGGGATGGAAATCAACGACTCTGTTGAGGCATACTTGAGACGTCGAGAGATGTTGATGTAAGTATGCATTGATGATTTGGGTTTACAAGTAACTTGTGCATTTTACGTTATGCATTACAAGTTACATGTTTGTCATTATTAAAATTGAAGAAATCGTTTAGTTTAAGTATCGTAATATTTGCACTAACAATCTCCCCCTTTTTGATGATGACAAATATGTAAACCGTGACACATAGTAAAATTTAAAAGTTACCTGTCGAAGCAAAAAGGTAGTTGCCTCAAGCCCTCCCTTCAATTCACTCCCTACTCCCCCTTATTACACTACTTTCCTTTCTTCCCAAAAAGGCGAGCTTGCATAATCCCAGTGAAGTCTTCTATCACCACTATTAGAAAGACTCCGTGCTATGTATTCAAATACTCCCGAGCTCCCCCTAGCTCAATACATCCCTATGACGATTGAATCCCCTTGTTTATTTACCTTAGTATCTAGCAGATCCATGGATCAAATTCTTATAAAGGCTTTTCCTACATCAAGGGTTAGCTTCGTGCAACGTAATATATAAAAGAATAGGAGCAACATTATAGGGATAGAGTACTCATTGCAAGACATGCAAAGGTTAAACTATGTTAAAGTGTAGCTACCAAAAAGAAATGAGTTTGATGAGGTATGTGAGCATATCAAAGTAAGCTAGAGGTTACACTAATGATGAAAGTGTGCTAAGAGGATAAAAACAAAGAAGAAAGCCCAAGAAAGTTGAGCGACCAAAAAAAATGAATGCATATTGCAATTTAAAGACACTTGAGTGTCACAACCCGACCGACAACCTAAGGTGTAATGGTTCTATCAATCACACTAACAAGAACGAGATTCATTCATTGACTGACACACAAAATGACTTCTTCCAAGTTGTCATTGGGAAGGCGAGTTCTAACAAACCTTTTGAACGACATAATCATCTACCTAAGATGATTGGTGTTAAGGATAGTTTGTTGAAAGGACATACTCTAAATGAGGTAGATATATGTCATTACTATTATGGCAAGTCATGCCATAAAGTGGACTCGATGGAAGTTATACTAAAAAAAATAAGAATGAGAACGACACGCACCAAGATATTAGTGGAAATGACTCCATACGATGGGAAATTGTTGGATTTGACCTTTGATAAAAGGTGGGAAAAGACGGTTTAGATTAATATATCGTTTGCACTGGCAATGAGATGCATGATATATTTCAAAGGAGAAAAAGAAAATGTGCATGTGATCCTAACAGGATTGTGGGCGAATATCTCTAACAGAGTTGAGGTAACGAAGTTCTAGAATTCTAGTTTTGGATGATCCTAGTTGTGAGTTAGAGATTATTTGGTGTATGAAGGATTTTGTGTGATCGTGTAGTTTATACACATTGGGTTTAATGATTGTGAGGATTGAAGGTTATTAAACTAACTATCACTATCAAGAGTGAAGGATAGTTGTGAGGTTTGAGTGTAATGATCGATGGGTTGAAGGTTCTTAAACTAAATATCACTATCAAAAGTGAAGTTTAGTTGTAAAGGTCGAGTGTGATGATGAATGATATTAATGTGAGGTTTGATGTGAGGGTTGAAGGTGTTTATATAGAACAAATATCTAGGTGGTCTTAAAGAGTAGAGGTTAGGAAGCTAGAACCGCTTGTTGTTTTGTGACTGAGGTTTTGCTAAGTAGTGGGTACTTAGGAGGTGAATGTTTTAGTAGAGAATTCTAGGGAATAAGAACCACATTTGTGTGTTCTTAAGAGTGTTTGGTGAAGGACTATATGAGTGTGTTTTTGCTCCCCCTTAATCGATGACCATCCGGACAAGATGTGTTGGAAAAAGAAAAAAAAATAAAGAGGAGAACAAACGTTGACGGAAGCGATGAGCTTAGTAACGTCATGAAAAGTGGTGGATAACATACAATAAACTTCACCTTTGAAGTCACGTAGCTCTTCTCAATCATTGTGAATAGTCATAGAGCATTCATATGATGAGACATGTGATTACGTGGAAATCTGCTAAGGGTTAAGAAGATAGAATCTTCAAGGTTGTGGAGTTAGTGATAAGGTTCTAGTGGGGTTATCTTTGATAGAAGAAACTATGCTGATGAAGAAGGGTTATCTCAACTTATCCTAGCAGTTCTTCGCTTGAAGTGTGTGGAAGATGAGTGGGATGTGAAAGCATTGGTAGTGTAGAACGAAGGTTGAGAATTGTAGATAAGTTGAGAAGATAATGGTTATGGAAGTAACTAAACATATGGTGTGTTTAGTACCATGCGGAAGTGAAAGGGAAAAAAAGCTAAGGAATTAGAAGATAGGCAGAATCTATTCTGATAGGAGACGGTTCTGGTTCAAGACTACAACGAGTGGGTTTTGATAGTGCTTTTGAAACTGTGAGAATTGAAAACAAAATAAACTGTCTCAGCCGATAACGGTCCGACGGTACCGTTAAATTTAGCGGTACCGTCCCTTATTTAAGGGTACCGTGACCTGCAGAGGTCAGTTTTGACCCAGAATTTGATGTTTGACAAAGAAATTTCACATATGTTGTGATTTTTCTGGACCTTAGATTAAAGGAATTTATACCAAATAAATTCTTTTATGAATGAACCCAATGGGATTTAATGAACGTTGATCGAGAACGAGAGATGACATTTAATTGCATTTCGTAAATTAAATATACTTTAAATATTTCGGATGAAATGTTTAAGTTGTCATTGGAAGCATGAGAGGATTTGACTCTAATCTTAAGAGGATTTAATGAATAAACCTCGCTGATTTAGTGAGAGTTTTAGACACGATGAGAGAATTTATACCTAATAAATTCTTTTTATGAGATAGACGAGACTAGACGAGAAGAGATGACTTTAGTATTTCCAAGGAAATATTTAAGTAGTCATTAGAGGGATTTGAAGGATGACTTTAATATTTCCAATGAAATATTTAGATAGCCATAAGACGAGATTCGGAAGAATAAGAGTATCAACATACTCTTGGCGAGATAGGATGGTACGTTTGTTTTGTACCCTAAAACCGATGGATAAGTTCAATCCTCATTATTTATGAGGTGAGCTTGACGACAAACCACGATGACAAAACTATGGGGATAAGAGGAACTAACGGAAATGAATATACTTGGTCTTAAGAAGTGTATATTCACACGAGAATGAAAGGAACTACTAATCACTTATGTAGTAACTCGTGAGTCCTTTGTCACCCGAAGGTTGATGTTAGCTTTTAGCTTTTGATGAGCGTTTTAACATATGTTGTTAAAAGACTTTAATATGATGTTTCGGATATGACATTCAACAATTGCGATCGCAAGTTAAACTTACTTGAATATTTCAGATGAAATATTTAAGTTGTCAAACCTACTCCGAGTTCTACTAGGTTTGTATCTAACCTCCCCATGACAAAGGGTGTATTACTTGGAAGAAAGCGAAATGATGACCAAGGAATTAGGACAATTTCGTGACTACTTTAACTTATAGGTTTTGACACTAGTGTATGACTATATGACGTCTAAGAGTTCATAGTGATAGGCATACCTAATTCATTATGTGTTAAAATGACATAGTGTGGGTGCAAAATTTACAAGCAAATCATGTAAAATGCACATAAGGAATAAATTCACACATCATGCAAAAAATGATAATCATTTAGCATTTAAGAACATGAAGACATTCAATCATATCTTACGAGAACATGTTATCATTTTGAAACACATATGTGGGATGCAAGTAATATAGGTTCGCTAAGGAGGATCCTAATTACTACTTGTTCAAAATGAAATCCGAATGGGAGATAAAGTTCACTGATGTAAACTATCTTTAGTCAAATGTACGATTGAAAATTTTTCAAGTTAGAGAATGAGTATGAGACTATCACTAGTGGTGCTCAATTCAGGCTAAACACGACCATTTTTACGGGTTATACCACGAACCCAATTTCTCTCCTCGAAGCAATTCAACCGTTAGGTCAAATTGAATTTCTAGTGCGATAGGTTCTCCAGTAGTCATTCTCATGTTAGAAAAATTCAAATTCCTATATTTGACTATCGAAGTATAGCAAAGTTGATATTAGCTTATTTTGCTAATACATGGCCTAATATGACTCAACTAACCATATTTTGAAAGTCGGTTAAGAAGATGACATGTCTTACACAACTCCTAACAAAGGCAAGCAAAATGTTTTAATTTCGTGTTTGAGATTTAGAGGTTATTTGGTGGAGATGGTGCATTTTATGATCTCTTGGATAACATCTTTGTTTGTTGAGTTGTTACATGTTATTTTAACATGATTTGGTTTTCTAGAACCAACAGATGCTCTAATGTGATACAATGTAGAATATACTACATCGAGAGTGTTTCAAGAATGCTCCTTTGCATATCTTGAGAAAAAATCTAGTAAAGGTTACTTACCTCAATAGATCTTGTGAGTATTATATGATGTATGACTGAAATGAGACATATTGTATCTTTCATCAAATATGATTTTCTAAGAGGAAACTTATCACTCTTATGAATGCTTAGTAAAACAAGTATATTGGGAACACATTTCATAATATCAAGTATTGGTCATAGTTTATGTAATAGGTTGCTTTTCTATTAAGGCCTTTATGTTTGTTTTAAGGTTCGGCCTATGTAGAAGACCCATGGGCCGTGGCCTTTTATTTATTTCTATTATTAGGGCAACGCCCCATCTTATTGTAAACACTATAAATAGCCTTTCTCGTGATGAGAAGGGTGTTGGTTCTTGTTGGTTATTGATTAACAAAGTTTATTATTCATTTACAAGTTTTATCCATTCTCTCTCTCTCTAACTTTCTCTCTCTAGATCCGTGACTTGTGTGATAGACTTGTGACCTAACAAGTGGTATCAATCACCAAGGGATAGATTAGGTTTATTTAGATTAGATTTGGTAGAAAATTTGAAGATTTTTGTCTCGCAATCCTTCGACTTAGGCTGGTTCTTCGAGTAAGACAGTTGAAGTTCTTCGAGTTAGAAGTGATTCTTCAACTTAGTCTTCGAGTAAGCTTAGGTTCTTCGAGTAAGACAGTTGAAGTTCTTCGAGTTAGAAGTTATTCTTCAACTTAGTTTTCAACTAAGATTAGGTTCTTCAAGCAAGACTTCGAGTTAGAAGTTTTTCTTCGAGGAAGCTTCTTCGAGTAATGTTTACTCTTAAGTTCTGTTTATATTTTCCGAGTTAGGAAATTAGAAATTCTTCACTTATAATCCTTCAACTAAGGGATTATATACTTCGTGAAATTCTACTCTTCGAGTAAGGATTCTTCGAGTAAGGTTTCTTCGAGTAAGGTTTCTTCGATTAACAAAGTTCTGTTTATACTTTCCGAGTTAGGAAATCAGAACTTATAAGGATTTAACTTCTTTGAGTAAGGGGCCATATAATTCTTCATACTTTAGTCTTCGAGTAAGGAATTGAATCTTCAAGTAACCATTCTTCAAGTAAGGAGCTTCGAGTAAGAACTTAATTCTTCGATTAAGGACTTTTCTTCACATCTTCTACTTAGAGATCTAAATTACAACAACAACCTTCTTTATCCTAAAAAGATCCATCATCCACAAGTTACTTTACTTCTACATAATGTCTCAACCACCGAACTACAATTACTTTTACAATCAACAACATCAGTATCATCAGAAAAAATAGTATCCTCAACAACCACAGTATCTTCAACAACAACTCTTCATGCAACAACATCAATTCTTCCCACAACAACAACCATATCAACAACAACCAATGCAATATTTTCCACTTCCTGCAAAACCACCGCATTTGTTTGATCAGATGTGTGAAGCCATTAGTAGTCAGCAATCAAGGCATCAAGCTGGATCACTTGACATACCTCCTATACTCACTCCTGGTAACTATGTTCAATGGGCAAGTCGATTATGAAGGTTCATCAAACTCAAGAAACCACATGGCAAATACATGAAAATGGCTATCATCGAAGGTCCATTCCAAAACGCCAACTACAACGGTTCTTGGAGATCCAAATGCTATTCCTTCAAGAGAAACAACTGTGACCCCCATTCCTAATGCTCAACTTACTACAGAGAAAATACTTCATCGTGAAGCAAATGAACTTGCAATGTCATACATTCTTAAGGGAATACCTAATTCAATCTTTCAAAGTATTGATGCTCAGAAAACTGCTAAGGACATATGGGAACACGTTCATCTCCTAATGGAAGGCACTGAACTGAACCAAGAAGACATGGAATCCAAACTCTACCTTGAATACACAATGTTCATGATTGAGTCAGGGTAATCACTAGAGTCTTATTACCATCGGTTTACAAACATCATTAATGACTTGGATAGACACAACATTGTTTTACCAAGGATTGCCATCAACACAAAGTTTCTCAGCTGTCTTGGTCCAGATTGGCAAAAGTACGTCACGTTTTTTTGTCAAGCCAAAAACCTCCACAATGCATCTTATGGTTTGTTGTATGATTATCTGAAGCACCATCAGTCTGAAGTTGACAAAGATCAAGCTCTTCGTGGTACTTATTTACCTTCAACAACACCAAACTCACTGGCACTAATAGCTCAATCTCACTTTGCTCCACCTCTATAGTCAAACCAGGCTTATGTCCAACAGCAACATCATTTTAACTATCCTTAACAAACCTCTTCCACCCAACTCATTCCATATGATTCAACACAACAATCAACTGCAAATCAACTAGTCCCCTACGACAACACTAATACCATGCTCTACACCAATACAAACAGTGACGAAGATGATGCATTCAACTCTTTGAATGAAGGATTTACACTCATTGCTCGTGCTTTCAGCAAATTCTCTAACAAATCCAACAGTCGTCTCCGCACTTCATCCAACACAAGGAATCAAGCTATTGTACAAGATGGGCGAGTTGAAATTCAGAATCGTGCTTATGGAAGAATTGGATCAGGGGGTTATATGGGTAACTGAGGAAATGGACAAAGGTTTATTGCAGCTAGTGGAAGTCGAAACAATGCAGGTGCTCCTCAGAGAAGGGTTGAAATAGTTGAGACTGGGAATCAAGGGAATGGGAATACAATGGTTAAGTGTTACAAATGCAATGGGAAAGGTCATCTGGCTAATGCATGTCCCAAACCTAGAACAAGAGGCAGTGAGTTTCACAAGCAGGCACTACTTCTTGCTCTTAAGGATAAATCTGGGGGCACTCTCACTGAGAAAGAAAATAGCTTCAAGGCAAATGCATATTCTAATGATGAAATGGGAGACTTGGAAGCAAATGCAGTTGTGATGCTAATGGCAAACATGCAGGAATTGCACATGAGTGACATAGGCCCAGTATATGATACTGACGGTCTGTCTCAGGTACCTGATTCGACATGTCTAATACATGAATTTGTGATGCGTGGTTTTGCGACCTTACAACAGGTTTTACCTCTTGAGGGATCTCAAGAGGCTTGCAATCCCCACCAGGCAGTGTACCTGACCGATGTAGTATAGTGAAGTGGCAAGTACCGGGGGATTGATCTTTCTCTAGGGGAATAGTGTCGTTAGGATTGAAAAACTACTCTAATAGGTCTAAGGGTGAGAGAAGATTCTTTTTGTATTTTTATATTTTTATGAAAGCAAGTAAAATCTCGGGTTTGAAGGAGTGGGCGGAATTAGTTGCTAGTCAACTAACCCAAATAACTACGAATGCAAATAAAATAAAATAACTGAAAATGAAAATGTTGTGAAACTTATATGGAGAGAAATGTGTTTACTTAGATTTCCTTACTCCCTAACTATCTTTTACCGGTTGATTAGTGTGTATTAATTGTGTGGATGACGGGTGTATTCCTTAATACCAATCGTGGGGTGGCGTACGTACTTCCCCAACTCTACAAGCTCCTACTTCACTCCTATGTCGAGCCGGCTAAGAAGCTCCTAACATGGGATCACTAGAATTCGCTCATGCATTAAATACAACCATAAAAACCTTAGTACGCATTGGTTCATGTTTCTTAAGACGTTCAAGCAAGTTACCGAATAGGAGGTTAGCCAGTTTTCTTAAGCCTAACATCGATAAACAATCATCCAATACAATTAATAACACACCAACAACGAATAATCAATAGTTAGGTTTCATTAGATCTAAGCAAACACAAGATAAATCTAGCCTAGCATGTTAATTAAAAGACAAGAACAAGATATAATCAAACAACACATAGACATATTGATTGATTAAGTGATTACTTATCTTCAATTAAACATGGGAGATCCAAGGGTATAAAAACCCTTAAAAATGGCAGAAATTCGTCTTAGGGTTTCTCCTCACAAAGTTGCACACTAATGACAAAAAATTGCAAAACTATATATAGAACTTAGTAGCTGACGACGTCACGTTATAGATCTTGACGCCGTCACCTCGCCGTGGCTAGGGTTCCCGGATGGTCTTCCTGACGCCGTCCCTCTTTAATCCTCCAAAATCCGCTCTGGCCTATCAAGGGTTGACGCCGTCTCTCTTTAACTTAAACCGTGATGGCCTTGATCACCTTAAAGGGTGACGCCGTCAGACTTTCCATTGCAAAACTCTCTGGCGCGTCACGTGTATTTTTCATATCCACCTCTTTTGCCAAGCCATGACGCCGTCAGGAGCAATCCTTGACGCCGTCAAGTGTACTTTTCCAGCAGCTTTGGAGACTTTGTCGTTTTCTTCACTTTTATGCTCCAAAAACGTCCAAAATGCTTCCTTTTCCAGATTTCTTCTCCAAAGTACCTAAAATGACAAAAGGAACAATTTAGGGCAATATTTGATCAAATAAATATGATTTAGGGCTTAAATGACCCCCTAAAAGCGGTACACTTTTCGACATGTCTACTTCATGAATTTGTATCACCATCTGCATCTACATCAGACGAGGAGCAAGTTGTTCAAAATGAGTCATGATTATCTCCTCAAAAAGATGAACAAATGAACACAGTGGTTACATTTGATGAAGATCAAATTAACACAATTGTTACATTTGATGATCCAATTGATGACGATCACAATGATCAAATTGAACAAAATGATCTTTCTCTTGGTCCAGATCCAGAACTCTTGACCTTGCTATTGACCACCCAAACCTAGTTGGACTCACAAAAATCTCAGATTGATAAATGCAATGAGATCAACAGAAACTTAAAAGCAAAAGTTGCATTATTAACTAAGGATCTTGAGTGCTATAAAATACAACTCACAAATTTTGAAACAAAATAAAAACGAGAACAAAGTTTTGAAGTTGCATTCCAAAAATCTTATGTCAAAGAACAAGATTTACAACATCAAATACGAGAATTAACTGCTTCCAAAAACAACTTGGTTTCTCAAATGGAACAAGAAAAATTAGAATTCAAACAACAGGTTGAACATCTCAATTCTGAACTTTCAAAAACAAAAACAGATTTGTCAACTTGTCAAACTAATTTTTATGAACATAAATAAGTGTCTAGGAAACGAATTGATTCTTATCTTGATGAAATCGTTGATTTGGAAAGTAAGTTAAAAGAGTTTCAAAAAGTTGTTTATAAAACTGGTGAGTCGGTAACAACAATTCAAAAGTTTACTCTAAAGCAAAATCCCCAAGGTTATGATTTTGCTATTGGTGATGACAAACCACGTTTTCTACACAAAGCACTCAAGGAAAATCCAAAGTTGTATAGTCTAGAACATCTCTTTAAGGATTCAATTATGTGTGTTGTTGTACATAACTGTGAGGAAGAACAGGAACAGGAAGAAGAGAGTCAATCAAAAATGAGCAATGTTAAATTTAATAAACCATTTGATTATTCAAAAGTACCTCATATTTTTGACACCTTCGTTCCTCAAAAAGATACAACAGAACAATCATGGTTTGTAATGCAAATTAATGAATCTTCTTCTGAGGTTGGTCCTGTTAAACCAGTGGCACAAATAAATGGTCATTTACCTACTTCTAGGGTAATTGCACCATTACCAAAACGATGTCTTGTACTTAGATATTTTGATACGTTTATGGAAGACATCAAATTTTTGGAACAAGTAATTGAACATAATTCTGAGATAACAGTTTCCACTTTTCTATCTCCTAATGAAAAAGAAAAGAGAGAAATTTTTCAAAAACAATTTTTACTATATGTTCAACATTTGCGTCTTTCAATGCAACATAAAATGCGATCTCAAAACAAAAACATCAAAACAAAGTTTTACAAAAAGAAGCTGATCGACTCTTGGAAGATTTTCTAAGTTCTGGTATTATCTCTGTGTTCATGAATTCCATTTATGTGTCTTGTAATGCTATGCTTGTTGATGATCACACTGCTGACACTGAAACGTTGAGACATGAAACTATGAATTTAAAAAGAGAAAATGAGAGATTTGTTAAACTCAATGATGATGTGCAAAGTAAACTTTCAGAAGAAAATTTTCAACTCAATCAGAAGCTGCAATGGTGTCAAACTCAGAGTCTTGATTTTGAATTAAAATTGAAAAGTCAAAAAGAAACAATGTCCTCTTAGAACAGTCACGCATCCAAACTTAAGAATCTTGAAAATGAAAATGTTATTTTAAAAAGTCAAATTTTCACATATAAAAAGGACATCGATGAACTTTGTCAAAATTGGAATGACACCGTTCGCTTAAATAGAGAACTCGATTCAAAAATTCGACAAAAGAATCACATCATCATTGAACTCAAAGAGAAAATTCAATTACTTAAAAAAGAAAAGTTTGTTCACACAAATGTGATTGCACCAGGAATGTACAAAATGGACACAACACCTAGGCAAACATCCCCTCAGACTACTAATTTGAATGCTTCCACTTCTACAGGAATAGTCACCCCTCCTAGCGTTAGCAGATTCAATCATTAGAGCAACAAAAAGAAGACTAGTATCTGGCAACGTAGGAGCGGAACACTAAAAGACCAAGAAGTAGAAGACCACCTTAGGAGTTTGAATAAAACGCATGTTGCGTCTGATTTAGAATCGAACTTAAAAATTTGTAATTCTAATCTTGATGTAACGAATGCTAAGACTTTGAATGTTTTGAATGTTGATGCATCTTGTGTGTTCTGTCGTAAAAGCATGTTATCTGGTAATCATAAGAAGTGTGTTACAAAATCTCTTTTATCTCGTAATAAGAAACGTACATATGGCATTCCCTCTAGGCCCACTATTGCTTCTAAGTTTATACTAGGAAAACCGCCAACTGTAGTTTCCAAGAATGCCGTAGACACACCCATAGTTGCGAATACAACTCCTAAGACATCCCTTCACCTAGCGAATTCGCTAAGAAGAAAGCAAAAATTAGTTGGACATGGCAACGTTGGTTACAAAAGAAACCTAGTTTTACATGGCTACCTAAAGTGATTAATAACTGTGTTACTAACCTAACATGTTCCACCATTACCATCACTCTATCTTCGTCGTCTTCATGTGATGCAGGTGGTTCAAGTTGTTCTATGGATTATTGATAGCGGCTGTTCCCGACATATGACAGGCAATCTTAAACTTTTAGTAAACTTTGTTGCAAAGTTCATCGGTACTATCAGATTCGGGAATGATCATTTCGCTGCTATCATGAGCTATGGAGCTTATTTCAATGGCAACATCGAAATTAGTCGTGTTTACTATGTCGAAGGCCTTGGTCACAACATTTTCTTAGTCGGTCAATTTTGTGATGGGGATTTGGAAGTAGCATTTCGGAAGAAAACTAGTTTCGTTCGTGATTTACAAGGAAAAAATCGAATGTCGGGCAAACGTGGAACTAGTCTTTACACCATCCCAATGTCTGATATGACCGATTCTTCTCCTATTTGTCTACTCTCCAAAGCACACTCGACAAAATCTTGGTTATTGCACAAACGACTATCTCCTCTGAATTTCAAAACCATGACTGAACTTGCATGTCACAAACTAGTCGATGATCTTCCAAGGGTTCGAAATGTAAAAGATCACTTATGTCCACCTTGTGAACAAGGAAAAAGTACTCGTGCACATTTCCCTTCAAAAACAGAACACAGTACTGATCACGTTCTTCAACTGCTTCATATGGATCTGTGTGGCCCTATGCGGGTACAAACGATAAACGGTAAACGCTACATTTTGGTAATTGTCGATGACTTCTCCAGATAAACTTGGGTCTACTTTCTCCGAAGCAAAGATCAAGATCCTTCAATGATCATCACCTTTCTCACAAAAATTCAAGTTCAGCTACGTAATACAGTCAGAACAGACAATGGAACTTAATTCAAGAATCAAACTCTTCGAGATTATTTTGAGAAATTGGGAATTGAACATCAAACATCTATTGCAAGAAGTCCAGAACAGAATGGGGTTGTCGAAAGACGCAACAGGACGTTAGTTGAAGTTGCAAGAACAATGTTAATCAATGCTCAATTACCTGATTACCTATGGGAAGAAGCTGTATCAACTGCAAGTTATACACAAAACCGTTGCATGATCACCAAATGGCATCACAAAACTCCTTATGAGATTATTCACAACCGAAAACCGAATATAAATTACTTTCATGTATTTGGTGCTCTTTGTTACCCAAATAATGATCGTGATGATTTTGTAAAACTCAAAGCCAAAGCTGACATTGGTATCTTCATTGGATATTGTGAGAACTCCAAAGGTTTTCGAATCTGGAATCGTCGTACTAGACAAATTCAGGAGACTATTTATGCTAATTTCGATGAGCTTACAGAGATTGCTTCTGAGCAAAACAGCTTAGGACCCGCAACCAACCGTCTAAATTTTCTAGATCAATCAGCTGCACCAATTTCCCTCAACCGTAAGGAATTAGAAACCTTGTTTGCTCCACTATTCGATGATTCTTTTGCAAGTCGTGCACCAGATGTATCTACAAGTTGCGCTGCTCAACCTGATAAAAATCCTATACCTGATATACCTACTACAACAACAACAGTTGCTGCAGATGCACCTCCAACTGAATCTCCATCAACAGAAGAACAAACTGCTTCCAACACTGAGAATGCAGCTGAAGATCTACAACAACAAGAAGTACCCGCACCTGCAAATTATGACGGAAATGCATTTTTTAATCCATTTGCTCTGACTCCAACCATTCCCGATATTGCTGAGTCGTCTACACACAACTTGGATCTATCTAGTATGCACAATATTTTTCAACATTACCCTTCAAAACACAAATGGATAAGAGATCATCCCTTAGTAAATGTGATTGGTAATCCAAATAATCCAGTCATGACACGACAAAGACTTCACACGGATGGTGAAACATGCATTTATGCACTTACCGTCAGTCAAGTAGAACCAAAGAACATTAAAGAAGCCATGACTTATGACAATTGGATTGAATCAATGCAAGAAGAACTCGATCAATTCAAACGTCTTGAAGTCTGGGAATTGGTAGAAAGACCCGATGGAGTTTATGTTTTCGAACTTACACGGATTTGGAAAAACAAACTTGATGCTAATGGAACAGTAATTTGTAACAAAATGGCGTCTGGTTGCAAAAGGCTTCAGCCAAGAAGAAGGCATTGACTTTGAAGAATCCTTTGCACCAGCGGCTAGATTTGAAGTTGTTCGCATGTTTCTGGCGTATGCAGCCCACAAGAACATCACCGTTTATCAAATGGACGTGAAAACTGCATTTCTGAATGAGAAACTCTATGAAGAAGTGTATGTCACATAACCAGAGGGCTTCATTGATCCAGATCATCCTGATCATGTGTACAGACTCAAGAAAGCCCTTTACGGCCTTAAACAACCCCCGAGGGTATGGTACGAAAAACTGTCCGCATTCTTACTTGCTAATCACTTTACCAAAGGATCCGTTGATCCCACACTGTTTATTTAAAAACACGGGGAGGACATCTTAATTGCTAAATTTATGTGGATGACATCATTTTTAGTTCAACACATAAAAAGTACTCAAATGCTTTTGCAAAATTAATGAAACAAAATTTTGAGATGTCTATGATGGGTGAACTTACGTTCTTCTTAGGACTTCAAGTTCATCAATCCCCCCGTGGTATTTTTCTAAAGCTGGATGCTGATTTACATGGTACACCAGTTGACCCTAAAAAATATCGTAGTATGATTGGGTCCCTCATGTATCTAACAGCCAGCAGACCAGATATAGTTTTTGCTGTATACCTATGCTCCGGTTATCAGTATCGACCAACTGAAAGACACCTCTCTGAGGTTAAAAGAATCCTTCGATACATAAAGGGAACCATCCATTTGGGGATCTGGTATCCGAAGGATTCTGGTTTTGAACTAATCGCTTTTTCAGATGCTGATCATGCAGGATGTTTAGATACACGTAAAAGTACATCTGGAGGAGTGCAGTTTCTAGGAGACAAACTTGTATCTTGGCAGTCAAAGAAGCAGGATTGCACCTCATTGTCATCTACAGAATCCGAATATGTGGCCATGTCAGCATGTTGTGCTCAAGTTTTTTGGATGAGATCACAGCTGATGGACTACGGTTACATTTTCAACAAGATTCCCATGTACTGCGACTCCAAGAGTACCATTGTCATCTCATGCAACACGGTTCAACATTCGAAGTCAAAACATATCGCACTTCGATATCATTTCATCAAAGAGCATGTTGAACAGGGTACAATTGAATTATATTTTGTGGGTATTGAATACCAATTAACGGACTTATTCACCAAAGCCTTGCCCCATGCAAGATTTGTGGAATTAGTTCACCAAATTGGTATGTGGTGTTTGACTCCAGATGATTTGAACAACTTTCTTAAATACAACTGAGAAAGTCAAACACCAAACTCTTTTTATAAATATCTTATTCAAAAATACAAAAAGATTTTTTCATTATTACATTTTCTTAAAAAAAGAATAATAATAAAAGAAAAACAATTTTCATCTCTTTTCAAGTGAGCAAAATTCAAAGCAAATCAAAATATGCTCTTGATATTCACATTTAATCAATTTTTGATCATGAACATATTTTGAGGGGGAGAATTTTTATGAATTTTGCATACTCTTATCAAAATCTTCATCATTTAAAAAAATCTTCATCATGCAACATTTTCGTGATCTCTTGAACTAAAAATTTGACAAAGTTTTAAAAATATTTGTTAGTTTAAGGGGGAGAAATGTAAATTACAAAAGTTAACAAACATTTGGACCAAGGATATAACAACAACAAACCTCAAGGATTGTTGTTGTCAATTGTCAAAAGATTGTTACATAAGGACTGTGTTTGATGGGAAATACGAGTTAAGGGACTAAAATTGACAATTTTTAAAAATGTTCCCTATATAAGCAACATACTCAGTAATTTTTTTAAAACACACAAACTCATAACCGTACTAACTTATCGCCATTTTTAAACCTTCAATACAAGCTTTTTTAATCTTCTCAAATTTCACGATTGTAAGTGTTATACTAATTCATTTATGCATGATTAACACTCGCCTAAATTTTTGAATCATTTCTGTGGCTTAATTGCTTAATCGAAGAATTAGGGTTTAAGGCATAAATTTGGGCATTTTAGTGTGTGTTAGGTTTTAGTCTAATTAAATTAGTTCTTTAGCTTAACATCATAATTAAGATTTCTCATTGCTTGTTAATTGGTATTTTAAACATCAGTGAATGAAAAGTTGAATGTTTTAGGGTTTAAGTGGTCGTATGCATTGCTGCTACTTCGGGGAGTATTGTGTTTGTGTTTTGAGTAGTTGGTTATGTTTATATGAGTCCCTTAAACATGCGCCATAAGCCTTGTAACCTAAATCAAACACAAGTTCTAAGTCGAAGAAATTCATATTGCATAATAATCTTTTGTGGCCAATGTGTTTGTTTGCTTAGATTTCTGGGGACTAGGACTTGTTTAGAATGTGTTTAGGAAGGTACTTGATGCTTGCATGGTCCCTGAATCAGTCTAATATTGAAATTGATTAAGTATGAAATTCTTCGAGTAAGGAAGAATTTCTTCGACTAAGGAAGAATGTCTTCGAGTTAGAAGGAAAATTTTCCTTACTTAGAAAATTTTATGAAATTCTTCGAGTAAGAGATTAATTTCTTTTACCTAGAATTTTATTATAAAATCCTTCAAGTAAGGAAAAGTTCTTCGACTTAGAAATCTTTTCTTACATTCTTCTAGTAAGCAAAATTTCTTTGACTAAGAAATTTTTCCTTACATTCTTCGAGTAAGGAAAAATTTTTCGACTAAGAAATTTTTCTTAAACTCTTCGAGTAAGGAAACATTCTTCGACTAAGAAATTTTTCTTAAATTCTTCGAGTAAGAAAACATTATTCGACTAAGAAATTTTTATCAAATTCTTCAAGCAAGTGTGCAGTTTCTTCAAGTAAGGATTTCATACAGTTTCTCCGAGTTAGGAGGGTTTCAAAATTTTCGAGTAAGGAAAATGGTTATCTCCTATTAAGGGCTGTTGTTTTCAAAAATTTTCCTAAATCCTTCGACTAAGGATGTTTTTCACCCTTTCTTCGAGTAAGCTGATTTTTCAGACTTGTAAAATTTTTCAAATATAGAAATGTGTCAAGTTGAACAATTGTGTTTGCTCTTATATGGTTGTTTATTCATTGTGATCCTATTATTCATGATCATCATATCACTTAGGTATAGATCATGTAATAAATGACTTACACTAACACAAATATGCAATTTCCATTGTGTTTCTTTGTTGGTGTTTGTACTACTCAGGTTCACAATGTCTCAGGGATCCATAGCAAGGAATGTAACACCCCAACCCGACAAGGGTAAAGATATCACAAAAATGGTTTCATATCAGATCAAAACAAAGCATAAATTTACAGTAATACAAGAATCTCAAAGGTTACAAATGAAATACTCAAATTACAAGGTTACAAATGTGAATACAAATTCTAAAAATATAATATCTTCTAATCAACTCTAATCCAGAATAACTATCAAGTCTTCTAAGTCCAAGGTACTCTCCACTCATTCCCAGCTCCCTACTAAACCTGCCGCAGGAAAAGAAATGCGGCTGAGCTTAAAAAGCCCAGTGAACAGATATATATAAACGAAAACGAAAGCAAAAGGAAACGAACATATATGGTATAGTGCAATGGAATAACATAAGGTATAGACAAAGGTACAAAGTAAGAAAGGGAAAAGGGAAGGTCAGTAATCCACCACGAGCCCGAACACGAACCAAATATAGTAACCATGTCTTCATAATCATATAGAGGGGAGACCTCTCAGATAATCAGATAATATGAGGGGTGTCCTCATTCTTCAAATGGAGTAGCTAACTCCCGAACTTGTGAAAGACGTGGATTGCACCCAGCATCAGTCACCGAACAATATATAATATCAAACCATGTTAAATCCACTAATACGAACACGAACCTAGGATGCATCCATACGCCCCCCGAACAATATACTGGCCATAATAAATGTAGTGTGCACATAATAATCAAATGGGGACGGTGTGGAACATCACTCGACCACACTGGAGTCATGCCATTGGTGCATCAATGACACGGCCATGTTACCTTCATGGCTAGGAAACGAACTTGGCTCGGGTATCAAACTGAAGGGTCAAAGGTCAAAGGTCCAAATCATAGCAAAGGTTCAAATAGTCTAAGTCATCGAATCATGGTCAAAGTCCCAATATCAAAGCAAAGGTTCAAATAGTCTAAGTCATCATCGGAGGTTCAAAATCAAATGGTTCATTTAAAGTAATCTTTATCAAATGATTTTCATAAAAATAATCTTTAATAACGGTTTTCACAAAAGTAGTCTTTAAACGTAGTTTTCATAAAAGCTTAGCCAAATTCCAATTAAAAGTGGTAGCGCATATTTCATAAACGTCATTTTAAAAATAGTTTTTCCTCAAAACATTTCCATGATATAATTGAAAAGGTTTTCACATCTAGTTACCAAAATCAAATGAATCCTCGAAGTATCAAGTGAGTCGAATGCTAATATCACAAGGTAACGAACGAATATCAAATGGATCATTATAGAGGCTCAAAGCAAAAGGGTCATATCAAACATCAAAGTCTAAATGAATCAAACAAACGAACCAAAGTGTAGGGGAAACATAGCAATGGCTTAGGGAATCTTAAAACGAATCAAGATAAATGAGTCATGATAGGAGAAACACACCCTTACTGAAGAAGGGTAGAATATCTGTACCTTATACCGCAAATGCAAACATATCTAAAGATCGGAAACAACTCCATCTCCAACGAATCTACACGCATACATGGTCGTCTTAATATTAATATCATCTTCAAATCAGATTTCTCATTTTAGTCGGCTTTCCACTTTTAGTAACTTTCCATTTATAGCAGGTTTCCAAAATTAGTAAGTTTTCATTTTTAGAAAGTTTCCTTATTTAGCAAATTTCCATAATTAAACAAATTCCACAAAGTAATTAGATTAAGTCATTAATTAAGCCTCATTATGGAAATAGGGTACATTTTAGCAAGTTATAAAAGTTTAGGGTTAATTATAACAAGTTTCCATAGCTTAGGGTTTTAAATGTAAATATTCCAAAGTTAAAGGTTTAACATGAAAATATCACAAGTTACTCATTTTAAATCATATGCCATCCAGAATTACACTTTTAACCCTTTAGGTTTCACAATTTACAATTTACACCCTTTAGTTAATTTAATTACAAAATAAACCCTATAATTACATAAATCACAATTTAGTCCTTATCATATTAACACATCAAGCCTTTTATTTTACCAAATTACATAATATACCCTCTAAATTAATATGTGGTACGAATGCCCCTTTCAAATTTCATAATTTACAAAACTAGTCCCTTTAGTTTCCAAAATCTATAATTCGAAATCATATTTATATATAATTACGCATTAAGCCCTTTAAACATTCAAAATTACACATTACACCCTCTATATCATTATTTATTCGAATCACCTTCAAGTTTCTAGAATTTACACTTTTAGTCCCTCTATTTTTATTTAATTCCAATTCGAACACTTATTTACCAAATAAACCCTTTTCTTGCAAATTTTACACATAGCACCCTTGTATTATATTTTATTCGACAAATATCAGGTCCAAAGTATATTCTAAAAATAACCCTCAAGTTTTAGAAATTACAAAACACACCCTAAACCTTTTATTTTCTAATCGGTTTACACTTTAAATCCATAAACCCTAACCCTAATTTATCCAATCATTACCAATCATCAAGACATCATTAGGACACATTAATTTATCAAATCTAGGTCGAAAATCCAAGCCCTAATTCGTTCTATTGGTTTTTTATTATTTTTCTCGTTTTCTTATTAAACCCGGTTATAAAAATAAAATCGACATGGCTAATATAGGCTACAACAAATCGAATGAGTATTTTTCCAGTGATGTATAGATCGTATAGAGCCCAAATAAAATAGGTTTCAAACCCAGAAAATTCGTATGGTTTATTTTAGATTTTATGCACGTTTTACTCTTCAAAAATTCTAGCGATCAATTTACCTTGCATGGTTCGATTAGATTAATTTTTATGGAACATATATGATGTAAAGAACATGAGGAAAATACCAGGTGAGGATTTACACGATCGAATGAGGCGTATGAAATTTGTTCTTCCCGGCTAAACTTAAACACGAACAATTAATCAAAAACAACGAACCAAACTTCAATGATTCGAACATCTATTTTTATAGCCTTCTTCTAACTCCAAAGCATCCAGGAAAAATACCAAGAAAGTGCAGAAAAGTTGTGGTGATCGGTTTTGAGTTTTTGTTCTAATCGGTTAGGGTTTTGCAAATAAAAAGGAAACAAAAAGAAGAAACCGTGTATATAAAAATGGGATTAGCATGGAATTCAGCCGTAATTGCTTTGATGAGAATAAATTCTGATTTTGCAAAGATTTCTATAATTATATATTGCTTATCTCATTTTATTTGATTTTTATTTACTTATATTCAATTAATAAAAATAATAGTATGCATAATTATATAATTCGGCCATAATAATATTTTTGTGTGAACCATTAATTTTTGTACTTTACAAAATGTCAAAATGTAACAATAAAAATTACTTTGCTTAATATCTTGCTCATTTCCAAAGTTTGGGATTAATTTGGTACTTTATATACTTATTAATCAAATTTTAAATTTACAAGGGCAATTTGGTCTTTTTGTATGTTTTAGATTTTTGGGTATTACAACTTCTTCCCCTCTAAAAGAAAATTTTCGTCCTCAAAATTTGAAGTCGCAAGGTTAAACGAAGTCGTAGCAAACCGCAAAAGGTCGTCACAAACATTCTCACGCCCGAGGAGGTTCTTCCAAAAAGATCTTCAGACCAAATAGTTTCTCATGACTCGAATCAAAATGAGGTGGGTTCAATTTCCTCAGAAGGAGACAAATTAGGTTGATTCCGATCAAATGACCATGCAACAAAAATGGAGGGTAGGTGAATCTTCCGGAAAGCTCATATGGAAATACGAACAAGATTTCAGATCAAATTAACTATATCAACAGTAGAGAGTTTTACCAGAATTCAAGATTTATAACAGAGGTCAACAGAATGCAAAATGAGAGTCCAAAACTCATCCAGATATTCAACGAACGAAGGTAGAGTATATGCATAGGTAGAATGAACCTAAAGTCTCACTAATCACTGATAATCCAACGGAATTTCAAATTCTAACTTCTTAGGTACTCCCCAAGATATCCTATGCCCACAAAAAGTGCACGTTATATGATGTAAGTATTATTACGTTGGCCAGACGTCATAATACCGGCATCATATAAATATGCCCTCATGATGGTCATACTTTATCTCAAGTCGTAATCAAAACCACCTATCTTAATCCACCTAGTACTTCTACAGTCTCAGAGGTCAACCAAAATCGAATACCATAGTCAAGAGGGAAAACAAAACTATTCGCAAGAGTATCAAAATCCAAGATTGCCTAGCAGAATTGAGGCACGCCGTCATAAGCATCATATCTTCCACAACTCGCCAAAATCTCTCAAACAAAGCCATCACCGAACATACGAAAAATGATCACGGACTAAAATGCTTCTAGGAAACTTAAATCATAAGAGGATCTTATTACTATTTAACGAAATTTAAGAGGGTTAACGGAAATGAAAGTTAGTCGCCAAAACCTTCGGCCTTCATAGAATCAATTCTTCCAAACATAAAGGGTCTGTTTCAAAAATCCGTTCATTCAACACATCCAATCTCCTCAAGTCCGATTAATCTGTCTTCGTCTGTCCATCAATCGAAAAGTGAAACAAAATCGTGTACTTTTGTCTGGTTCATCAAGCCTCCTGCAGTTCTTCTTGGAATGTGATGGAGTAACGTGGATTTCTGGCACGATCTTTAAATCTCTTCATCATCCAGTCTGCTTCCGCTCTCAATTCATCTTAGTACAACCAAGATGAATAGGGAAATGAGACTGCATGTCTTCATCAACACTAGGTTCGCCATCTCGACTAGAATTTCTTCTTCTGCATCGCCAACACTTCTGCCTTGTAAGGAATGTCTTCACTCTTCAGGGTAGCCACCGTTGTTGTCAACTCCAGGTCAGACAATGAAGTAATTTTTTCTGATGCGCTTCTAGTTGTCTTGATGCATACGCAAAACCTTCTGTGCCGTAAGGGAGTAAAACCGAGTCTCTTTCTGGAATGCCCCAAAATTCGTTCCGCCCGAAGGTATGGAAACTCCATTCTCAATCAAACTAAGCTGTTTCTCTCGGTTCACGAAATTTCTCAATGGTATCGCAACTTGTGAACATCATTCAGAATTCTTCTGCAAAGCTCAAAGGGTTTCAGTTCTCCATTCTGTTATCGGTCTTGACCACTTGGTGATAGTTTTCAAAACTTGCGGGATTTAAAGAGATATCCTCAATTAAGAACATCGTTGTCTCACAAATACCAATTTCTCAGAATGTGCAAATGATCGACGAATTTCCTAACAAAGTGCAAAGATGATTTTCATGCTCCCCCTCGTTTCCGAACGTACTATTAAGCCATTACAATGACCATTTGCCCAAGTACTCACGAGAAAACATTATTTATCAAATTCGCAAAACAGTCAGAGCTTTAGCTAATACTATTAGCGTCACTAACCGTCATAGCAGTCGTTTACGAATACGGAAGGCGATTCCAAGAATAAAATCAATTCATCAGAAGGAAAACTTCGCGCTCTGAAATTACACAAACACATAGTCGTTTCAGGGTGGAGGAATATTGGCTCCTAATAGTAATACGGTTCAGCTTCAGGTAATCAATACATAACTCCAGTCACCGTCCTTCGTTATCGTGAACGAAACTAAAACACACCCAGAAGATACAATTAAGCAAACTTACTTCCTGGTCTTCGGTTGCTGCTCTTCCCGGTTGTTCAAACCAACTGGTATGATCCCGGACACATCTGGAAGACACCTTCGCTCGGTGACTAGACAATCTCTCGGTAACATGTCAAATCCTACTTCACGCTCTGGTGTAAATTTGGTGGTTCGATCAGGAATCATATTCAGAAAACGCAGGGTGCCAAGTAACTCTCAAGATAAGGTTCATTCATTGATGTACAAAATGGGTTCTAGGAAAACTTCGTAACCGCGAAAGTAACACACGAGTCCCCAGAGTAATGGTGATAGCAAAGGGTTTAACAATCGGTAATCATGGTAGGGAGTTCAAAATTGTTGCAAACGCCAAAGGTGAGACATAGGGGAATAGTTGTCAATATTTGAATGATCAATCAACCAATTCCTTGTCAGAATAAAATCGAAGTTAACTATCCAAAGAAAGACGGATCACAAATCAAATCTTTATCATTCAAAGGTGAGGGGGAAACATTCTTATACTCGTGGTTACACACCACAAGACTTCTCATAGGGACAGAGATGGGTGAAACGAAATCAAATAGTGTCGGAAGATTCATAGATAGTTATCAAAAGCAAGAGATAAATAACAAAATATATCAAATAGGCCATCGCCATGGAGGTTCTTAGGGTGCCCGAAGAGGCGTCAAAATGATTAACGAAAGGATCAGAGATCAGAGTCAAAATCTGAAGATAAGGATCAAATAGTGTCAGGCAATTTTTATGAAATTCTCAATGCCTTCAAGATTTAATCAGGTTCAAATCTTAGCATAAGCTTTTACTTTCCAAAAGTGGTATCAACAGGATCTAACCAAAAGCAAGGCACGAATCAGAGTGATGCGGAAGCAATGATACTTAAACAAATGCCTTATAGTCTACCCCTTCCTCACTGGTCAAAACTTACATTCCTATAGGGAAATCTTAAAGCAAATTTTCAAAGGTTGTCTTACGAGCGCCTACAGAGAAAACTTAGTGGTCCTAACTTACACAGGCCAAGGGTAATTGTATTACGAATCGCAGCCTGTCTCTCTGATACCATAATTGTAACACCCCAACCCGACAAGGGTAAAGATATCACAAAAATGGTTTCATATCAGATCAAAACAAAGCATACATTTACAGTAATACAAGAATCTCAAAGGTTACAAATGAAATACTGAAATTACAAGGTTACAAATGCGGATACAAATTCTAAATATATAATATCTTCTAATCAAATCTAATCCAGAATAACTATCAAGTCTTCTAAGTCCAAGGTACTCTCCACTCATTCCCAGCTCCCTACTAAACCTGCCGCAGGAAAAGAAATGCGGCTGAGCTTAAAAAGCCCAGTGAACAGATATATATAAACGAAAACGAAAGCAAACGGAAACGAACATATATGGTATAGTGCACTGGAATAACATAAGGTATAGACAAAGGTACAAAGTAAGAAAGGGAAAAGGGAAGGTCAGTAATCCACCACGAGCCCGAACACGAACCAAATATAGTAACCATGTCTTCATAATCATATAGAGGGGAGACCTCTCAGATAATCAGATAATATGAGGGGTGTCCTCATTCTTCAAATAGAGTAGCTAACTCCCAAACTTGTGAAAGACGTGGATTGCACCCAGCATCAGTCACCGAACAATATATAATATCAAACCATGTTAAATCCACTAATACGAAACACGAAACCAGGATGCATCCATACGCCCCCCGAACAATATACTAGCCATAATAAATGTAGTGTGCACATAATAATCAAATGGGGACGGTGTGGAACATCACTCGACCACACTGGAGTCATGCCATTGGTGCATCAATGACACGGCCATGTTACCTTCATGGCTAGGAAACGAACTTGGCTCGGGTATCAAACTGAAGGGTCAAAGGTCAAAGGTCCAAATCATAGCAAAGGTTCAAATAGTCTAAGTCATCGAATCATGGTCAAAGTCCCAATATCAAAGCAAAGGTTCAAATAGTCTAAGTCATTATCGGAGGTTCAAAATCAAATAGTTCATTTAAAGTAATCTTTATCAAATGATTTTCATAAAAATAATCTTTAATAACGGTTTTCACAAAAGTAGTCTTTAAACGTAGTTTTCATAAAAGCTTAGCCAAATTCCAATTAAAAGTGGTAGCGCATATTTCATAAACGTCATTTTAAAAATAGTTTTTCCTCAAAACATTTCCATGATATAATTGATAAGGTTTTCACATCTAGTTACCAAAATCAAATGAATCCTCGAAGTATCAAGTGAGTCGAATACTAATATCACAAGGTAACGAACGAATATCAAATGGATCATTATAGAGGCTCAAAGCAAAAGGGTCATATCGAACATCAAAGTCTAAATGAATCAAACAAATGAACCAAAGTGTAGGGGAAACATAGCAATGGCTTAGGGAATCTTAAAACGAATCAAGATAAATGAGTCATGAGAGGAGAAAACACCCTTACTGAAGAAGGGTAGAATATCTGTACCTTATACCGCAAATGAAACATAACTAAAGATCGGAAACAACTCCATCTCCAGCGAATCTACACGCATACATGGTCGTCTTAATATTAATATCATCTTCAAATCAGATTTCTCATTTTAGTCGGCTTTCCACTTTTAGTAACTTTCCATTTATAGTAGGTTTCCAAAATTAGTAAGTTTCCATTTTTAGAAAGTTTCCTTATTTAGCAAATTTCCATAATTAAACAATTCCACAAAGTAATTAGATTAAGTCATTAACTAAGCCTCATTATGGAAATAGGGTATATTTTAGCAAGTTATAAAAGTTTAGGGTTAATTATAACAAGTTTCCATAGCTTAGGGTTTTAAACGTAAATATTCCAAAGTTAAAGGTTTAACATGAAAATATCACAAGTTACTCATTTTAAATCATATGCCATCCAGAATTACACTTTTAACCCTTTAGGTTTCACAATTTACAATTTACACCCTTTAGTTAATTAAATTACAAAATAAACCCTATAATTACATAAATCACAATTTAGTCCTTATCATATTAACACATCAAGCCTTTTACTTTACCAAATTACATAATATACCCTCTAAATTAATATGTGGTACGAATGCCATTTTCAAATTTCATAATTTACAAAACTAGTCCCTTTAGTTTCCAAAATCTATAATTCGAAATCATATTTATAAATAATTACGCATTAAGCCCTTTAAACAATCAAAATTACACATTACACCCTCTATATCATTATTTATTCGAATCACCTTCAAGTTTCTAGAATTTACACTTTTAGTCCCTCTATTTTTATTTAATTCCAATTCGAACACTTATTTACCAAATAAACCCTTTTCTTGCAAATTTTACACATAGCACCCTTGTATTATATTTTATTCGACAAATATCAGGTCCAAAGTATATTCTAAAAATAACCCTCAAGTTTTAGAAATTACAAAACACACCCTAAACCTTTTATTTTCTAATTGGTTTACACTTTAAATCCATAAACCCTAACCCTAATTTATCCAATCATTACCAATCATCAAGACATCATTAGGACACATTAATTTATCAGATCTAGGTCGAAAATCCAAGCCCTAATTCGTTCTATTGGTTTTTTATTATTTTTCTCGTTTTCTTATTAAACCCGGTTATAAAAATAAAATCGACCTGGCTAATATAGGCTACAACAAATCGAATGAGTATTTTTCCAGTGATGTATAGATCGTATAGAGCCCAAATAAAATAGGTTTCAAACCCAGAAAATTCGTATGGTTTATTTTAGATTTTATGCACGTTTTACTCTTCAAAAATTCTAGCGATCAATTTACCTTGCATGGTTCGATTAGATTAATTTTTATGGAACATATATGATGTAAAGAACATGAGAAAAATACCAGGTGAGGATTTACATGATCGAATGAGGCGTATGAAATTTGTTCTTCTCGGCTAAACTTAAACACGAACAATTAATCAAAAACAACGAACCAAGCTTCAATGATTCGAACATCTATTTTTCTAGCCTTCTTCTAACTCCAAAGCATCCAGGAAAAATACCAAGAAAGTGCAGAAAAGTTGTGGTGATCGGTTTTGAGTTTTTGTTCTAATCGGTTAGGGTTTTGCAAATAAAAAGGAAACAAAAAGAAGAAACCGTGTATATAAAAATGGGATTAGCATGGAATTCGGCCCTAATTGCTTTGATGAGAATAAATTCTGATTTTGCAAAGATTTCTATAATTATATATTGCTTATCTCATTTTATTTTATTTTTATTTACTTATATTCAATTAATAAAAATAATAGTATGCATAATTATATAATTCGGCCATAATAATATTTTTGTGTGAACCATTAATTTTTGTACTTTACAAAATGTCAAAATGTAACAATAAAAATTACTTTGCTTCATATCTTGCTCATTTCCAAAGTTTGGGATTAATTTGGTACTTTATATACTTATTAATCAAATTTTAAATTTACAAGGGCAATTTGGTCTTTTTGTATGTTTTAGATTTTTGGGTATTACAGTGTCTCAGGGATCCATAGCAAGGAATGAATTGATACCCGAAGGAGATGAAAGAAAGATTGGAGAATCAAACTACAGGGTCGATTTGGAGACATTACCATGCCACCCTTCCTGTCAGATCCTGGTGGAAATCCTAAAGAAACACTTTTGCAGACATGTTCTGACAAGATCTGCTAAAGTTCCAGAAATCTACCTCAATCAGTTCTGGCACTCGTTATTCACCAGTCGGGACACCAAGACCATGGCAGTCACCCTGGACACTAAGAGGATCAAGTTCGATGTTCATCTTCTTCGAAGCGTTCTTGGGCTTCCTCCAACTACTTTTAACAATTACACAAAGTTTGCAGAAGATCCAACTTTTGAACGTATAGTCAAGTCCTTAAAACACCTTGGCTATGACGATTCATTTGAAGAGATCACATCACATTCCAAGGTGGACAGAAGATACATTCCTCAACTGTGGTTGACTATGTACACCATCCTAAGTCATTGCATCACGGGAAAGGAAATGGGTCACGAGCACCCCAGACTTGAGCATCTGCTGTTCTTCTGCGAAGTCATCAACTTGGCTCATCTTGATTATGCCAAGTATATTTGGACCGACATGATTTATCAAGCTCAACAATTTAGCCAAAAGAAGAGCTACAAGATTCCTTTCCCTCGCTTCACCAAACTCCTCATTGCCCACTTCATGGAACAGGAACAAGACATTGATAAACGCCCAACTGAAAAGGCTCATACTGTACAGATGGACCATGTTCTTTCTCGTGTGAGAATTCATACCATCAACACCACCAAACAAGGTCTCAGAATTCCATATGCATTAATTACAGAGACGGTGAGGGCAACTGAAGCCTGTGCAAGGTATGATGAAGCAGAAAAGACAGGATCAATGGAGATAACAGTGAATGGAACAACTGGAACAAGAGGAAGAGGAAGAGGAATTAAAGCCGGTACTACAAGAACAAAGAAGGTTTCTCGAGCTACTAAAAGGAAACCAATGCTCAAAGATGAATCTACAGAAGAAGAAGAAGAAGAAGAAGAGGAACCGAGCTTGAGGGAAGAAAGGAAAAGAATCATGCAGATTAAGAAAGAAACACATGATGAAGGTCTGGGAAAAGGCAAAGGCAAATCACTAATGCTTCAAGACAAACCCGATGACACCCTTCAACCACCAAAGAAAATAGAAAAGGAAATTGAACAACTCAGGAAAGCCCTACGAGAAAACAAAGCAAAGTATATGGCTGATCTTTAGAAACTCGAACAAAATAAGAAAGGTGAAGGGTCCGGATCAAAGGTTAGTGAAGAAGAAATCTTGACAAAGTCTGATGATGAGATAGAAGCAACATTGTCTAAATCAGAAAGTGCCTCACTGAGTGAATCTGAGGGTGAATCTAAAGCATCAGACCAACTTATTCACTCACCCTCAGAATCTGATACAGACTACACAGATGAGGAAAAGAAGGATGACGATGAAGATAAAGGAAAAGGTGATGAAAGTAATGACAACAAAGACAGTGATAGTGATGAGGATGACGATAACCAAGTTGATGATCGTATACCTACTCCACCTATTATACCATCATCTGTTGATCAAACTTCCAAAACCAAGCCTCCCTCACCAATACCTACACCTCTACAACCTGAAACAAGTGAACTCCAGGCTCTTAAGGAACAACTCAGCGCGTTGCAAGCTCAAGTAAAGACACAGCAAAATTACATCGATGTGTTCAAGGCATATGATGTATCTCTAGCAATGGAAGACTTCCTTAACAACAACTTACCAAAAGAGATCGACAGACACCTTCAGGAGATACTTCCAAATCTTTTGAAGGAATATGTCAAGAGAAAGCTTGATGAAATTGTAGCTCATCATATTCAAACAACACCGCTCAGAATTCAAACATAACCATCAAAGCCTTCCGCCACAGATCTTAAAGGACAATTGCTTGAAGCCATCATCAATGATCCAGAGGAAAGTGATCTTCGTAAGGCTTTGATCAAGTCTATAAAGAAAGCTGAAAGAAGGATGATCCTTGCAAGAAGGTCAAGTCAAGCAAACGTCGTCATGATGATTCTGAAAAAGATGACTAAGCTAAGCCAAGCGAAAAATGTACAAGAATGACTGAACCTACAGCTACACTGCCATCATCCAATATTCAGCACACTGGCGAAGAAGAACTAGTTCCTCAAGATACTAGAACATTCGATGATGCTGAACCTCACGATGATATCACACATAACAAAGGTGAAGCTGTTCCTGAACCACCTGCGAATGCACCACTAAAACTTGCTCCTGAATGGATTAATCCAGATGCTGAAAAGTTTGAATGGTTTGAAGAAATGGTGGATGCATACCCTGATATTCCAGAAGACGAAGTTCCTGCAGAAGGCTCAGTTGTGGACTTCACAAAGAAACTCAAGCAAGTGATGAAGATCCAGAAACTACAACTGTCTGACATTGTAAACATCCAAAAAGCAGGTTTCTCCCAATTCAAGACTTCGATTACTTAACTACTGGAATTCGAATACAACCTGGAACAAGTTGCAAGAGCCTTATCTGAGAATGTTAGCTGGGATGTTGCAAGATCTTCTCGTGAAACTGACACATTCCAGTTTAATGACTACTCACAACCCTTACCGCTCATTGGTCAAGCTCATAATCTCAAGATACCTAAAGCATATTTCTTCAACAATGACTTGGAGTATCTGATATATGGGAACACTAATCTAGAAAAACGATATGCTACATCTCTCACCAAGTTCAAGGCCGCTACCTATGTGCAAGAAGGACTTGAAGAACAGATTGGAGAATTGTTCCGTACCTCTATTGCAGAATACAATGATGAAGCTGTTCTGGGAGTCTTTCACTAGCCTGAGATGCGTAAATGGTTCTACAAATGGAAGCTGACATTTACCTCAAAACACAAGGTCACCTACAAAGACAAGATCCTTTCCATCAAAAGTGCTGAAACAGAGTCAAAATTTGGATACAACTTTCTGACTAAGATCACGGTTCGAAGACAAGATGACAAGGAGTACTCGTTCAATGAAGCAGACTATCCTCATTTGAATCTGAACGATATTGAAGATATGTACCTGCTCAAGATACAAGGAAAACTCAAGCATCTCCCTGGCAGCCTTCAATACGACATCATCAACTCTCTACTTCTTTACATCCGAAGAATAGTAATAAAGACAAGAGTCGAAGATGTTCATCTCGGTGTTGAAAGTTACCAGAAGAAACTGAACCTCATCAAACCTGATCTTAGACCTCCGAGTATCATAGAAATGAAGCCATATTCTTTTATCAAAAGACCATTTGGAGTAGTGTACGTCAGATCTGGAAGACCAAAGTTCATGAGCTACGAAGACATTAACAAGTTCAGTGATGAAACTTTGTTACAATTCAGGTCTGAGCTTGATCACATTTTAGAAAACCACACATAAGGGCAGAAGCAGGGTTGGTTAAGACACATGACTTGGAGACGAAACGATGTGAAGCAGGCGGTCAAGTTCTTGGCAAGGATTGACTACAGGCTCAAGCATCGAGTTCAGATGAGAAGATTGGAAAGCTATGTGGGCGGAAGAGCTTAGAATCCTAACATTCTCACTTTCCGTCGTCCGGAGTATATGACTGGTATCAATTGTCATTTGTTTGTCATCATTCAATATTGTTTTAATATGACTACGGTTTGCATACATATAACAGTGCACAACACATACTTGTAAACAAAGGACTCTGAGGTACGCTTCAGTGCCTCAATCCTAATATAAGGAGTGAAAGCTTCTTACTTTTGAGAAGAATTAATAAAAATTTTGATAAGTTTTTCAAAATTCTGCTCAAAAGAACAAGTATTCCCTCTCGTGTTTAAAACCTTAAAAAGTGATTTCACTTGTTGAGGGGGAGTACTTGAAACAAATCTTTGGTCTAAAACAAAAGTTCTTGTTGAATTCTTCCCGTAAACCTCAAAAATCATATTTTAATCAAAATGTTTTCCAAAAACAACATCAATATGCTATTTTTGAGGGGGAGAAAGAAAAATGTGATTAAAATATGTGTGTAAAGTATGGAATCTCATGCGACTCAGATATTACCAATAAATTGATGAAACTTAACTGTCATTAATTGAAAGGACTTGTCCTGGACGGGTAATAATTTCAAGCTGGTTTATCCAGTGATGTAAGCGTGTCTCGAATAGGACTTGTCTGAGTAGAGTGTACCGTTTCGAGAGATTTTCTTTGAATATGACCAGGACAGGTAATAACTTCAAGCTAGTCTAACTAGTGATGTAAGCGTGTCTCGAATCGGTCATGTTCACTGAAAATCAATCAATTCAAAAGTGCAAACTCCACCCGACATGTCAAAATTTATCTTAAAAACTTATGAGCACATGTGAATGGGGAGTATTTCTGAAAAAAGCAAAACTCTCAAAATGGTAACAGAATATGTTTTATAATCATAAACACTATGAGAGATTTTCAAATAAATGGTTTATGGAAACTTAGGATAGTCATGGAGTTATAAGGTGACTAAGGATAGGAAATACGTCCTATGATCCGCCAGAACCGAAGGGATCTACCTATGGACAATACCAATAGTTTAGAACTAGAAGTCCTTAGGTATGATTGAAAAAAGGAGTAAAGAAATGAAAGGAGAAAGAAGGGGTTGAAGAATTAAAAGGAAAAGTAAATGAAAGGGTAAAAAGAAATAGCCCTCCATATGTTCAACCTTGGGGCAGAAACCGGGTTCAATTCATATGCTATTGGATGTCACTACGGTGACACCGGTATTGAAGACAAGCTGTCATGGACCCAGTGACGCACTGCACTAAACCTTCTAGCCACTCAAGTGTCTCTCAAAAGATACTTGTTTCATTTCTCACGGAGAACCCTTCATAATCTATCGACCTCTCACTCCGAGATGAGTTGATATTGAAAAGGAGGCACTCTGCTCCATGCCTCCGATGACTAAAACCAAAATGCACTAAATTGAGTCTAGAGCCGCGAGATACATCAAAAAATCTCTTAGGAACACTAAACATTTCTACACTGGTTGTCCAACATTAAGGATACCAGTTGTAAATAACAAGAGTCCTAGGCAGATCTTAGCAATTTGCCAAGAACATTCATGAGGGAACTCACAATTGTGATTCTCAATGATTGAGTGGAAATTCCTGCCAAGGATTAGAGAAAGTTTTCACACTATGCTGTTAACGATCTCGAAGTCCAAACCTGTAAGTGCCGAATACTTTATTGCTAACTGTTTACTTGCAGGTATTTATGGAGACCAGGAGTTCCACCACCACCATCACCATCATGCTCATGCTAACATCACAAAGATAATTCTCACAAAGATCAAAGCAAAGCAAAAGTTCAAAAGTCAAAGATCGAAGCTAAAGAATGAGAGTTACTTGAAGCATAAAGATCAAAGTCGAAAGAAGTATGAGCATGATGGAAAAGACGTAAAGACATTGAAATTAAAGACGTTGATGGAAGGCAGATCACTACATTACCATATCACACACAACAAGAACAAAGAACAAAGATACGATAGACGTCAAAGCCTAAGAAGCAAAGAAGACGTCAAGCAACCTTGATGACCAATCCTTAGGGGGAGATTGTTGGGAACACATTTCATAATATCAAGTATTGGTCATAGTTTATGTAATAGGTTGCTTTTCTATTAAGGCCTTTATATTTGTTTTAAGGTTCGGCCTATGTAAAAGGCCCATGGGCCGTGGCCTTTTATTTATTTCTATTATTAGGGCAACGACCCATCCTATTGTAAACACTATAAATAGCCCTTCTCATGATGAGAAGGGTGTTGGTTCTTGTTGGTTATTTATTAACAAAGTTTATTATTCATTTACATGTTCCATTCATTCTCTCTCTCTCTCTAACTTTCTCTCTCTAGATCTGTGACTTGTGTGATAGACTTGTGACCTAATAAAGTATTTTAGTGTATGATCAATTTTACTTGTTTATGCAATGACACATGTTGTATTGGGTTATTACTCAAATCTAATATCCTATATTTGTTAAACAAGATGCAATGTATTCTCTTGTAACATAACCATTCATGTTACAAAGAAAATAAGATGCATAAGATATAAGTTATCCTTTGTCAATCTTTTGATAAGAGAAATACATGTGATATTCTCGAAGATTGATGACGTACATGATAGTTAATAACATATTATGTGTGACAATTTTACAAGACATGTGATTTTGACTGTTGAGTCGTTCATGAGAAAAATTTACATATGTTGTTTGTTTGCTAGTGTTTGGTTTTTCGGAAATGACACATTTACTAATTGCATTGCAAAGTAAATAACTTGAATATTCCGGATGAAACATCCAAGTTGTCAATCCTACTTAGTTGTGTATTTTATGCATCTTTTAAACATATTAGTTTAATGTTTGGAACACAACCATTGGACAAGAAGACTCAATATGGCATCTTCAACACAAGTGTGAGTTATGATCCGATGCATATTATTTTCGTCTTGAGAGGACGTCATTATTTTCATAACAACCGAGTGTGATTGAGTATGTAGATTCAAGATAATATATTTCGTTATATTCTGATGTTATCTTGAAGCTAGACAAATAATGGCTCCAATTTCATGTACATACTCGAAAACTTGTCAATTAGATTCGATGATGATATCAATCATAATTTGAATAATGAATTGACATGTACTCGAAATTTTTCTTGACCCTCACGATCACTCCTTTTAAAAAGAAAATAAAAATTTAAGGAGTGTGTTCCATTTATTTTAATACTAGTTGTATGTGTGAGGTTAATGACATATTAACTTACTACTTCGAAATTGTCATTTATTTTTATGTGCGAAAAACTATTTATTATTAAGTATAATATTCTTAGTTTTCGACATATCATAAGTATAAAAATAATTATCTTAACTATTTTTATACAACATACGTAAAATACTAAATGTTTAAAACATTTTGTGTGTGTGTTAGATCAATGCAAGTTTAATACATTTTCTTTTACTTAAATACTAATGTATTAATATGATCTTTTATCTTGTTTAGACAACCCATGGTCAAGCAAGACAAAAGGATGTAATGTTTTAGAGATCATGTTACGGATTTAATGAAAGTGTTAAATATTTTGAGGTGATATATTTTTTACACTTAAGCCTTTGGAAAAATAATTGTGTAAGACAATATCTTTCGACACACATGATCAACCAACTTAGTTTCCATTCCTAAGAAGGTTACTAAAGCATTTTAAAACTTGCAAGATGTCAAAAACACATATGCAAGAAAAGTGGTCTATGCCTATATGTAATGCAAAATCAATTACGCAACTTAGTGCAAGAAGTCTAGTCTAAGTCCTATTGACGCATAAACCGAAAAACTAATAATCAACACATAGCAACAAGGCATGTAAAATGCTTGTGATTATAGATATAATTAGCTCAACTAAAAATAACTATAAGCACTAAAAAAATATTAACTAACAATACTAGGACACAAAGAAAAACAAATAACCATTTAGCATAACACACAAAAATACTTATCGTCATTTTATGTATTAAGTATAACAATGTATACCTAGCTTGACTTTATTTATTTTCTTTTAAATGAATTGGTTTCCTCCCCATTTCAAAGATTTTTACCAAGTCACTTTGAAAATACATCAATGTTCAAAACTTGAAACGCCCTTTTTCATTTTGGCCAAAAAAATTGTGCAAACGGCATAATTAAAAGGATATTTCGTTACAAATCAAGGACTCTAATATATTTTCAATTAGAAACAATTCATAAAGATATTTTTTAAATGAAAATAGACTCAATTACGTTTAAAACGATAGATGTCACAACTCCTATGGACTTACGGTTGATTTTATACGAATTTATGAAAATGACCCAATTCAGAAAACAGACAGACACATGCACGGTACCTTTAAATACCCCAAGGTACCATTAAATATAACAGTACCATCCTATATTTAATGGTACCGTCCACTGTTGTTACAGTTCTGTCTCAGACTGAATTTTTGTTTCGACGTAACGAAGAGATGTAAAACTTCGTAAACTAGATACCGAACATGTAAAATATCTTAAGTAACATTTCCATGTTTAGGACTAAGAAAAACATTTTCAAACATATATTTACTATAAAACAAAGAGTTGTCCCAAACGATCCTTTCAAAACCGCATCACTTTACGACTCGTTCAAAAGACATGACCGGACACTTACAAGCTCTTTTCTTTTATTTGTTTAAGAAAACTTTCAGGCTAGTATGACAAAGTATACTTAACAACAAAACTTGTAAGTGTTAAGCACATAAATACTTTTCATATTATATTCCCCTTCATGGGTAATTTGATACATGGATCGTACTCAATTTTGAAAACCATTTGTTTTAAAAATTTGAGCGACGTGGCTTTGGTACCAATTGTGGAAAACGTAGAGGGAAGGGGGTGAATACGTTTCCGTTTAAAAACTTAAAAACTTTTGTATCAAGCACCCGATCAAGTGTGACTTAATATGAAAAGTATGAACACTAGTCTTACTAGAACTAATGATAATATAAAGCAACAAGTAAGGCATGTCACATTAACACAAACTTAGACATGTTAGTAATAACATGCCATGACACAAACACAACTAACATGATATAAGCAACAAACCACACAAATATAAATGCAATGCAAAGTATAAATGTAAAGCGGTAAATGCAAGAATAAACGTAAAGAGATAAGTAAAGAAAGCGCAAACCGGACACGAAGATTTATAGTGGTTCGGTCACGAAGCTCCTCTTCGCCCTACTCCACTCCCCGAGTACCCAACTCGAGAGTTACTCCACTAATCAACAAGCTCCCTTCTCGGCGGAGAAAACCATACAACATTGCTTACAATATTTTCCGACACTAAGCTAGATGTCGAGTTCTTCTTCGGGTACAACCAAACCCGTTATGTTTTATGGCCCAACATAACAAACCTTGTGTTTTAAGGCCTAAACACATAAACCGCGTCGCTTACATTATTTTTCGACACTAAGCTAGATGTCGAGTACTAATCTAGCTAGTACCAATCTCACTCACGATCTACCCGATCCTCACAAATCACACAAGCTACAAGATCCACATGATCTACACTCGATCTACCCGATCTACTCACGATCTACCCGATCCTCATGATCTACACGATCAACCCTATCTTCACACGATCTACCCGATCTACTCACTATCAACACAAGCTACACAAGATCTCCCCGATCTCTACAAGATCACAATGATCCACACAAGATGACTAAACAAGACAGTGACAACTTGATGTATGTCTAGATACAACAAGTAAACAACAAGTAATGCAAGTGCACTACACAATGACTCTAACACCTTGTATCTACTTGATACTTTGTGTTCTTCTCTTGGACTAATAGAGGAATGAAGGTGATCTTTGGTTGGATGAAAGAATCACTCTTAAACAAAAGAAAAACTCTCTAAATGATTACAGAAAGTGATCTAACTAAGAAGGGATTAGACCAGAGAAAACTGACCGGAAAAATCAAGTTGGAAGTGTAAAATGGTCCACTATTTATAGCCAAATAAAAAAACTAGCCGTTACATACGGACGGTACCACTAAATACCCGAGGGTACCACTAAATTTAGTAGTACCGTGGTACCGTGCCAGACAAGGGACGCACCAATTTTTTTTTTTTTGTGGTAAAGGTTTATTTGGGGAAGTTTGGAGCTGATTTGGGGGGGGGGGGAAATAGCTGTTGGGATTTTTAAACTAATTTTTCAAAATAAAACATTTATTTTTAATTTAAAAATAACTTGTAAAATGTATTTTTGAAAAAATATTTTTTCACATTAAAAATGTGAAGTTTAGAACAAAAAATTTATTTCTTTGATCATCCGTCAAGTTTAAATTTGTTTGTTCATACCTTGAGTGATTTACGTCGGGATGGGAATCAAAGACTCTGTTGAGGCATACTTGAGACGTCGAGAGATGTTGATGTAAGTATGCATTGATGATTTGGGTTTACAAGTAACTTGTGAATTTTACGTTATGCATTACAAGTTACATGTTTGTCATTATTAAAACCGAAGAAATCGTTTAGTTTAAATATCGTAATATTTGCACAAACATTTGGGTTAAAAACAAGTAGGTTAATCATTTTTATAAGCTAAAAACTGTTAAAAGTCATGTGGTATCATCGTTGTGGTCACGGATTCATGTTTGGTTATGTTTTGAATCGTGTAGTCGCGTGTAACGAGACGGAATAAGCTCAACCGAGCTTATTTTGTGCTTATATTTGTGTTTGGTTTTTCTTATTTATTTATTTATTTATTTAGTCCGAATGGCTTGGTAACCATTTTGCTTGTTTGGTTTGATAAACTCGCGGCATAAAAGGTTAGCCGAGACACTTGTGGTCTCAGCGAATTATTGTTGTGGTCCGTTTTATTGAACTTGTGGCTTGGAAACCCTAGCCGAGACCTTGAGTCTCGACCGTGTAATATTGTGGTTCGAATGGTTGTTTGGCTAGATATTGATAATAGCCGAGACCTTGTCTCGGCAAGATATTAATTGGATTCGATATGGACATGATTGTTGTTGAACTTGTTGATTGAAACACTTGGGACTCGAGCCGTAGGATAGTTGGCCGAGAATTGATTATGGTTGACTTGATACAATTATGGTTATAGCTACGAGCGTTAGCCAAGACCACGTGATCTCGGTGCGACCTCGATGTGCCCAAAACTTTGATATTTACTTGGACATATTGATATATTGGATTGGTTGATTATTTGACCCGGCTTATGGTCGTGAGAGTTGTGGAAATGTGACTTGATACGTTATTGAATCTCGTGACATGTTATAAAACAAAAACGAAAAGAAAATATGAAATTGGTAAATATATAACAATTTAAATTGTTAGTTAATAAATATAAACAATCTATATATATTTTTGGGAGATATAAGTTTATGAAATAACGGAAAATGCGAGGTTACGAGAACTTATCGAGGCACATTTTCCTTGGTATACTAATAGTAGAATTGTGGACATTATTTGGGATTTATTTGAAGTTACGGATCGGTTTAACATTAATATACCCGACCGGCATAGTTATCAGACTTATTGGGTTGACAAGCCAAATAAGGGCCCGATAAGTGTGTTGGAGGACTTTATTAGTGTGAGACTTATCCTTATGACTTACCGTTTATTGTGATACAATTTTGGATTAATAAGCATGACGAAGGAATTGTTAGACTTATCGGGTTGACGAAGTCGATAAGGATCCGACAATTCGTCCGGATACCTTATTAAGTTTTAAAGTTTTATCACTTGACCTTGATTTGTTGTGATGTGTATTTCGTAGTAGAATTAATTTGGGATATTGCAACAACTTGATGTATTCGTTATAGGTGATTTATTTTGTGAGTCATTTCTGTTTTGGTCATTTGTCTTTGGCGTGTGTACACTTGAGTCAACGTTGTGTCACCAATACACCCACGATGATACCAAACACTAGTAAATGGATTCAACAAGGATATTTTGGAAATGAAAGAGGAATATACTTGGGAATAGTTATATTTGGAAACTTTTACGCTTTTGGATATACGTTAAGACAAGTTTTATATTATTAGGTTTTGTCGATTCCGTTGTGCCGCGATATACTAGTTGCTGTTGTGCTATACTACTCCTGATTTGCGGTGTTGTTCTTTGCTTATTTGAGGTGAGTTTCATAGCCCCGTTTTACTTATAACTGTTTACTAAAACTTTGGGGTGAGAAAACATGCAAAACTGTTTTGACGGACCGACGACTGCCTTTTGATTTGCTATAACTTGTTGACTGGCTAATGTTAGATATATGCAACTGATATTCGTCTTAGACCAGTGTAGCAATATAACCCGTTTATGCTTTGCTATAACTTGTTGATTGGCTAAGGTCAGATATACCTAGGGCCCTACTGTGACTGCCAATATGAGAGACGGCCTTGTGCTCTATTATATTGATACTGGATTACTTGTGCTTATTGATGTCATGTGGATTATGTGATTTATATTTAACTTAGTCCAGTGTAGCAAATTACTTACTAGGTCCACTGTTACAAACTGCTTAAACCTATGAACTCACCAGCGTTAGCTGACCTTTTTAGCATGTTTTCTCAGGTAATTAGTGTTGATGTTATGGATTTCCTACATGTTTGGAGGCTTGGCAAATGGGCATGGTTGAAGGATCAATTGGAAACTCTGATAAACTGTTGGGACCTACTGTTATGTTTTATTTGGGCTTACTTACATACTTTTGGGATAACTGTAAACTTTAAATATTTGGTTGGAATGTTTTATTTATGGATGATGTATTTCCGTTTCCTATGCTTGTGTTGTGTACCAATCCCAGTAGCACCCCGAAACTTTGATTAAGTCTTCCGCTGTACCAAATTTTGGGGGTGTTACAGATTAGTATTTGAGCTCAAGTTATAGAGAACTGGGTACTTATCAAGAACCTAGACTATAACTACTTTTCAAGAATTGATCCTATAACCGACGCATGCCTGCCTGCCAAGCCGAAGCCTCTAGTATTAACGAGATAAGCGATTAACTGTTTATTATATGAGTTATACTGTAACTACTTAAGAAACATATTTAGAGTAAAGTGGTACTATTTATACATTGGTTTAGATTTAAGTTTGTATATGGTATTGCACTACGTGATTAGTTATTTTGAAACACTTATACCTACCCTCTACCGTTGTCACAGACCATGACTTCGTTCGACGTACTTGAGGACATCCTTGTGACTGGATCCCGACTAGAACGACTTCGGATGATCCCCACTCAGGACGATCCTTACGCGATTGTCCGACATTCAGCCATTGCTTCATCATCAGTTTCACCTGTGTCATCGATTCCACTCATTACTCAGCCATCATCATTATCAGCTGATCACTCTAGTCCTTTGTGACAGCTTATCATTCATCAGGCATTAGCCCGAGCTCGTACTCCTAGGCTTACAGCACGTATGTCAGTGAGACCACCATCGCCACCCATTCACTTTTTGGCTCACTCTCTCCTGTCATCACCACCCGCATCATCGTCACGTAGACGACCCCGTTCACCTACCCCATCATCACAGTCATCGCATGATTCGCCTGCACCGCAGAGACATCACCACAGTGACTCATACCATGAGGATGAGGATGTAGACCCTAAGGAGGAACCTCAGGAGGAGGAGGAGATGGAGCCTGAGGATGATGTCCCACCAGACCAGAGTCCTGCACCCCTAGTGCACTCACCAGGACCTGGCTCTCCCTGGCACTTGCCAGATACACCTGAGCACCCCTTCAAGTTGGCCTCGCCTCCTCACTCCCCAGAGCCTGAGTTCCCACCGGCCCCGGATTCACCGTCAGAGATTGCCTCAGAGGCCACCGAGTATGGAGAGATAGGTCGGATTTGGGAGCAGATCACTGCCCAGAGTAGTAGGATTAGCCGATTGGCGGATAGTGGGCATGTCGACTATGAGATTTGAGGAGATTGAGCGATACATGGGGACGCTAGCAGGTAGGACTACGTCCTTGAGACGTGACATGTCGGATTGGCATGACATGATAGGGGATTTGCAGAGAGCTTTCCTGACTACTCGTGATGTCGACCGATCTCTTTTGCGTAGTGTCGTCGAGCTGCCGACTGAGATTACTGAGCTCAGGAGAGATCGCAAGGCTGATCACATTGAGATTTCCTCGATATGGAGACAGATGGGGGATATGGAGACTGCATTGAGGGAGATCCGCCGAGGTCGTGGCTAGTTGTATTTAGGTTTCGATGTTGTACCATCACTAAACTGAGGAGTCCTCGGTTAGGGATGTAGTATTTTGTTTATCATTGTTGTCCTAGTAAATCAGAATCGTCTACGATGATTAGAATCATCTACAACATTGATGTTTATTGAATGGAAACTTTTGGATTTTTGTTTCGAGCGTGTATTTTATGTGTGTTTTGATATAGTACTCCTGTTATCGTGATTGGTGTTATGTTGGTGTTCAACCCTGTGACGTTCAACTATTTGCGTGATATACCTTTTGTTTGGAATCTCATGACTTTTCCATGCTTGATTAGATCAATGGCCCCGCGACGAAACCCAGCCAGAACTACCCGAACCGGGCCTACTGTTGTCAACACCGGTCGTCGTGGCCGCCGTCCTGTGCGAAACGTCAACAACCTGAACACCGACAACCAGAATACCAACGATCAGAACGCCAACTTTCAGAACGAGAACAGTGAGGGTGTCAATGACACACCCCGCCCAACACCACTCCTGTGAACCAAGTCCTGATCGATCAACTTGTGACTCAGCGCGTCGCCGAACTGCTAGCCGAATCGAATCACTCGAATACCTCTACTGGAACTCCACCACCTCACCGAAGCCGTGGTTGTACGTATAAAGAATTTTGAAGTTGTGGACCAACCGAGTTTGGTGGAACCGAGGGGGGGTCCTAATGAGGTGGATGGAGAAGATAGAGTCAGTGTTTACCGTTAGTAACTGGAATGAAGATGCTAAGGTGAAGTATGCCACGTTTACCCTGAAGGATGAAGCGTTGACCTGGTGGAACAACTATCTCAAGTCAGTTGGAAGTGATGTGGCTTATGCTATGACTTGGGATCAGTTCAAGGCGTTGTTGATTAAGACCTACTGCCCCCGAAATGAAGTTAAGAAACTGGAGATTGAGTTTTGGAACCATAAGGTGAGAGGTACTGTCATGACAGCTTACAACCGCCGCTTCCAAGAGCTGTCATTGCTATGCCCTGAAATGGTTCGTACTGAGGCACTTAAGATTGAGCGATACACAGATGGGTTGCCGTTGGCTACGAGGAACGATGTGATTGCAGCAAACCCGACTAACCTCCATGAAGCCATTACGATAGCTCAGCGTCTAATGGATTCCTTAGTCCTGGAGGAGACGGACAAGGGGAGAAATGACAAGAGGAAAAGGGACGATAATGCTAAGGGTAGTGATAACCCGAACAAACGACAAGAGGTCGCCAAGGTTTATGCTATCGGGAATGGGGAGAAGAAGGGTTACGCTGGAAACAAGCTGATGTGCAACCGTTGGAAGCAACACCACCATGGAAAGTGTACCATAGTGTGCAACAATTGCTCAAAGGTAGGACACATAGCCAAAGACTGTAAATCCCAACCCCTTGTGATGGTGCAAACAACTCAGGGAACGGATTGGAAGGCTAGTGTCACCTGCTATGGATGTGGGAAGAAGGGACATTACAAGAAAGAGTGTCGAGAGCCGTGGAACCGAGGAAACCAAGGGAATGGAGGAAACCCCGGGAATGGTGGAAATCAAGGAAACCGAGGCTCGGGAGGAAATGGGCATAACCAGGGAAACCGAGGAGTAGGAGGGAGTCAAGGTAAATAAGGTACTGGGAATTAGCAGGAAAATGTAGGAGTAGCCCAAGGAAGGGTGTACGTTATTGGAAAGGAGATCAAAGAGGACCCAAACGTCGTTACCGGTATGTTCCTTCTCAATAACCGTTATACTTCTATATTGTTCGATACTGGTGTCGATAGGAGTTTCGTATCCACTGCGTTTATGCCTTTGCTTGAAATTGCCCCGACTTCCTTAGGTATTGCTTACGAAGTAGAATTAGCAAACGGTAACCTTGAGAGAATAGACACCATTATCTGTGGCTGTACGCTGAACCATCTTAACCACCCCTTCAATATCGACCTCTTACCCGTCACGTTAAGTAGTTTTTACGTCATCATCAGTATGGATTGGCTATCCAAGTACCGTGCCACCATACTCTGCGACGAGAAGATTATATGAGTGCCATACGGAGATGAGATCCTAACCATACTAGGAAACAGGAGCGATCGTGGAAATCCTTCCAGATTGAACATTATCTCCTGTACCACTATCCAGAAGTATGTTGAGAAAGGATGCCATCTCTTCTTGGCTCAAATCTCCGAGAAGAAAGGGAGAGTAAAGGGTGAGAAGCGTCTAGAAGACGTGCCTATTGTACGAGACTTTCCGGAAGTGTTCCCAGACAACCTGCCTGGGATACCCCCGATAAGACAAGTCGAGTTTCAGATCAATTTGATGCCCGGATGTAACACCCCAACCAGACAAGGGCTAAAATGAAACATTATGGTGACAAATCAGAACGTACAACGCAAGCGGAAGACTTATAAACATAACAGTTACAAAGGTTCGAAATGAATCTAAGGACATAATAAATCTAAACAATAATAACTAATCAAATTAGAATACAAATCTGAATCAAATCTAAATGGAAATAACTCCAAACTCTAATCCAAATGCAAAAGGAATCTATCGTCAGGGTAGTCAACTAAGAGCTCCTACGCACTCTTCACTCAAACCCAGCTTCCAACATAAAACCTGCCGCAGGAAAAGAAATGCGGCTGAGCTTAAAAAGCCCAGTGAACAGATATATATATATAATAATCGAATAATCAAACATGTATATGTAAAGAAAGAGGAAACACAGGCTCCTGCTGAATCGAATATCATCTGTCAAAAGGATGAGAGGTCAAGATCATCTGAACAAATATCATAAGTCAATTGAAATGGAGAAAATAGAATATGGTGCATTGGGGAATAACAGAAGGTATATCAAAATGTATCAAAGGTGTAAAGGTTGTCAGAGATCTACCACGAGCCCAGAAACATATCATATCATAACATCACAATCATAATCTTCATAAGTAACCATAAGTAACATAATGGAGTGATCAGCTCCCAGAATTGTGAAAGGCGTGTATTGCACGCAGCACCAGTCACCAGAAATATATCATATAACATAACAGATCAGAACTAGGATGCATCCATACGCCCATGCAGAAATCATAATCATCGTGGCCATACATATTACATAACAAAAGGGACGGGGTGGAACATCACTCGACCACCCTAGAGTCATGCCATTGGTGCATCAATGACATGGTCATGGAACCCCCATGACTAGTGATAGCTCGGGTATCAAACTGAAGGGTCAAATAGAATGTCATAGTAATGACACAGAATCTAAGGTCATCAGAAATATCATAATCATAGGTTCATATCAAAGGGTGCATAGCAAAGGTTCATATCAAAGGGTGCATAGCAAAGGTTCATATCAAAAGGGTGCATAGCAAAGGCTCATATCAAAGGGTGCATAGAAAAGGCATCAAAATCAGAGGTTAAGTAATCAAAAGATGTGAAAGGATCATGAGAAACCTTATAAGAAAGGTCATAATATCTGTACCTTATGCAAATAGACAAACGGATAAAAGGTGGATCGCACAGAAACGGAAGGTCACTCCTTCTTCACCGAACCTATACAATTTAATAATCACATATTACTTATAAGCTCATTTTAATCAGATTTCATAATTTAAGTTTCTTTCCATTTTTAGTAACTTTCCATATTTAGTAAGTTTATAGGTAGTATCCATTAATTAGCCAAACTTAGGGTTTACAAAATGATAATAGGTTAACTTAGAGGCTTAATATGACAAATATCATAGTTTAGGGTCTTATATGTCATTTTAGCAAAGTATAGGGTTTAATGTGTCAACTTATCATAGTTTAGGGTTTACATGTTAAAGTTTTAAGTTTTCTTATATCCATTTAGGTTCCATGCTCGACTTTACAGAATTTGTAAACGAAAGGATAGTAGAACCATATTAACCACTCTTAATGAATTCGGAAATTAATTACATATTCAAATCACAACTTAAAACACATTCTTGGTACAAAACAATACCGAAACAAACATTCTTATCGTGACCACTTTCACACCGAGACTCCACACTTTGGTGTAACATTTCCAGCAAGAAACAAGAACAAAACAACACCACTCTCGGTAATAGATTAGCGAGGCAAAACTAGGCAAAAGAGACATGTGGTGAGGCAAAATAAAGTGGTGCGAGGGGGTTTTAACGCGGCAGCAACAAAGTACAATAAACCCTAATCAAACGCGACTAAGGCCGCGAGTAAAATCAGTTCATGGACTCCCACAACACTACACAAAACAGCCCCACACGCCAAGGTACTTAACGAGTCAAAAACAAGGCCAAACTCCTCACATAAAATCATAAGGTTCGCATGGTATAACAGCCTAGGATTTCTAGTATTTATACGCCACATTATTGATCATTATTAACAGTTTTTAAGGCTTGTTTAAGGTTGTGATTTGGTCGATATAGGGCTGCTACAATGACGCAAGACAACACTCATGACCACGACACAACACAAACATATATGAGGCTTATTAATTTGTGTTTTCATGTGACATAAAGGGCTGTTCATTAAGGTTTCTTTAGGGGGAAATCAAGTCGACAAAGGGCTGGGATCAATACACAAAATAGTCCACCAATGACTCGACAAAACAGTTATATAGGCGCATGTATTTTTATGATTTCATGTAGCTTATGTGACAAACTTAACGAGACGAGTAATACGTATACTAGCATGATCTTCACAGTTTTTCTTTAACACGATTACTAGCTTTGTTTCATGATCCATAACTCGAACCAAGGAGAGCAAAGAGGAGAATAAAAAGAACTTGATGTCTTATAGAGAACAAAGAACCGAAAGAAAGTCAAGACTAAGGCTCGTATACTCCAGGAAAACGGCAACGACTTCTACCCCGAACCTAGTTTCTTCTTCTTCTTTTCTTGGCAGCCAAAACAAGGGACGAATCGTGTATTATTTTCTGGTTTTGGTTCGGTGTCAAAGTGAGAACAAGAGGTGATAAATATGTCTTGTGTAAAAGAACAAAACGTGTTTCTTTTTTTAAAAGGATGGGTAAACCGTGTTTTGTATATGGGATGAAGATACTTGATATCTTTTAAAATATGAAGGTGATATGCATTTGTCTTGTCTCTTTAAAACACCCGACCAAAGAATGGGCTAGGCAAAAGTTGGTTTTGACTTAGGAGAATTAGGAGATATTCTAGCTTAGGTAACTTAGGATATATTTTAAGTTAGTTTAGGATTAATTTATTTCACGTATTTAATTATAAGTTCAAATGTCATATTATTAATATTTCAACTTAGGTTAAAACTCAAAATGGTGCAAAATTCATGGTTTCAATATTTCGGGTTTTACAACTCTTCCCTACTAAAAAGAAAATTTCATCCGCGAAATTGAAATAGGAAAGTCAAAAGTTAGACAGATACGTATCAATCACGAAAAGAAATGACAATAACTAGCCTCATGCTCGGAGAGGTTCTTCTAAGAGAATCTTCACAAACGAAAAAGTTTTATTTCTCATTACCCGATCCTGACGCTCCAAAATAGCCTCAGGCTCTTCAATAATAGACAAATCATAACAAATCTCGATCGAACGAATGCGGAACATATACATGACAGATGATATTTGTAATCTCCCTAAGAGATACACGAAACACATGTACACATGAGGCAAATACGGAGGTAGTGCTAAACGATAAAACCTCATCAACTCTATCGAGATTCTGAGTGAAGTAAGGAACTGGCTAATAATCAGAGAAGCACATATCGAAATTACCAAACGTCTCAAGAGTTTCATATAGAGGTGGGTAACATATTCGTATCGATGATCAGCTAAGCACATATCGGAATATCTAAACGTATCAGAAGTCTAATGGAATAGGTAGAATAATCGCATGGATCAGAATAAATCTAAGGTCTAACGTGTCGTGAACTAAATCTTCCTCATACGCCAAAACGCCCAACACTGTTGTACGGAACATCACACGGAACACACCAATTCCCGGTCTAAAGTTTCATAATTTCTCTTCCAACATGATAACTAATCCATTAGTCATTGAATTTACTCAGGTCCTTCAATAAACAGCTCTCTAACCAAATTTAACCCAAAAGGTGTTCTTCATCTCTGTCAAGATCCTGCTCGACACATCTTCCAAGCTCGAATAGTTGTCCTGCTTATCCGTCAGTCTGGAGGTGCAAAGAATTACTAAAATTGAGTCTGGTTCCTCAAGCCTTCAGTAGCACTTACTAAGAATGTGAAATAGAAACGCGAATCTCTAACACGATCAGTTCAGGTGCGCCATGTAGCTTGAATAATCTTTTGCCGAAAGAAATCACTGCCAATCTTGCAAGTGAGCCGACCTAGTCAAACCGTCCTCTACAACTCAATTCGTGTTGTCCTTCCTAAGTGTGCGTGGAATTCCCGTTACAAAATCCCTGAAAGTTTAATCTCACTTCTACACACGAACATCCAACACTAAAGAAAACCACTTGTACGCTGATACTGAATCTTAACCTGTTGACACACCAACCACTTCACCATTAATGTAGTCACAACCGTCTTCATACCATTCCATCAAAATTTCTGCTGCAAGTCTCTACACATAATAGTACAACTAAGATGAATAGAGAAAATAGTGTGCTTCAATCAAAACCGCTTCCTTCAAGTCTTCTAACATAGATCATGTTCCACCCTCTTGCTCTCGAGCTTCTTCATGCCTTTCACCAACCACTCCCAAGTCATGCGTCGGATAGTTCACTTCTTGCGGTTCTAGCTGTACCGATGCATAGCCGGTAATCTTCCCGTGTTGCATAAGGACATAGCTAAGTCTCCTTCTTGAGTAGAAACAAATCTCTTTTCAGCTTCTCAAAATTCTCCTCTCATTCTTAATCCCAATCCAAAATTTACTCTTCGAGAATATAAAATATAGCTTCCTCTGACGTAGAAATCTCAACACAGAATACGAAGATGATTTCCGTGTTTCTCTTTGTCTCTGAATATACCAATATGTCATACTATGACAAATTGTCCAAGTATTCATGAAAGAAAAGATTCATCAAGTTCATAGGAACAGTCGGAGCAGTAGCCAATACGATTGGCATCACCATTACTCATAGAGATCAAAACGAATACGGAAGGCAATTCTAGGAACATCTCGCTCCTTTAAACGTAACTGAAAAATTATCAGATCTAAAATTAATCATTGGGAAGACTTCACACTCTGGAGTTGATTAATCAAATCGTCGATTCGAGGTAACGGATAACGGTTCTAACCACAATACTATTCAGCTTCCCGAGATCACTACGCAACTTCATGCTATCATCATCCTTCTTCATGAATAAAACTTGAGTACACCACGGATACACACTCAAACGGATAAAACCACTTTCTAAAAGCTGGACCTTCAATTCTTTCCATTCAACCGATGTCATAAAACACAAGTTTCAGAATTAGGAAAAACATTGCTCTTATACGGATAGAGTTTTTGAATCAACCAACTTACTGATCTCAGGCACTTCTCAAGACATCCTATGATCCCAATAAGTTCAAGTGATATGATGTATCTATTATCACGTTGGCCAGGCGTCATAATACTTGCATCATATACACATGCCTTATTGTAATCACAGTCTACCTCGAGTCGTGACTAAACAAATTTCATAACCAGATCAAAACAAAATCACACTCAGATGGAAATCTTGACAGTTCATTAAGGAATACATTACAAAAATTTCAAACAACCGAATAACTCTCGAGTCGAGTTTCATCAAATGAAATATCTTCACAACCGCGACAGATTAACGTACGAATTTTTAAAGCAGATGTGATCATAATTATTTACCAGGTTGGGAACCATGGTATAGAGTTCGAGTTTCTCAAATCGCCAAATATTATAAATCTAATATGACTGTTGTTAGCATCTCGATGCTTAGTCAGCAAATCCATATTCAAAATAACATCGAATTAAACATTCCCAAAGGAAACAGATTAGAAGAACGAACTTATCTTCCAATACCTTCAAAACATACTGGATAATTCCGATACTCGTGACGGATAATCACAAGTTTTCTCATAGGAATAGAAATGAGTAAAGCAGATTCTAATAGTATAGAGGGGACCTTAATATGCTTAGCAAAAGCAAGGGAAACTACATAATGTGTCGAACACATCGGATTCATACATATACGAATTCTCCGAACGAATGAAAAGGTATCCAGACGAATCATAAACGAATCGGAGATCGAAATTCAAAGAATGCAGTCACATCTGAGAGTGAAACCTGTAAGGCATTACTACAAAAGTCTTAAAGCATTCTAAACTTATGTGATCACTAAACTTATATTGCGTATCTGGCTAAATTTCCTAAGTCTCCGGAACAAATGGTCTTATAAGAGCCTAACTGAAAGTAGAGGCATAAATCAACGCGGCGCGGAAGAAAGATAGATAATCAAAGTCTTATCGCATAATCTACCCAATCCTCACCGGTCATAACTAAAGTTTCTAAAGGGAAAACCTAAGGCAAAACTTCAAGGGTTGTCTTATGATCTCTTATAGTGGAAGCCTAAGGGTCCAAACTTCACAGGTCAAGGTTTTATGTACTACAAGTTGCAGCCTGGGCTCTGATACCATAATTGTAACACCCCAACCCGACAAGGGCTAAAATGCTACATTATGGTGACAAATCAGAACGTACAACGCAAGCGGAAGACTTATAAACTGGTATGCGCTTAAACACATACCTTTTCTTGACCAAATTAAGACCAAAACGACCAAAAACTAACCAAAAATGCCAAAGATATTTGTGTTTTTTTGTTTGTTTATATGCAGGAACGGATATTTAGAAATATGGACAAAATCAAGCAAAAACCGAGAAAACGAGCACGAGATTTGGAAAAGATATTTATAGAGCCGAAGCCGGGGAAAAATTCGTCAAAGAAAATATTTTTGAAGAACGGCCCTTGGATCATTGCAAAATTACAAAACATCCCTTGGTGAAACTTTCAGCTTTTGACAAAATTGATCCCTAAAGTGTATCCCATTTTATCCCAAAAATCCTTAAAACCTTAAACAAACAAAAAAACAAACAAAAAAAAAAAAAAAAAAAAAAAAAAAAAAAAAAAAAAAAAAAAAAAAACTAACTAAATCCTAAAACCCAATCCACATCTCAACCCTTAAATCCAAACCCAAAAATCATCACAGCCCAGCCCACTTCCTAATTGAATACTAACCCGGATAAAACTTTACCCGAATCCCTTTATTTAACCCCAAGTCAAAAAACCCGGTCAACCCCTAAACAACCTTTCCCTCCAAAACTTACCCCTTGTTACTGTACATCGTCTTCCCCAACGTTTTACCCTGCTCCATATTAATTACCTCATCCTAAAATGCTTCTAGAAGGTCGCTGACAAGTCAGAGAATGCCAAGTGGCAAATCCCAGCAATCCTATTGGCTGTTCCTCCACCAATCATGATCAACGGCTGTAATGAAAAGGAGTGCTGCCCAAGATGAATCCAAAGGTCATGAAATGATCTCCTGAAGCTTCCAAGAAGAAACCCTAGCTCCCCAAATGCCTATAAATAGCAGCTCTTCACAGCAGGAAGGAGAGTTTTTTTTTAGAGTCTAAATTAGGGTTCTTTTAGTGTCGTTTTTATTTACTTTTTAGTTGTTATTTTCAATTCAGTGACTTTAGAAGTTGTAAGGAATATTTGTACTCAGATTTTAAGGTTTAATGAAATTTTAGCTTTAATTTGTCTTATGTTTAATCTATTCTTTTTTTTATGTGAGTAGTTATAAGCTAATACTAGCTTATTTTCTGTCTTATTAAGCTCTTTTCAAGTTTTCATCAAAATATTTTCATAAATTCTATTTTGAGCCAAAATTACCAAAAAAATAGAAAAAATACTTAAAAAAGACAAAAATATTCGAAACAAGCTTTCAATAAGCTCTTTTTTTATTAGATTAAGTTCATATAAGCTACTATAGCTTATTGTGAGCTTTAGTTAAGTTTAAAACTGTTTTACCCTCAAAATTTCCCAAAAGTAAAAAAAAGTCAACCAAAGTCAAAGCTGAAGAAATAAGCTGTTCTGATAAGCTTAATGGGTTGTTTATTGGCTTGTGTAAACAAGCCTGGATTGTGTTGATCATTGGTTCAGTACTATTCAAGCCTTGGTCCTTTGTAAGTCTCACTTAATTTCAAGGTTTTTAGCTTATTACAATTACTTAGCTTATTTCTACTATTCAGTGCTTATTAGAGTTTTTTGTAGCTTATCTGATAGAATTTGAACTTACTTGATTATAGATAGTAGCTTTATATTAGTTTTATCTCATAAAGTCATAAAAAGCCAAAAAAAATAGACATACTAGAGTTAGCTTTTATAGTGCTTATTTATAAGTTGAAATCTGCTTATTAGTTGATAAGTAACCTAGGTAATCATAGTTAAATCAGTAGCATAGCTTATTTTTGCAATTTCTAGTTCAAAATAGCATACTCAGTTTCTTAAGGGGTGTTTGACAAGTTTTGGGAAAATCAGCTATTTATTGTTCATCTGCCACTTGGGTAACTTTGGTTGAGCTTATTTTTAGGCTAGATAAGCTGTTTTTAACAGGTCTTAAGTTGTTTTGATGCCTTTTGGTGTTTTGTGTGGATTAGTGAAAATTCACATTCTCTACTGCCCATATAAGCTTGATATAAGCCTGAGCTTGTTTGCACCTTCCTTTTGGCATTTTTAGTTGCAATCCATCAATTAAAGTAAAAGTTCAAGTTTTGGTACTGTTCCATCAAGGATCGAAGGATTTAAGGACCAAAAGCCATATCTGCTGCATCAAAATACTAGCAGACCCTATTTTGCCCTTATGAGCTTGTGTTCTTGATTTTTAAAAAGCTTCAATTTAGGTCCTTATAAGCTTAAATTTTGTACAATAGTTCCTTAGTAGCTCATTTAGTCAATGCTTATTTTTGTTGAATTTTAGGAGAGCTTATTAGTAGCTTTTCAGAGGGCTTATCAGCACCTCAGAACCACTCCTAGGGCTGCATCAGTCCACTCATTTGCTTATTGGGATTAAGTTGTGCTATCTGATATTGATATTAGATTATTTCTGATTTAGTTTGGTTGATTTGAATAGATATTGCATGATATAGCTTATTCATAATTGCTCTTGGCTTATTCTAGCTTATAATCCCTTGTTCCTTTGCTTTTTGGCTTGTTTTCCCCTATAAGCCCACTGATCAGATTCATTAGGGCTTTTCCAGAGCTTATTATAGGTTTTAAAAAATATTTTCTTTTTAAAAAGTACTTATAATTAAGTGCTTATTCAGTTTCAAATAGGAAAAAAAAAGTTAAAAAAAAAAAAAAAAAAAAAAAAAAAAAAAAAAAAAAAAAAAACCATTGCTGGGATTCGAACCCTGGCCACCCAGCTCACCACACACACACTTAACCATTCGCCCTTGGGTCTTTTTTAGAAATACTTTGCAAAATTTAATACTTAGCCCTTTTCTTCTTATTTAGCTTATTAAACTTTTAGACTTAGTTACTGCTTATTCTAATAAGCAGTTAGCTTATTTCTATTTTTCCTACGTGTAGCTCAACTTTAAGAACTTTTCCAAAAAAATTCAGATTTTTCCTTTCCCATTTAATATTTTTAATCATTTATTTTCTTTTACTTAGTTTTTAATTCATATAAAATAAAATAAAAATCAAAAAAATATAATTCTTTTTTCTAAAATTTTCTTTTATTAAATAGAACTTAGGAAAATTAATTTTGCATCCCTAGGGTTATTATTTCACTAGATTCACTTTTAAACTCGGGATTAGCCCGAGTTTCACGCGTTTTTAGATTTTCTTTGCGATTTTAGCCTTAAGCACTTTAGAATAATCTTTGCCTTAGTTAATCAATTGTTTTTAGCCTTCATTTCACTATTTTTAGTTTAAAACCCAAAACCCCACTCTTATTCACCATTCACTTCACGTTTCACGATCCCGAAATCACTAATTCCATTCATCCTTCATCGGGATAAAGACTCAGGTTTTGCATATTTCCTTTGCAATTCCTTGGACTATAATTGACTCAAATCAATTTTTGGCGCCGCTGCCGGGGAAGGTTGATGTGAATTCGTGATTCCGTTTTTCGATTCGTGTTTTGAGGACCCTTCTCCCGGGAATTTATCGTTTTTATTTGTAAATATTTTCAAAAATATAAAATCCAAAAAAAATTAAAAATACCACTAACACTTTTCCTAAAGTGTTAACAATACCAAAAAAATCGCAAAACAACAAAACAATCGTGAAATCATTTGATTTCGGATTATCTTTCGATTACAACCTATACAAGTGTTTTAAGGATGGTTTTGACATTAAATTACAAACCGAAAGAGGCGGGTTTTTAATCAGCTTTCGAGCGGACCTTTGCTTCTCCGCCACTCTGCGAGTAGTCTTAAGAGAAACGAATTCCGATTGAGGGATCGATACCAAAAATATTGTGCTTATTTTTCTTTAAAAAAAAATAAATTAAAACCCAAAAAGATTTTCTCTTCCAAATTATTTTTCTTTTTAATTTTTATTTTATTTTTGGTGTATGCACACCCGTTCCCAATCACACGTAATTGATAAATCTTCTCTCATACCGACTCGTCGTTCTCATCGACGCAAAAGAGTTAACGTACCCGAGTTACGTCCTCAAGTTGATACTCCCATTACCGAAATGGCCGAGGATCAACGTACTATGCAAGAGTTACTCCAATGTCCCACCGTGGGATATGGAGATGCTATTGTTATACCACCAATTAACAACACAAATTTTGAGCTTAAAACTGGTTTGATACAAATTGTTCAGGGAAATCAATTTCATGGTTTTGAAAGAGAGGATCCCCATGCACACATCCGATGGATTAATCAGTTGACCTCCACAAACCACCATAAGGATGTCACTAATGACACTATGAAATTGATGTTATTCCCATTTTCCCTCGAGGGGGCAACCCGGATTTGGTTTGAAAAAGAACCCCCTCAATCGATCCATACTTGGGAAGATCTCGTCCATAAATTCGTGAATTATTTCTTTCCTTCGTCCAGAATGACTAATCTCAGGAATGAAATCACAAATTTCCAACAACGGTTTGATGAGAATTTTGGTGAGGCATGGGAGCGATTTAAGGATCTCCTACGTAAATGCCCACATCACGGTTTCTCAAAATTACATCAAATCGATACGTTCTACAATGCCTTAACTCAATCGGATCAAAATTCACTCAACGTAGCCACCCGGTGGCAATATCTTGAGTCGAATGCCGAAAGATATCTTAATGATTATCGAAAACAAATCCAAAGTTCCCACTTCACGAAACAAACCGGTTGTTTCGAAAGTAAATTCTCCCACCCCTTCTTCTTCATCGGCCCATCCATCGGAGATGGCCGAGCTTACCAATGCTATTCGTATGATGATGAAAGAGTTTAAGCTACAGAATCATAAATCGAAGCCCGTCAAAGCAGTTACAGAAACTTGTGTTATATGTGGTGGTCCCCATCCTTATTATAATTGTGAAGCTACCGATAGCCAAGTTTGCAATGCTACCATAGCAGCAGCAAACTACAATCAGAATCAAGGATTTCGTCCTCAAAATGCTAGTAACCTAATGGGACCACCCGGTTTTCCACCCGTACAAAACAACCAAAATCGTTTTCATCAAACCAACCAAGGTTACAATCAAAACCAAAGTTACAACCAAAACCGTGGAAACAATTATCATTCTCAAACGCAACAAGTCTATCAATCTCCTCCTGCACAAGTTGCACCTTCTCCCGATCTCTCAAACTATATGAAGACAACCGATGCTAGCATACGAACCATGCAGAGTCAAATCAACAACATGAGAGTTGAAATTCGGAAAGAGATTGATACGATGATGACTCGACAAACAAACGAGCTTAAGCAAATGATGAGTGGTTTTTTACAAATGAATCAACCTTCAACCTCGGGTACATCTTCTCTTCCTAGCAACACAATTGCTAACCCGAGGGGTGATTTGAAAGCAATCACCACCCGAAGTGGTATATCTTATGATGGACCCACGGCTCCGACTACCTCTTCTTCTCTTCCTCCCAAGGTAGTCGCCCGTGAGACCGAGGCGACAAAGGACATGAAACTTCCTACTAATAACAGAAGTACCGAAGACGTCCAACCTCCGATTGACCAAAGTGCTCCAAAGTTTAAAAAGTCGTTACCTTATCCGACTAATCCAAAGCTCCGTGAGAAGAACAATCAACAAATGTTGAAATTTCTCCAACTCTTCCAAAAGCTTCATTTCGATTTGAGCTTTGCGGATGCTTTACTTCATATGCCTAAGTTTGCTTCAACTTTCAAGAGCTTAATGAATAATAAAGAAAAGTTGTTTGAGTTAGCTAACACACCGTTGAATGAGAATTGCTCGGCGGTAATCCTTAAGAAGCTTCCCGAAAAGCTTGAGGACCCCGGCAAATTCCTCATCCCGTGTGATTTTCTGGGAAAGATTGAGTGCTTAGCCTTGGCCGATCTTGGTGCAAGCATCAATCTCATGCCTCTTTCTGTGTGGAAAAAGCTTTCTCTACCAGAACTTACTCCTACACGAATGACTCTTGAGCTCGCGGACCGTTCGGTTACTCGAACAAAAGGTATCGCTGAAGATGTCATCGTCAAAGTAGGAAAGTTCCATTTCCCGGTTGACTTCGTTGTGGTTGATTTTGATGCCGATCCTCGGGTTCCCCTCATCCTAGGGAGATCCTTCTTGAGGACGGGTCGTGCTTTGATTGATGTATATGCTGAAGAAATAACCCTTTGAGTTAATGAAAAAGCCGTTACTTTTAATCTTGACCAAACTGCTAGCTTCTCCTCTAGCTACGAAAATTTTTCGGTAAACCGAATTGATATCTGTAACAACCCGAGATTTTAGGTCACTTTCCTAACCACGACAATTCACTATTCATCAGTTACTATTCATCATTTACTATTCACCAATCACTATTCATCATTTCACTATTCATCGTTTTTGGAGTCAGTTTGAGACTTCGAGAAGCGTTCAGGAATTTTACTATTCATGTGACACTATTCATCCCCGGGAGGGAATCACTATTCATGTTCATTATTCATTTCAGCGTAAACGTAGTTTACGGGTATTCATATTCGCGTAACCGGTTTGGTTTGACTGCGAAATTCATGCATCATCAGTAGGAACACTGCATACGGACTAGGAATAGTCTGCATATCATCAGATTTCCATTTTCATACTATACCACTCGTAGGTTTATCAAATTAATATTTTTGTTACATTCGACGTATTACGTATAATTACTTTTAATTAAAACGTCAACGCGCGATCAATAAATATGACTAACACGTCCGACAAACCCCACGATGGTCCCGACATATTTTTATACTCATTTTAATATCAAGAAAATTTTAAAATTCATTTACCCAGTATTTTGCAAATTTATTTAATTTATATCGTACGTTTAATATAATTACGACGGTTTTTGTAAAAACTAAACAATAATTACCCGAACACCCAATACTTGTACCCAACCTATTTTTGTAATTTTTATGACTTCGTCAAGTCCCGATTAACACCGTTAAATTTTATTTCTAGCAAACACGGTACCCGGTTACACTTAAAACTAATTAAAACTACACAAATCTTACATAATCTTTATAAATAATCATCACCCAACATGCCCCCCCCCCCTTTCCCTTGATTCACGCCAGCAGCCCCCCCCCCCTCCTAGCCCCCAAAATTTCATTTCTTACCTAACTACAATTAATTCCCACTTATACTTGTCTTTTAACTTAGATATTATCTCATTTCTACACATATTTCACACATACAAGTTCAAGTAAGCTAGAAAAATCCTCTCTTCTTTCTTCTTCCTCTTATGCTCGGCCAACATCAAAAACATAAGCAAGAAGCATCAATTTTCCAAGATCTATGCATAAACAAGTTCATCTAGTATACCTTTTAGGGTTTTGAAATACAAACTCAAGGTTTAATTAAGTCTTCATCCTCATAAGCTCACTAATCTTTCAAGTAAGTGTGTCAAACTCATTTTTATAATTTTATCAAGTTCCTACAATGTACATATCATTTTTATACAAGATATATATGCATATGCTAGTTTATACCACTCTTTTTACACTTTTTATAACTTTTGAGCTCTAGAAATGGAAAGTATGTAGATCCTTGATAGATTAACTTGGATGATGATGTTTAGGGACCCATGACACCCTAAGAAGGTGTATGGTAGGATTGAGAGTTGTTTGGTTGTAGATTGGATGGTTTTGAACAAGATACAAACTAGGAAAACCCATTTTTGAAACTATAACATACCTACTGTCCCTATTTTGAAAACGTGGCCAACTCAGTAGGTTGTGGGAAATTTTGGACCAAATATTTAGAAAATACATTCCGAGACGAAGCCGTGGCCGAAAACGGGGATAAAAACGAGTTAATAACGAAGGAGATATGATTTTTACAAGTTTAACGACGAAAACTAATTTTCCGGAAGAATAGCAAGCTGTTACACGACTTTCGACGGACCCACTGAGGCGTTTAACGCGACCTAGATGACCCGAGCTACTGAAAATATATTAGTACATGTTTATACGAAACCACGGATATAAAGAACGTCAAAAACAAGCTAATAACGAACGAGATACACGCGTTTAAACATCGACTATATACATTTTATTTTGACAGCTTTTTAAGTAGAAAATGTTTACTTACTAGAAACTATATTTTTCACGAAACGACTATGGTGAACCGTAATTCTTATCCATTGGAACACGTACAATCAAAGGTTTATTAACGCGACTACCATATCACATTTCAATGTTTTCAAAACGCCAAGACCAACACTAACGTTTTATACACATTATGACACGACTAGTTTTACGTTAACAAGTTAACATATTTATACCAAGTTTTGGAAAAACTTTACATATCAACGATAACTAGTATTTTCAAATGACGAGTGGTATAGGTTACATATACATGTACATGCACTACATTGCCTCATAATCTAAGTAGATTATGCATATTCATTTTAGGTAGCGGCTAGTGTTCGCGCCTTGTTATTGCCAAGTATTCCAAGTGTTCCAGTATTTCAATTATTCCAAGTATTCCGATTTCATAGCATTGTTGTATCATCACTTCAGGTGAGTTTTCATAGCCCCGTATACATTTTATTATTGTTTTCAAATCCCACGGGGGAGAATACATTGCAACTGTTTTCCATACGAGCCAAAGTATCAGACTTCCTGTACATAGATTAAGTTACCTTGTTGCCAATTGAAAGTCCCCATATAATCATGAACCGTTAATTATGTTTAAGCGAGAGTGAGTGGATAGATCTATCGAGGGTGACGCCTCCATCCGTGTTGGCTTTGACCAACAACCGATAGCGGATGCATTTCATGTCTTTTCATTTGAGTGTCTGGCAAAACACTCCCAGGGGCTCCAAAGAATTCAGTCACAGCGTCGGGGTCATGAGCTTAAGGCTATTGTACAATCATTTTTATGTGACTTATGTCATACACTTTATACTTGTGGCTATCGTATAACTTCATTTTATTAAACCTATGAACTCTCACCAACTTTATGTTGACCGTTTTTAGCAATGTATTTTCAGGTTATTAGCTATCATGTGGGCATGCATTGGATTGTTTTGGAGTCGCGGGGTCGACTTGCACCACTTCATTTTATGCACTTATGTAACCGTTTGATCGATTATGGTTTTGTTTTATAAACTTGCAACATCATTTGGGACCTATGTTTTGTAAACTCTGATTTTATTTATGATCAAACGTGTATTTTCAAAACGACACTTTAGGTCGTTCAATATATCCATTGTATGAGACGCCATGAAAGTCACACCAAGGTATTCAATTCCGCTGCCATTAACAGGTAAATTCAGGGTGTGACAGATTGGTACCAGAGCAATGGTTATAGCGAACTAGGTTGTCCTCATACCCTAGACTATAACTACCCCAACGGTAGCGTCTCATCATTACATCATAAGTGCACATTATTATTTGCGAGGATTCATTACATGGGTTATTCATTTCATTTTGTATTGTTGCCACAGAGATATGTCTTCCAATTCCCGCACTATTGTTATATTTTCTGATGTTTACATCGAGGACGCTATGTCTTCTACTACTCCCATTGTTGCACCTACTCCTCAGATTTCACTTATTGCACCACCTTTGGTTACTCGTGCACCTACAGATTCATCATCCCATACTATTCCGGTTTCCGCAGAATCCAACTCTTATGTTCCGACGTCGCAAGACGATCGGGATGTCCCTATTACTTCAGCCCATACAGAGTATACCATTTGATAAGACGTACATGCTTAGTCCTTATGGACCTATTAGAATGTTTATTGCAAGAAAGATAGTATACCTTCATTCCCTCACTATTAGAACACTCACTACTCATGTATTACCACCAGTATCAGCTACTCATACCACTATTGGTCGTCCCATAGTGCATACTCCAGTTTTACCGCTTAGACATCGCAAGATAGCATAAAAGAAGGTAGTGATTCCTTCAGTATTATCACCATCGACTTCATCATCATCATATGGAACCCCATTTATACCATCACATTTCAGGGACTCTACTCACATACTTAACTTACCGCTTGAGAAGCGTACATGGTTTGATACACCATTACCATCTACCACTAAGGACACTACACCACCTTATAGATTAAGGTTGATGAGAGTTCGAGAGCCCTTACTGTTAGACAACCTACTACTCTTCATCGTTAGATGATGATCTCTAACTAATTGAGACTACACATGAAGGTTTGGATGCCCCACAGACCAAACAAGAGCAACAACAAATCGCCAAAGAGTGGCATTCCTCGCAAAGACTCTAGACTATCTCAGGTATAATCGACTCATACTTCCATGACATAATGAACCAACAAGATGCTTTGAGCAATATTACACCACCACAAGAGAACTCTTCACAACTCCCTCTTCATTACCAAGTTTGATTACATCACATTCTAAACCGATGAGTTGGATTTCATCATTGGTCATCGTAACAACACCCCACCAATCAGATATGACACCGAGACCTTCGAGATTCGGGAGTCTAACCTTGCCTTTCAGTACGACCATTGTCATTTCCTTTTTCCCATTCTCACTTGACATGAATTAGATAACATCTTGTGGATGACACCAAGATCACGGACTCAACAGGAACATCTATAGATTCCTCAAGGATGGATTGGAATCTACATTATCTCATACATGAATCGATGCACAACCCCGGACCTCACTTCAGGACATCATCCTAGCTTTTACCTTTACTCGCTTTTACTATCATCTTGGCCACGGGAAGTGTGGCGTGGTTCAAAGAAACTTGTGGTATTTTGATTGTTGTACAACGAGATCCCCAAGTATTGACTTTACTATATGGGTATGGTTGTGCTATCTATGACACCGGTCAATGTAGACCAAAATTTTTAAGTGTTGTATTCATGTGTTATGAGGATATACGCATGGTTGTGGTGGTATACCTAGTGAACAATGATCGTTGCTATTACGAGTACTCATGGTTGTATTTATACACGCTGAGGTTGTACATGTTGTGGTTGTACATATCGTGGTTGTATTTACACTTGTGGTGGATATATATATACATGTTGTGGTTGTATATATTTTGTACGATAATCATTTCTAGTATGATTGTTGTTGATGTATTCTGTTGTGATGTACCAGAATTATGGCACCTAGGAAAGCAAAAGCCAAGGCTGCTGCAACGACTACCCCAGAAATGACTCAGGCTGCTATCCGGAAGCTCGTTAGGGATAGTGTGGCCGAAGCTCTAGAGATTGAAAGAGCCGCTGTTGCCGCAAGAGCTGCCGAAGATGCTTCTCGAATAGGGACATCGGGTGAAGCTAGCAACGGAACCAATGGGAAGAAATGTACTTACAAGGATTTCAAGAGTGGAGATCCTACTTTGTATAAGGGTACTGAAGGGGCTACTGCCATGGTTCGATGGTTCGAACATACTGAATCTGTGTTTATCTTATGCAATTGCCCGGATGACTACAAGGTTAAGTTTGCCGTTAGTACACTTCGCGATCAAGCCTTATCGTGGTGGAACTCTTATGCAAAGCCCATAGGGATGGAGAATGCTTACAAGGTCACATGGGACGAGTTCAAAAAGTTGGTAACTAAGAAGTTTTGCCCACGAACCGAAGTGAAGAAGTTAGAGGTGGAGTTCTATGATCTGGTAACTGTGGGTAATGATATTGAGACTTACATTCGGAGGTACCAAGAGTTAGCTGCTCTATGCCCATCTATGGTGCCTGATGATGAAAAATTGGTAGAGAATTTCATTGGTGGATTGCCCGAAAGCATCCGTGGTGATGTGATTTCTTTTGATCCGCAAACTCTTGATGAGGCAATCAGGATGTCTCAAAAGCTCATAGCTCAAGTTCTGAAGAAAGTGACCCCCGCCCACAACAACAACAATAACTTCAACCGAAACCGTAACTACAACAATAACACCAACAATTACCAGAACAACAACAACAAAAGGAAATGGGATGACACCCAAGGTAACAATGCCAACCAACCACCACCCAAAAGACAAGAAACTGCACGGGCCTATGTTGCGGGTCCGACTGAAAAGAAAGGTTACGCCGGTACTCTACCAAAGTGTAACAAATGCCAAACACATCATAACCCGGGGGATTGCCCTAAACCTTGTTTCAATTGTGGGAAGATCGGTCATCTGGCTAAGGGATGCAGGGCTGCTCCTGGGGGAAATAATCAGGATCCACCGCCAACATGTTATGGTTGTGGAGAAGTTGGACACTTTAGGAACAATTGCCCGAAAGGAAGTCAGGACATGGGGACCAAGAGGAATTAGCTCGAGGAATAGCGTGCGTGTTTGGGAGAGAGACCGTCAGGACATTAGCAACATCAAGGACAACAACAATGCTTAACCAGAAGGAGTTCATGTTTTAATAAACCGTAGTTGAGCCCTCTAGGGTTGTATCTTTCTTTTGTACTTTCCATAGGTATGTTGGTGTAACCTAGTTGTATTAAGCACTTTCCTATCCAATGTAATACCTATCTTTTGTTATCTTCGCGATAATCATAACCATCGTTTATTCCATTCCTATTCCAATTGCTCAATTCTCTATAGTTTCGCAACAATATACCTTTATCTTACTAGGGATTAGGCCGATTTCATTCTTGACGGATTAGTAGACTAATACCATTTCATAAGATTCATCCATGTATCCAATGAAACCTTCAACAAATTTAATGCAAGTTATTTTACTACCCTACGGGAGAACTATTTTTCAGAACTTTCAAAATAAACCATTTGGTACCACCCTATAAATGGATTTCCTGTCATTTTATCAAGTATTTACTACCGCTACGCGAGACAATTTTCATGTTACTTTCAAAGGAAATATCTAGAAAACCATTTATCAAAACAACACGCTGAACACCATCTAAAACTTTTGGGAAAAAGTAATACCGTTTCGATTTAACCAAGCATCGCATCGTTGGTCCTCAATTATACATAGCCTGATCACCTATGTATAATTCAGGAGGAATTATGCCGTGAAGAAAATAGTCACATTTTCAGAAATTATTAATAACAATCTTCATTCAAAAGCTTTGTAAACAAATGGAATTTTTCATGAACACCCCTTTTAACAAACTCCCACCGGATACTTACATCACTCATCACTCACTCAGCCATTAAGTTGAATTTGCACCATTGACTTCTCTAGGAGAGACTCTACATTATGAAAGATATTTTATGACATAGAAACGGCGAAAGGATAGACGATACCCCTCAGATTTCTAGCAATTCCTTTAAGATATTCCTTTTCTAATTGGATATACACGCTCTACCATAGTTAGCCCGACGAATCCTTAAGAGAACTACCTGAACACTATAGGATTTATTCAACACCACATAACCAACTTTGAATGGATTAGGATAATCTTTCGAGTATTGACGAATTTCATCATCAGCAAAAATAACCATCACGGGAATATATAAAGGCACCATTTAAGACACCCTATGGCCGAAGTGACCATATACATATTTATATATCGAATTTGGAAAGTTAAATTCACGGACCTAGAACTAAACCGGGAGACAACAAAGGAAATTTCACAAGTCGAGAATCAGTTACAAGAAATGAGAAAACAATGGAAGTTAGGTCGATGCATGATGCACATCATACGGAATTGATATCCTTGAACAACGAACCTCCTAGATTCAAGTAAAAGCACGAACTATGATTGAAAGCCTTGCCTTGGAAAGGCATGATACAATTTTTGGTAACCCGATAGACTGAGCTCTCGGTATTGGACCATTTCAGATTCTAGTTAGAACCGGTCAGTTGGCATACACACCTAAGTTTCCGTCAGAACTCAGCAACGTTCATAACACATTTCATGTTTCAAACCTCAAGAAGTGTCTCTCCGACGAGTCGTCCGTTATTCCACTAGAAGAAATTCAACTAGATGACAAGCTTAATTTTGTGGAAGAACCCGTTGAAATCATGGACCGTGAGGTCAAACAATTGAAGCAGAGTCGAATTCCTATCGTGAAAGTTCGCTGGAATTCTCGAAGAGGACCCGAGTTTACTTGGGAACGAGAAGACCAAATGCGACGCAAGTATCCACATATTTTTCCCGAGCCTGCTTCCGAAACCAACAACATTTGAATTCAGGGACTGAATTCCCTTTTGGAGGGGCGACTGTAACAACCCGAGATTTCAGGTCACTTTCCTAACCACGACAATTCACTATTCATCAGTTACTATTCATCATTTACTATTCACCAATCACTATTCATCATTTCACTATTCATCGTTTTTGGAGTCAGTTTGAGACTTCGAGAAGCGTTCAGGAATTTTACTATTCATGTGACACTATTCATCCCCGGGAGGGAATCACTATTCATGTTCATTATTCATTTCAGCGTAAACGTAGTTTACGGGTATTCATATTCGCGTAACCGGTTTGGTTTGACTGCGAAATTCATGCATCATCAGTAGGAACACTGCATACGGACTAGGAATAGTCTGCATATCATCAGATTTCCATTTTCATACTATACCACTCGTAGGTTTATCAAATTAATATTTTTGTTACATTCGACGTATTACGTATAATTACTTTTAATTAAAACGTCAACGCGCGATCAATAAATATGACTAACACGTCCGACAAACCCCACGATGGTCCCGACATATTTTTATACTCATTTTAATATCAAGAAAATTTTAAAATTCATTTACCCAGTATTTTGCAAATTTATTTAATTTATATCGTACGTTTAATATAATTACGACGGTTTTTGTAAAAACTAAACAATAATTACCCGAACACCCAATACTTGTACCCAACCTATTTTTGTAATTTTTATGACTTCGTCAAGTCCCGATTAACACCGTTAAATTTTATTTCTAGCAAACACGGTACCCGGTTACACTTAAAACTAATTAAAACTACACAAATCTTACATAATCTTTATAAATAATCATCACCCAACATGGCCCCCCCCCCCTTTCCCTTGATTCACGCCAGTAGCCCCCCCCCCCCCCTCCTAGCCCCCAAAATTTCATTTCTTACCTAACTACAATTAATTCCCACTTATACTTGTCTTTTAACTTAGATATTATCTCATTTCTACACATATTTCACACATACAAGTTCAAGTAAGCTAGAAAAATCCTCTCTTCTTTCTTCTTCCTCTTATGCTCGGCCAACATCAAAAACATAAGCAAGAAGCATCAATTTTCCAAGATCTATGCATAAACAAGTTCATCTAGTATACCTTTTAGGGTTTTGAAATACAAACTCAAGGTTTAATTAAGTCTTCATCCTCATAAGCTCACTAATCTTTCAAGTAAGTGTGTCAAACTCATTTTTATAATTTTATCAAGTTCCTACAATGTACATATCATTTTTATACAAGATATATATGCATATGCTAGTTTATACCACTCTTTTTACACTTTTTATAACTTTTGAGCTCTAGAAATGGAAAGTATGTAGATCCTTGATAGATTAACTTGGATGATGATGTTTAGGGACCCATGACACCCTAAGAAGGTGTATGGTAGGATTGAGAGTTGTTTGGTTGTAGATTGGATGGTTTTGAACAAGATACAAACTAGGAAAACCCATTTTTGAAACTATAACATACCTACTGTCCCTATTTTGAAAACGTGGCCAACTCAGTAGGTTGTGGGAAATTTTGGACCAAATATTTAGAAAATACATTCCGAGACGAAGCCGTGGCCGAAAACGGGGATAAAAACGAGTTAATAACGAAGGAGATATGATTTTTACAAGTTTAACGACGAAAACTAATTTTCCGGAAGAATAGCAAGCTGTTACACGACTTTCGACGGACCCACTGAGGCGTTTAACGCGACCTAGATGACCCGAGCTACTGAAAATATATTAGTACATGTTTATACGAAACCACGGATATAAAGAACGTCAAAAACAAGCTAATAACGAACGAGATACACGCGTTTAAACATCGACTATATACATTTTATTTTGACAGCTTTTTAAGTAGAAAATGTTTACTTACTAGAAACTATATTTTTCACGAAACGACTATGGTGAACCGTAATTCTTATCCATTGGAACACGTACAATCAAAGGTTTATTAACGCGACTACCATATCACATTTCAATGTTTTCAAAACGCCAAGACCAACACTAACGTTTTATACACATTATGACACGACTAGTTTTACGTTAACAAGTTAACATATTTATACCAAGTTTTGGAAAAACTTTACATATCAACGATAACTAGTATTTTCAAATGACGAGTGGTATAGGTTACATATACATGTACATGCACTACATTGCCTCATAATCTAAGTAGATTATGCATATTCATTTTAGGTAGCGGCTAGTGTTCGCGCCTTGTTATTGCCAAGTATTCCAAGTGTTCCAGTATTTCAATTATTCCAAGTATTCCGATTTCATAGCATTGTTGTATCATCACTTCAGGTGAGTTTTCATAGCCCCGTATACATTTTATTATTGTTTTCAAATCCCACGGGGGAGAATACATTGCAACTGTTTTCCATACGAGCCAAAGTATCAGACTTCCTGTACATAGATTAAGTTACCTTGTTGCCAATTGAAAGTCCCCATATAATCATGAACCGTTAATTATGTTTAAGCGAGAGTGAGTGGATAGATCTATCGAGGGTGACGCCTCCATCCGTGTTGGCTTTGACCAACAACCGATAGCGGATGCATTTCATGTCTTTTCATTTGAGTGTCTGGCAAAACACTCCCAGGGGCTCCAAAGAATTCAGTCACAGCGTCGGGGTCATGAGCTTAAGGCTATTGTACAATCATTTTTATGTGACTTATGTCATACACTTTATACTTGTGGCTATCGTATAACTTCATTTTATTAAACCTATGAACTCTCACCAACTTTATGTTGACCGTTTTTAGCAATGTATTTTCAGGTTATTAGCTATCATGTGGGCATGCATTGGATTGTTTTGGAGTCGCGGGGTCGACTTGCACCACTTCATTTTATGCACTTATGTAACCGTTTGATCGATTATGGTTTTGTTTTATAAACTTGCAACATCATTTGGGACCTATGTTTTGTAAACTCTGATTTTATTTATGATCAAACGTGTATTTTCAAAACGACACTTTAGGTCGTTCAATATATCCATTGTATGAGACGCCATGAAAGTCACACCAAGGTATTCAATTCCGCTGCCATTAACAGGTAAATTCAGGGTGTGACAATATCATAGATGTTGAGGAGTATGCTCAAAAATTTCTGGAATTTTCAAATGATTCTCCGAGTGGCAATCCCACTCCAACTTCTCAACCTATCCTTTCCGACTCTTCCCCTTCTCTCACACCGGTTGAGGGAAGTGTTTCCACTATGGAAGAGCTCGAGGTTTTCTTTAGTGATGAGCCAATTTCTCCGGAAATTGATGACACCGTCTTTGATCCGGAGGGAGATATTCGTTTAATTGAAGAATTGCTATACAATGAGCCGTCACCTTCACTCCCTCCGACGGAAATTAAAGAAGAAAGGCCGCCTAAATCCGTTCAAGTTGTTGATTCTAAATCAGAAGAACAAAGTAGTGGCAGTACCACTTCTAGTATTGATTTTCTTCTTGAGGAGTTCACCAATGAACTCGCTCACATCGATCCAATCCCACCGGGGGATAAGGACGATGAGTTTGATTTTGAATCTGATCTTAAAGAATTAGAATTTTTGCTGAACCGTGATCCGTCTAAATGTGATTCTTACTCCGAGGAGTTAACCGAGAAACTCGCTCGTGAAGATCCAATTCCATCAGAAAATGATGATGATCTTTTTGACTTTCATACTGATCTTAAAAAAGTTGAATATCTTTTGTACCATGATCCGTCACTTGATTTACAAAGTAATGACGATCTCTTTGATTTTGGGGCCGATCAAACCAAATGGAAAAATCTTTTATATGGCAAACCTACTGATCATAAACCAGTTGATGAAAAAGACCCTAAAATGGAAACCATAATAAAGGAAACGACTATTGATCAAAATGACTTATCTCATCATTCTCCCGAGGATGATTTCCTTTTCTCCATTGAGTCCTCCATCGAGTACCCTGCTGAGTTTTCTTGTGAAAACAAAGTGTTTAATCCAGGCATACTCGATGATGGTGAAATTCATCCTTTGATGAAATCGACTCTTGATAAGAATTTAAAGTTTCCTGCCTCATCTATGGAACTTTTAATTCTGGAGAAAAGTGATTCCCCTCTGCTTATTTCTGATCAAGAACTCCTATTCTGCATGGAGTTATCTCTGATTGAAACTTTACTATCGTTTCCAGCCAGAAATTAAGACAAAGTTTTTGACCCCGGCATCACCGCTTTTATCTTCTAAAGCCGTGGGTATCTCATCGGAGTGGAACTTTCAAGTATTTCAATGTTTATCCAAACATCTTGAATGAAAGTCCGATTGAGATTATCTCTTCCACTTGCTCCCCCAAGGACAACTAAATTCGGGGTCGAGTCAAGCTACGTGACTCGGTTAACAAAAACAAAGCGCTTCGTGGGAGGCACCCCATGCTTATCCATCTATCTTCTTTCTATTTTCTTAATAAACGTGAGGAGGGGCACCTCTTCCGTATCTTGTGTTTCGTGGTATTCTGTGATGTGTCCAGGATTTGCCCGAATTATGAAGACTCTCGTGCTCGTGGTTTGCTTCTCTCCACTCGAGTTTCATCATTCGTTGCTTATCCGATATCCTAATCTTATCATCTAACGTTTATCTTTGGCATAATTAATAAACGGCCTTAGATTTATGTAGGAGAACCCTTACCTTTAAGACATTGAGGACAATGTCTCATTTTAGTCTGGGGGGTAATCTTTCGATTTGATTTTTGCCTTGCATTTTTTGCCGTTTTCTCTCGCAAACCCGTTTTTCCTCCAAAAAATGAGAAAAATTTAAAATTTTTTGCAAAAATATAATAAATTTTGACATTTTGTTGACTTTCCGCTGGTGAGAGTAGGAATAAAATTCTGACTTGATCGGGCGTGTTGAGCCCTAGCTTGTCCCCTTAACCTTTCTTGGCTAAGCATTCGCGTATCTTATTATTTAAGATTTTAAATTTGCGAAGAACGAGAAATGATAGAGTTTATTTAGAAGTTAGATGCTAAGCGTGGAGTAGTTGGTTCTCTTTAGAGCTCATCGAAGTTACTTGTGGCCTTTTGCTCCCACAAAATTGTTTCACCATATATAACTGTAAGAATAATTAAAGATGTTAGGTTTTGTCGATGATTAGTTCTTGGTCTTCTTAAAAAGAATCATTGCTTTAAAAATTGGGTACACATCAAGGTTACTTAATAAATACATTTAATAATAATAATAAGTTAAGTGCTCTAAGCTACGGATTCGGGATCGGGCCTTGGATCCTTATTTCCGGAAGGCGTTTAGGTCTTGGCTACCCTCTTGCACAGGCCCTTGGACCTCTAGTTCAGGAATGTGTGAGGTCTTGGTCTAACCACCTTGGATCCTCATTTCAGGAATGTCTAGAGTCTTGGAACACTCCTTCGTAACGGCCCTTGGATCCTTTATTCCGAAAGGTGTAAGGTCTTGGAACTAAACCGTGAAGCTCCGTCGTTTAGGGTACGCAAGTGAAAAGTTAGTGATAAAAAAAATGGTGATGATTGAAAAAGAAAAAAAATGCAAAAAGTCAAAAATATAAATAAAAACCTTGATGTGGACCTCATTTTCAAAGCAACGGTTCTCGAGAGAAGATTGAAAACTACTTAGCGTCTTAATTTAGTATCTTTATCGGACTAAAAACCTATCAAAACGAGAAAATATGAAGCAATTCATTTCTTACCAAAAATAAAATAAATAGAGGCAAATTAGGAAAATGGGAGCAAGAGGTAATTACACAAGTAACTTCCATAGGTAGTGTTGGCATCTAACTTGTAAATAACAATGATTTCGTTTTTGAGCTTAGTTTGGGGACTCATGAAAAATCAGGGACGACGAATTTTATCTGTATGGTCACTTCTTCATGAGTCGTGTTTCCTACTCGTTGACCCTAAAAGTTATTTATAGATAATGATTGTCAACAAAACCGTCATATGAAGATATGAAAAATACAAAAATAGAATAAAAGAAAAAATGGGGAGTTTTTAGAACCTAAAGATTTCTTAATCTCTTTTGAAAATTTTGCTACTTTTCAAAGTTAGTAAAAAGAGGTTGGAAATTTTTGGTTTCAAAAACGTGTTTTTATAACATTGCGTGAGGACACTACAATATCTTACTCTTGGGGATTTTGGTATGTGCTTAAACACATACCTTTTCTTGACCAAATTAAGACCAAAACGACCAAAAACTAACCAAAAATGCCAAAGATATTTGTGTTTTTGTGTTTGTTTATATGCAGAACGGATATTTAGAAATATGGACAAAATCAAGCAAAAACCGGGAAAACGAGCACGAGATTTGGAAAAGATATTCATAGAGCCGAAGCCGGGGAAAAATTCGTCAAAGAAAATATTTTTGAAGAACGGCCCTTGGATCATTGCAAAATTACAAAACATCCCTTGGTGAAACTTTCAGCTTTTGACAAAATTGGTCCCTAAAGTGTATCCCATTTTATCCCAAAAATCCTTAAAACCTTAAACAAAACAAAAAACTAACTAAATCCTAAAACCCAATCCACATCTCAACCCTTAAATCCAAACCCCAAAATCATCACAGCCCAGCCCACTTCCTAATTGAATACTAACCCGGATAAAACTTTACCCGAATCCCTTTATTTAACCCCAAGTCAAAAAACCCGGTTAACCCCTAAACAACCTTTCCCTCCAAAACTTACCCCTTGTTACTGTACATCGTCTTCCCCAACGTTTTACCCTGCTCCATATTAATTACCTCATCCTAAAATGCTTCTAGAAGGTCGCTGACAAGTCAGAGAATGCCAAGTGGCAAAACCCAGCAATCCTACTGGTTGTTCCTCCACCAATCATGATCAACGGCTGTGATGAAAAAGAGTGCTGCCCAAGATGAATCCAAAGGTCATGAAATGATCTCCTGAAGCTTCCAAGAAGAAACCCTAGCTCCCCAAATGCCTATAAATAGCAGCTCTTCACAGCAGGAAGGAGAGTTTTTTTTAGAGTCTAAATTAGGGTTCTTTTAGTGTCGTTTTTATTTACTTTTTAGTTGTTATTCTCAATTCAGTGACTTTAGAAGTTGTAAGGAATATTTGTACTCAGATTTTAAGGTTTAATGAAATTTTAGCTTTAATTTGTCTTATGTTTAATCTATTCTTTTTTTTATGTGAGTTGTTATAAGCTAATACTAGCTTATTTTCTGTCTTATTAAGCTCTTTTCAAGTTTTCATCAAAATATTTTCATAAATTCTGTTTTGAGCCAAAAATACCAAAAAAATAGAAAAAATACTTAAAAAAGACAAAAATATTCAAAACAAGCTTTCAATAAGCTCTTTTTTTTATTAGATTAAGTTCATATAAGCTACTATAGCTTATTGTGAGCTTTAGTTAAGTTTAAAACTGTTTTACCCTCAAAATTTCCCAAAAGTAAAAAAAAGTCAACCAAAGTCAAAGCTGAAGAAATAAGCTGTTCTGAAGAAATAAGCTGGTCTGATAAGCTTATTGGGTTGTTTATTGGCTTGTGTAAACAAGCCTGGGTTGTGTTGATCATTGGTTCAGTACTATTCAAGCCTTGGTCCTTTGTAAGTCTCACTTAATTTCAAGGTTTTTAGCTTATTACTATTACTTAGCTTATTTCTACTATTCAGTGCTTATTAGAGTTTTTTGTAGCTTATCTGATAGAATTTGAACTTACTTGATTATAGATAGTAGCTTTATCTTAGTTTTCTCTCATAAAGTCATAAAAAGCCAAAAAAAATAGACATACTAGAGTTAGCTTTTATAGTGCTTATTTATAAGTTGAAATCTGCTTATTAGTTGATAAGTAACCTAGGTAATCATAGTTAAATCAGTAGCATAGCTTATTTTTGCAATTTCTAGTTCAAAATAGCATACTCAGTTTCTTAAGGGGTGTTTGGCAAGTTTTGGGAAAATCAGCTATTTACTGTTCATCTGCCACTTGGGTAACTTTGGTTGAGCTTATTTTTAGGCTAGATAAGCTGTTTTTAACAGGTCTTAAGTTGTTTTGATGCCTTTTGGTGTTTTGTGTGGATTAGTGAAAATTCACATTCTCTACTGCCCATATAAGCTTGATATAAGCCTGAGCTTATTTGCACCTTCCTTTTGGCATTTTTAGTTGCAATCCATCAATTAAAGTAAAAGTTCAAGTTTTGGTACTGTTCCATCAAGGATTGAAGGATTTAAGGACCAAAAGCCATATTTGCTGCATCAAAATACTAGCAGACCCTATTTTGCCCTTATGAGCTTGTGTTCTTGATTTTTAAAAAGCTTCAATTTAGGTCCTTATAAGCTTAAATTTTGTACAGTAGTTCCTTAGTACCTCATTTAGTCAATGCTTATTTTTGTGGAATTTTAGGAGAGCTTATTAGTAGCTTTTCAGAGGGCTTATCAGCACCTCAGAACCACTCCTAGGGCTGCATCAGTCCACTCATTTGCTTATTGGGATTAAGTTGTGCTATCTGATATTGATATTAGATTATTTCTGATTTAGTTTGGTTGATTTGAATAGATATTGCATGATATAGCTTATTCATAATTGCTCTTGGCTTATTCTAGCTTATAATCCCTTGTTCCTTTGCTTTTTGGCTTGTTTTCCCCTATAAGCCCACTGATCAGATTCATTGGGGCTTTTCCAGAGCTTATTATAGGTTTTAAAAAATATTTTCCTTTTCAAAAAGTACTTATAATTAAGTGCTTATTCAGTTTCAAATAGAAAAAAAAAAAAAAAAAAAAAAAAAAAAAAAAAGCCATTGCTGGGATTCGAACCCTGGCCACCCAGCTTACCACACACACACTTAACCATTCGCCCTTGGGTCTTTTTCAGAAATACTTTGCAAAATTTAATACTTAGCCATTTTCTTCTTATTTAGCTTATTAAACTTTTAGGCTTAGTTACTGCTTATTCTAATAAGCAGTTAGCTTATTTCTATTTTTCCTACGTGTAGCTCAACTTTAAGAACTTTTCCAAAAAATTTCAGATTTTTCCTTTCCCATTTAATATTTTTAATCATTTATTTTCTTTTACTTAGTTTTTAATTTATATAAAATAAAATCAAAATCAAAAAAAAATAATTCTTTTTTCTAAAATTTTCTTTTATTAAATAGAACTTAGGAAAATTAATTTTGCATCCCTAGGGTTATTATTTCACTAGATTCACTTTTAAACTCGGGATTAGCCCGGGTTTTACGCGTTTTTAGATTTTCTTTGCGATTTTAGCCTTAAGCACTTTAGAATAATATTTGCCTTAGTTAATCAATTGTTTTTAGCTTTCATTTCTCTATTTTTAGTTTAAAACCCAAAACCCCACTCTTATTCACCATTCACTTCACGTTTCACGATCCCGAAATCACTAATTCCATTCATCCTTCATCGGGATAACGACTAGGGTTTTGCATATTTCCTTTGCAATTCCTTGGACTATAATTGACTCAAATCATAAACATAAAAGTTACAAAGGTTCGAAATGAATCTAAGGACATAATAAATCTAAACAATAATAACTAATCAAATTAGAATACAAGTCTGAATCAAATCTAAATGGAAATAAATCCAAAGTCTAATCCAAATGCAAAAGGAATCTATCGTCAGGGTAGTCCACTAAGAGCTCCTACGCACTCTTCACTCAAACCCAGCTTCCAACCTAAAACCTGCCGTAGGAAAAGAAATGCGGTTGAGCTTAAAAAGCCCAGTGAACAAATATATATAATAATCGAATAATCAAACATGTATATGTAAAGAAAGAGGAAACACAGGCTCCTGCTAAATCGAATATCATCTGTCAAAAGGATGAGAGGTCAAGATCATCTGAACAAATATCATAAGTCAACTGAAATGGAGAAAACAGAATATGGTGCGTTGGGGAATAACAGAAGGTATATCAAAATGTATCAAAGGTGTAAAGGTTGTCAGAGATCTACCAAGAGCCGAGAAACATATCATATCATAACATCATAATCATAATCTTCATAAGTAACCATAAGTAACATAATGGATTGATCAGCTCCCAGAATTATGAAAGGCGTGTATTGCACACAGCACCAGTCACTAGAAATATATCATATAACATAACATATCAGAACTAGGATGCATCCATACGCCCCTGCAGAAATCATAATCATCGTGGTCATACATATTACATAACAAAAGGGATGGGGTGGAACATCACTCGACCACCCTGGAGTCATGTCATTGGTGCATCAATGACATGGTCATGGAACCCCCATGACTAGTGATAGCTCGGGTATCAAACTGAAGGGTCAAATAGAATGTCATAGTAATGACACAGAATCTAAGGTCATCAGAAATATCATAATCATAGGTTCATATCAAAGGGTGCATAGCAAAGGTTCATATCAAAAGGGTGCATAGCAAAGGTTCATATCAAAAGGGTGCATAGCAAAGGCTCATATCAAAGGGTGCATAGCAAAGGCATCAAAATCAAAGGTTAAGTAATCAAAAGATGCGAAAGGATCATGAGAAACCTTATAAGAAAGGTCAGAATATCTGTACCTTATGCAAATAGACAAACGAATAAAAGGTGGATCACACAGAAATGGAAGGTCACTCCTTCTTCACCGAACCTATACAATTTAATAATCACATATTACTTATAAGCTCATTTTAATCAGATTTCATAATTTAGGTTTCTTTCCATTTCTAGTAACTTTCCATATTTAGTAAGTTTATAGGTAGTATCCATTAATTAGCTAAACTTAGGGTTTACAAAATGATAATAGGTTAACTTAGAGGCTTAATATGACAAATATCATCGTTTAGGGTCTTATATGTCATTTTAGCAAAGTATAGGGTTTAATGTGTCAACTTATCATAGTTTAGGGTTTACATGTTAAAGTTTTAAGTTTTCTTATATCCATTTAGGTTCCATGTTCGACTTTACAGAATTTGTAAACGAAAGGATAGTCGAACCATATTAACCACTCTTAATGAATTCGGAAATTAATTACATATTCAAATCACAACTTAAAACACATTCTTGGTACAAAACAATACCTAAACAAACATTCTTATCGTGACCACTTTCACACTGAGACTCCACACTTTGGTGTAACATTTCCAGCAGGCAAAAAGAAAAAAACAACACCACTCTCGGTAATAGATTAGCGAGGCAAAACTAGGAAAAAGAGACATGTGGCGAGGCAAAATAAAGTGGTGCGAGAGGGGTTTTAACGCGGCAGCAACAAAGTACAATAAACACCAATCAAATGCGACTAAGGCTGCGAGTAAAATCAGTTCATCGACTCCCACAACACTACACAAAACAGCCCCACACGCCAAGGTACTTAACGAGTCAAAAACAAGGCCAAACTCCTCACATAAAATCATAAGGTTCGCATGGTATAACAGCCTAGGATTTCTAGAATTTATACGCCACATTATTGATCATTATTAACAGTTTTTAAGGCTTGTTTAAGGTTGTGATTTGGTCGATATAGGGCTGCTACAATGACGCAAGACAACACTCATGACCACGACACAACACAAACATATATGAGGCTTATTACTTTGTGTTTTCATGTGACATAAAGGGCTGTTCATTAAGGTTTGTTTAGGGGGAAATCAATTCGACAAAGGGCTGGGATCAATACACAAAATAGTCCACCAATGACTCGACAAAACAGTTATATAGGCGCATGTATTTTTATGATTTCATGTAGCTTATGTGACAAACTTAACGAGACGAGTAATACGTATACTAGCATGATCTTCACAGTTTTTCTTTAACACGATTACTAGCTTTGTTTCATGATGCATAACTCGAACCAAGGAGAGCAAAGAGGAGAATAAAAAGAACTTGATGTCGTATAGAGAACAAAGAACCGAAAGAAAGTCAAGACTAAGGCTCATATACTCCAGGAAAACGGCAACGACTTCTACCCCGAACCTAGTTTCTTCTTCTTTTTTTCTTGGCAGCCAAAACAAGGGACGAATGGTGTATTATTTTCTGGTTTTGGTTCGGTGTCAAAGTGAGAACAAGAGGTGATAAATATGTCTTGTATTGAAGAACAAAACATGTTTCTTGTTTTAAAAGGATGGGTAAACCGTGTTTTGTATATGGGATGAAGATACTTGATATCTTTTAAAATATGAAGGTGATATACATGTGTCTTATCTCTTTGAAACACCCGACCAAAGAATGGGCTAGGCAAAAGTCGGTTTTGACTTAGGAGAATTAGGAGATATTCTAGCTTAGGTAACTTAGGATATATTTTAAATTAGTTTAGGATTAATTTATTTCACGTATTCAATTATAAGTTCAAATGTCATATTATTAATATTTCAATTTAGGTTAAAACTCAAAATGGTGCAAAATTCATGGTTTCAATATTTCAGGTTTTACACCGGTGCTGCACCCGTAGCACGAGCACCATATCGACTCGCCCCTGCGGAGTTGGAGGAGTTGTCAAAACAGTTGGCAAAGCTATTAAAATAGGGATTCATACGACCAAGTTCCTCACCTTGGGGAGCTCCGGTGCTGTTTGTGAAGAAGAAGGACGGATCCTTCCACATGTGTATCGACTACCGAGAGTTGAACAAGTTGACGGTGAAAAACTGATGGCCCTTACCTAGGATCGACGATTTGTTTGATCAGCTCCAAGGATCGAGTGTTTACTCAAAAATCGACTTGCGATCCGGGTATCACCAACTATGATTTCGGGACGAGGATATCCCAAAGACCACGTTTAGAACCCGCTACGGTCATTATGAGTTTCAAGTGATGCCATTTGGTTTGACCAATGCGACCTCATGAACCGGGTGTGCAAACCACACCTGGATAAGTTTGTAGTAGTATTCATAGACGACATCCAAATTTACTCAAGGAATAAAGAGGAGCATGAGAAACACCTGAGACTCATCTTGGAACTACTGAGGAAGGAACAATTGTACGCCAAGTTCTCCAAGTGTGAATTTTGGATCCCCGTCGTACAATTCCTGTCTCACATGATCGATAGTCAGGGAATTCACGTGGATCCCGCAAAGATCGAGTCCATCAAGGAATGGGCAGCGCCTACAATCCCAACTGAGATTCGTCAATTTTTGGGACTTGTTGGCTATTATCGGAGGTTCATTGAGGGATTCTCCAAGATAGCCAAGCCGCTAACCAAATTGACATAGAAGAACGTGAAGTACGACTTGGGTAAAGATGAAGAAGAAGCGTTTCAACTCCTGAAGGAAAAGATGTGTAGTGCACCCATCCTAGCCCTCCTGGAAGGAAGCGAAGACTTTGTCGTGTACTGCGATGCTTCGCATAAGGGATTAGGAGCCATCTTAATGAAACGAGCGAAGGTGATAGCATACGCTTCACGACAGCTTAAGACCCATGAAAAGAACTACACTACTCACGACCTAGAACAAGGCTACGTTGTGTTTGCACTCATAATATGGAGACATTACCTGTACGGCACAAAAGTGTATAGTATACACAGACCATAAGAGCTTGCAACACGTTTTGGATCAGAAGGAGCTGAATATGAGGTAGCGACATTGGTTAGAACTACTTAGTGATTACGACTGCGAAATCCGCTACCATCCTGGTAAGGCGAATGTTGTTGCCGACGCTCTTAGCCGAAAGGAGAGGTTGAACCGTTAAGTGTCAGGTCCTTGGGAATGACGATTAGCTCGCCATTACCCTCTCAGATTCTCGAAGTTCAAGCCGAGGCGTTGAAGGAGGAAAACTGACCTGTTGAGCACCTCTATGGTATAGGGGAGAACGAAAACGGCTTCATAAAGCGTTCCGACGAAACATTATGCTTTGGAGACAAAAGTTGGGTACCACTCTATGGAGGGATTCAAGAATTGATTATGCACGAGTCGCATAAATCCAAGTACTCCATACATCCTGTATCCGATAAGATGTATCAAAACCAGAAGAGACTGTACTGGTGGCCAAACATGAAGGCTGAGATAGCCCTTTATGTCAGTAAGTGTTTAACTTGCTCCAAAGTGAAAGCCGAACACCAGAAACTGTCAGGATTACTGATACAACCAGAACTCCCGGTTTGGAAGTGGGAACGGATCACCATGGACTTCATCACCAAATTGCCAAGAACAGCTAATGGCTGCGACACTATCTGGGTAATTTTGGACCGCCTCACTAAGTCTGCTCACTTCCTTGCCATCAGTGAAACCGACAGTATAGACAAACTTGCTCGTCTATACTTGAAGGAGATCGTTTCCCATTATGGTGTGCTGATATCTATCATCTCGAATTGAGACAGCCGCTTTACGTCAAACTTTTGGAAGTTACTTCAAATGGCTATGGGGTCGAATCTCGTCATGAGTACTGCTTATCATCCCCGGACAGACGACCAGAGCAAGAGGACTATTCAGACGTTGGGAGATATGCTCCGCGCTTGCGGCATAGATTTAAAAAAAGGCTAAGAGAGATACTTGCCTTTGGTGGAATTTTCCTACAACAGCAGTTATCATGCCAGCATTAAGGCCGCACCTTTTGAGGCGATGTACGGCCAAAAATGCTGATCCCCTATTTGTTGGGCCGAGGTTGGAGAGAGCCAACTGTTGTTCCCTTTACATAATTAGAATTAACTATAGAGTTAACCTAATGGTGCACCATGGTAAAGTAATGATGTTCTTTGATAAACATAAGAACCAAACGTAAAAGTAAATAGACAAGAGTTTTTCAACGTTTAAATTCTTATTAGAAATTAATCAAAGAATCTATACCCAAGTGTTTGCGGAATAAGACTTGGGATTGAATTGACAAGTGTGGTAATCTCCTCTCTAAACTTAAGTTAAGCTTAAGTGCAACTATGCTAACCAACTGATACCAATTGATAAGCACCAATAGGGATCACTTAAGATCCGTTAAAGGATTACAACTAATTAGACCAATCAAGGAAATAAGAAATAAATTGATGGACTTAGTTGATTATCGAATTGGAGGGAAATTGTTACTAGTGAATTCACAACAGAATGGTTACAAAGAGAAGCAGAATTACATATCAATAGCTGCCTAAATCTGTTATGAATGAAGATTTATATAGACAATTGGAGGATGGGATTTTGGTGGGTAAAGCTGTTAGAGATTGGCATGTGCAAGTCACGTGCCCAATCACTTTGACTCGTATCAATCCATCCCTCTTCAAATGATACTTGTCCTTAAGTATCAAGCTGAATTTGAGACAACACATATCAATCATCATTGATTATTGCTTCGGATCCTTACCACAGCTGATAATATGTTCTTTACTCTATTAAACCAGGGACTTAGTTGTCTTGGAGAAGTAGAAAGGTTTGTGGAAGCTAAAATTTTTCTACACAAACTTTTTCAACCTTTCTACTCCAACATATGATCTTATTTATACTAGTGCAAGGTTGTTGCTGGTGAGTTTAGGTGGGTGCGTGTCTCGATTTCAATGGATGATGTACAAAAAGGTGCATCTTCCATTTAATGTATCAATGTTGGGAAACGCTCCTTCTTTGCTTTAGTGAATAGTGCAGGAAACTGATCACTACTTTATCCACCAGTCCGTACTTGATTTGACTAGTCACTAAAGTTTACTTTGTCCCTCTCAAACACATTAGTTAAAAGTCCCGCCTAAATCTTAAGTCTTAGGTCTTCGATCATTAGTACTTGATCTTCATGGAAGAGGAGGAGATTTGGGAATCAGAGAGTTATTGTCATCACTTGCTGATTCCATCATCTTCTTCTTTGGCTCAGGTGTCATTCACTGAGTTCCGCCTCACTGAATGAAAAGCCTTTCTTCTTTAGACTTGTCCTGAGCATCCTGAAGATGACTCACTGAGTGGCTGTTCACTCAGTGACTTGATTGTGTTTTTAAGTTTGAAACACTTCGGATATTTTCTATTCAAATCCTAGATAAGGGGTGTTTGGGTAAGCAATGGACCCAACAATCTCCCCTTATTTGGATATAAAATAAGCCTAAGTGTTTTGATCAGTGTAAGTGAGCAAAGGGCTTCTTCTTACACTGAAGATACAATAAATCAGCTAAGGAACACTGATTAACATAAATACATTGTTTATTTATTGATTACAAGGTTCATAACATAGCCACTAGAAAACATGATCATGGATTCTTCGGTCCAGGTAGTATCCCAACTTCTCCAGTTTTATCTTCTTTGATTTAAGCTTTTCTTGATCAGGATGTTCTTTAATCTTTTTCCTCGGGTCTAGACAGAACTTTACATTTTCAAGGGTCTTGATCTTTGTAGCCATCATCAAGTAGCCCACCATAGCTACGATCCCAGCATGATCAATATCACTCCATCTTTGAAAAGCTTCATTTCGAACTCATCAGTGAAGAAGATACCGTACTCAGGAACTTCAATGACCATGTTGTTGACAAAAGGGACACCTTCAGGAAGACTCCTATTGCATTCCAGACCTGGGATTTTGACTTCAGGTTATGCTTTCATGTTTTTCCTCTTTTTTCTTGAGGATTGAGCCTGAGACTGTTGAACAGTTGGAGCAGGTAGAGCAGTCTGAATTCCATGTTTACCTGCCATCTTCCTTAGTTTGTCATACCTGTGACTCAGAGATTTCATCAGGTCCTTAACAATGACTTTCTTCTTCTTTTCAATGATTGGACCCAATTCATCCAGCTTAGTGATCCCAAAGTCAGTGAAGGTGAAAGGATCATAAACTTCAAAGTTCCTTTTGTCAACTCCTCTATACACATTGAGAGCTTCAGGCTTGGTATTTGCTTGAATTTTCACATCAGTGATTGGTTCAGGCCTGAGTCTTTGAGTCATGTACCACCGGTATTGTTTAATTTTTTGCTTTCTTCTTTCAGCCATTTTCTGTTGATTTAGCTTGAGGGTCTCTAACGCTTCTATCTGAGCCTTCTTATACGTTTCCCTAGCTTTATCAAATGTGACTTTCTTAGGATCTAACCCTAGCAGTGGCGCACATTCCTTTACAATCTTGGTGACTTCCAAGTTTGTTAGGGCCAATCTTCTTGCTTCTTCATCTCCCTTCTTTATACGATCCTCCTTTTCCATGTGAGCATCTAGTTCTTCTTTGGTCAGAAAGTGCGGCATTCCATCTACTCCCTCCGTCCCTAAATAAATGTCCACTTGGACTTTTTGCGGTTTTTATTATTCAACTTTGACCATAAATATTTTTGTTTATCTTATATAATACTTGATGTAAAATATATGAATAGATTGGGTTTTAAAAGTATTTTCATTGGTATAATTTTCATCAAGTATTATATAACACAAACAAAAATATTTATGGTCAAAGTTGAATAATAAAGACCCCAAAAAGTCCAAGTGGACATTTATTTAGGGACGGAGGGAGTATCATGTAAAGAATCCTTTCAGGTTCATCAGGGTCTTGACGAACTTCTTTTGATGTTGGCACCAATTTTGGTTGTTCATGCTTAGTGTCAGTAAGGATACTTTTGCCTTTGTTCTTTTGAGATGATGAAGATGGTTGTTCGGTGTGTGGAGCTTCAATGGAACGTGATCTGTAGGATTGTAATGGTACTGCAGTTTTGATTGTTAGAGGAGTTGTTGTTGAGATTACTATGGCAGTTGTTGTAGTGGCATGCTCCCCCTTAGATTGAGGAGGGAGAGATGTCTTGTGAGGATCCAGTTGCCTGAAGAGTTGCTTGCTTGGTGTCAGGACTGTCTTTGTTGTTGAGGTATTCTCCCCCTCAACAGTTGCTCGAGCGAAGGCGGGAGTAACTGTTGATGTTGGCACACTAACCGAGGGGATGTTGTTGGCAGCCTGAAGGTATTCCTTCATCATGTTTTTGATGTCGGAGGTACCATGTTTGATGACGGATACCTTAGAGCAGATGGTAGCCTGGGAGCTTTCAATGGCAGTCAGTCTAGACCCGAAAGTCCAGGCCATAGAGCTTGAGGATTGGGCCAAGCTTTCCAGGTGAGAGGTCTAAGCAGCGAGGGAGGGGATGAGTGCCTGCAAGGAGCAGATGAGGCCTTGAAGGTCAATGCGGTTGAGCAGAGCGACGAGCTCAGAAAGAGATGTAGAATTCTTGAGATAGGTCTCTGATGCTTCAAGAATCTTCTTGTTAAGAGCAGGATCATCTGTGATAGCTTCCTTGATAGTGTCCAGACTGGTGGTAATATCAGGGAAGGAGTTGAGAAACTTGATCAAATAGTGATTAAGATTGGTCAGATTGTTGGTGAATAGTTTCTTAGTCCTTGTTTGGTGATCAACCCATTCAATAGAAAAGGCTTCAATTGTAGCCTTGAGATCAGCGTAACTGGCAACAGCTTCAGTGCGCTGTTCCCATTGTCGGTATGTGATTTTCTTGAACAAGGAGCCTGTAGTTTGTTGCAGATACAGAACCAGTTGCCTTTCAGTGGGAGGGAGTGTATTGTCGAACTCCCTGAAGGCAGATGAACTTGAGGAGTCCGATCCTGAGGATTCATCAGGTAGGAAAGGTGATTGTTTAGGCTTGGGAGAAGAAGAGGGCTGGTGATCTTGGTCAGGGTCCTCATGATCATTGTCAAGGTCATCACCAGCTTCAAATACTTCTTCATCACTTTTGATGTCAAGCTCTTCATCAGAGAGAAGAGCAGCCCGAATATCTGCCATTGACTCAAGCTGTAAAAGTGGGTTAGCAGGCTCCTCTTCATTGGAGATTTGCCTTGGTTGTGCTCAGGTCCTGACTCCTCTAATCCAGCAGAGTGGGATTGCTCTGCTTGGTCCTTAGGGCCAGTTCCTGAGGACTACGCTTCACCATGAGGGGGTAATGGTTCCATATCAGCGGTTGGTTTGTTTCCCCCTAAGTCTTTGTCCCCATTTGGTTCTTCAGGCACTGGAGGGTTTTGGCCAATGCCATCCTGAGGAGCCGTGGAAGGTGATCCCATATCAATTGGTAGTATGTGTCCCTCTGAGTCTTTGGGATGAGGAGTGGTACCCTCAGACAAAAGTTGTGATATGTGAATGTCCTTATCAAGTATAGTGAAAGGCGCTTCCCTACCAGCGGGTTGTATGTTTCCCTCTGGATTTTGGGAAGTAGTCGGTGAGACCAAGGACACTGATTGTGATGTGTCAGTGCCCTTCGTTTCCTCCGAGGGTGGTTGTACCAGGGTCTCTTCAGGTGTCTCAGAGGGCTTGATCTTTCTTCTCCTTTTAGGAGTCAGTGCCCTTGAAGTCTCAGGGCCCTGTAACTTGGTTAAGGTCTTAGTCACATTTTTTGACTTACTTCCTGATTGTACAATAAATTGCACGACCAGGCCTTCGATGATGATCAAAGGATTCATGGGGTGTTGAGGTTGCGCCAAGCTTGTTCTTAACCTGAAATAAGAAATACTAAGACACAACGTTAATTGATTACGCAGGGGTTGGACCCTGCGAACCACCTCCGGCGTGCGAATAAGTATGTGTTATGATAAGTTGGTAGTAAATTGAGAGAGTCGAGTTAGCATACCATTATTCTTGCCCGTCTAAGCTATTTATAGGGTAGGAAATAGGCCTTAGAGAGCTCTTGCACATAATTCGGAGATCATGGGGGCGTCCCATGATTTGTGGTAACCGCTAGGGCTTTGTGACCCGCGATCTCATCCTTGGAGGGAAAGCCTAAGGGAAGAGGGAACGTGGGTGTGACCAGGTCAAGATAGTTCTCCGTTCTAGTTCCTTCAAAGGAGATACCCCGAAGGGCTTAGGGCTTCGATTGGCGGATTCCCACTTGGTAACCACTTCATATATGAATGGTTTTACTCCAATGAAACATTTAGGGAGATTGACCTGGGCCTTCGAAGAGAAGGCTTTGTACAGGTTCGAAGGGGAGTCCTTCGACCCGTTCGAAGGGTACATCATCAAGCCTCCCAGTCGAAAGTGATATATACGTACGAGCATATATTGCTTTCGACTCAAAGATCAGCGTACACCCTACCCTCTCGTCACAAAATCGGACGGAAAAAAGATAAGTGCTTAAACAAACTTGTGCAATAAATGCATTTAATGAGAATCTAACTACCGCACCCTAGGCCATAACAGCTAGAATTTCGGTAACCACAAACGTCCTTTCAAAATTTAAAAAATTGATTGAAGTCCGCGTGTGAATCAAATTATGATTGCACGTGGATGGTTGGGATAAGAACTACGAGGCATATATATAAACCCTTCATAATCCTAACCCTAGATTGCTTTTCTCTTGCGCCTAAAGTACATATACACAACACTGTGCTTCGTGCTTCATTTGAGTTTAAAGGTAATTTTCCCTCACCAATTCTTCGACTTTTGTTGTCATTGTTCTAGTTCAAGATGAGTATGGCAGCCAAAAGAATTATCAGGCAACAAAAATGTATCCTATCACAACAAGCTTTATCGGAATTTCTTGATAAATACCCTCTACCCAAGGAGTTTAAGGTGATGCTTCCAAGCGGAACCCAAAATATCTTTGACGCTCCAACGGGGTATGTAGGACTTTATGTTCATGCATTCACAGAATCCAACTTTAGGATTCCAATCCATCCCCTAATCCTAGAGTTTTTACAATAGTACCAAGTACATATTTCCAGGTTGAATCCTTTTGGCCTAGCCAAGTTGACCACCTACATTGTTATATGCAAAGCTTACGACTATAAGCCAACGCTAACTGTGCTTAGGGGTTTTATTAATCTTTGCCCTGGTGGTGATTGGATAACCTTGGCCAAGAGAAGCGAGCATGATGTACCTTGCTTAATAACTAAACCTTTTGCCAATATAAGAAACTGGAAAGGTCTGTTTTTCTATGTACAAAACACAATCATACCTCCCGAATATCCAGCCTTGTTGGATAAATCATTACCAGTTTGAGAGAAATGCTTTGATGACCCTTTGCCATACCACATAAGAAGCAATCCCATTTACCAGCGTCTTGCACGCCACCCCTTTGATGTTCAAACGTTTCCTGAGCCGATTATGTACATGGCGGGCATTTTTGATCGTTGAGAAGGCTCTCCGTTGAAACTTGAGATAATATGTGAAGGAGAAAGTATGTACATTCCCATTTAAATAAAGTAAATAACTTATCTGCTGATATTTATCTTTTCTTTTTGTTGTTGCAGGAATGGCGTTCAGAAATTTCATTGTGGCCCGTGGTGCCAAGGAGGTCAGTTTCATCCCCCAAGATCCAAAGAATGTGAGCTACGAAGTAGGCTCTCCATCGATGTCAGTCAACATTGGCGAGACTCCACAATTTGTGGAGAATGTAGCAGATTCTGATGATCCCCTTTCCAAGGGTGATCAGGTGACGATCGTAGGGTCTTCTGGCATTTCAGACAAGATGAAGAATAGGAAGGGAAGAATTGCTATGTCCGTGAAAGCTCCTTTGAAAAGGAAATTATCTCTGCCAACCCCTCCGACAAGAACGGTGAAACCCAAAGGCTCCCATGCTAAAACCTTCGTACCTACCACCCTAAAGATCCCCGAAGATGATACTCCTAGTAAGTGGAAATTTTTCATGCATAACGAACATTATTCCTCATATAGTTGACTGTCCTATCTTTCGTAGGTTTGCCTGACATATAGGAGCTTCTGAATGCCCTTGCGTGTCACCAGTTGGTTGAAAAGTGAACCTGTCAGTTGGAGAGGGATTTTGGATAACATGTCCATGGAGGAGCTTTGTAACTTTCATTCCAAGATTTATACTAGACAAGTTGTTTTAGATAATCATCTTAATTCTCGAACAAGAGAACTGGTTCAGATAGTGGTGGCTGTGAGAGAGAAGATGGATGCCATCTTAGCTAAAGAAAAGAATAGGGATCATGAGTATGTTGAGTTAGAAGCCAAGTGTAAAGAAGCAATGGAGGATTTGGAGAAGAATCCTATTGTCCAAGACATGAGAGCAAAAATCGATAGTCTCGAAGGACAATTAAGGGAATCTCAAGCAGAATGTGATAGATTGAGGGTGGAGGAAGCTAAGGTGTCCGGTTAGAGAGCGCAAATTACTGCACTCGAGTCCTCATGTGCAGGTCTCGAAGCCGAAAGGGCTAGGTTGGTTGATCAGGAGATCAAACGTTGTGAGGAGATGGATGAACTAAAACTCCAATGCAAGAACTTAAAAAAAAGACAGAGTCGAGGTTGTTTTGAAGGTTGTTTCTTACATAGAAATGGAGTTATACCACAGCGATGAGGTGGGGGAGATCATTGGGAAGCTGGTGAACGCGGCCATTTTCTATGGTACATGTACGACATTAGAAGAAATTGCCCAGACCAAGAAACCTGTGGTCTTGTCGGAGGTACCCTACTACCGCCCAAATTCTGAACAAGAGTATAATGATGCTAGCAATGCGTATGCTTCAGCGGAGTACCCCTTTCTTACAGAAGCGACCAAGGATCCCTTAGCACCAATAGAAGATCTCCTCTCAAAAAAGCCTCGATAAATTCAGCCTCCGTCTCCAACCAGAAAGACGGACTCTGCCAAACCTCTATCTACACCACATTAAGAGGATCCCATGTCCCCAATGGATGCTTGAAGACTGCCATGTTGGCAGAAGATTGGCCCCAAGGGTGGTATGTACCCTTTAAACAATTTCTCATGATGCTTTAGAGGCATGCGCCTATGTTCAAAACAATTTATCTTTGCCTCATTCTGGGCTTCGACCCATGCTTCAGACAATTTTCTGGGTATTTTTTTGTTGGCTTTGACCACGTGGTCTTAGTAATGCCAGTTAGGGGACAATGTCCCGCTTAGAATGTCATGCTTTTCTTCTCTTACGCTTACAATAAACGTACACATACAACCTAAGGCTATAAACTTATTGTGTATATTTTGGACCAAGATTTTTAGCAATCGTATAATTTGACTGCGACAGAGGGTCGCGACCCACTCCGTCTTTATCCTTATGATACAAAGGGCTTAGAATACCCTAAGACTTTATAGAAAGTTAATGTGAATTGTAATGGATGTTATTTGTATACAAGACATGTGTCCTGATTCATCCTTCGACATTGAAACTTGTAAAGTACTTGGCTAAACAAATCTTTGTTGTAAAGAACGAAACAAGAGATTTGAGAGAAATGCGTTATATCATTAATTGGGTAGGGAGGATTACATCATTTTAAGAAATGAACACTAAGACACCTACCATTAATGCTTATTTCCCCAAGTGAGAAGAATGCGTTACATGAATTTGAAAAAACAAGCTAAGTGTTTTAAAAGTAGTAAGTCTTATATGTAAAACTTACGAAGATTGGTACCATTCCAAGTCCTATCCATGACCTCTCCCTTAAGCGTTGCGAGCTTGTAGGCTCCATTGCCGTAGGCTTCCGATATGACGTAAGGGTCCTTCCCATGTGGGTGTTCCTCGCTCACATTCTTAAGTTAAAAGACAAATTCACCCGGTTTAGAATTGATAAACTGTTTGTATATTTTCAAATTTTTGTAATACCTATGAACTATTTCCTTCGTTCTTAAGTTAATCACAGGTTCTCGAGCCTTTTTATTTGTTTGTAAACTAAAATTCACAATTATTACTTTCCTTATTGGGGTTACAGCCCCTTCCATTAGAACAAAGGAGTTTCCCGTGGCTTATTGTGATTGGTACTGACAAATTAGTCCTAAATTGATATGATTATTTCCTTAATTTCTTACAATCAAATATACGGTTATCTCTTCTCTCATTCCATAACCGAACCAAAAATTAGAACCCTAACATTTTCTCTCAAAAATTTCGACCATCATTCTTGTTCTTCACAAAATTCCGATCGGCCAAAGAAGAGTAGGAGGGGTTTTGGTGATCCTTGATCGTGTTCTTGTCCAAAGGTAATCAATACATATCATAATCTAATCAAATCGAATTTCTTGAACAAACCCTAATCGAATTTTTTTTTTATTATTTGTTCATCCATTCGATCAACAAAGAAGGAGGAAATAAGATGGTTGGTGATTCGAGTTTTGGTGTTCTTGATCTTCGTTTGTCTTCGAGGGTATTGTTAATCCTTGTTGTATTCTTATGTTCGAGGTAAATAATGATCATATGATAATAAAAGTCACCACATGAAATAATGATCATAAAACTTAAAACCTAAATTGTATGAATCAAGTATGGTTATGAATCAGAATTTTATTTGTTTTGATTATGATAAGACCCATTTATAGATCGACCTAAACATGTTATAATCTCACCTAAAATCGTTTGGTGTCAAGAACTAATGAATGGAATGACGAAAACCCTAAGATAAACATGGTTCTGTGATAACTGCTTCTGAGCTGGATTTTTATTCGACTTTAACCGGCTATAACTAAATGATGAAATCAAATTTTTGGGTGTTTTAAGAGTCTAAAACTAAGTTCAATGAAATGGCTACCTGGGAAAATTTATTTTGTAATTTTTAGAGGCATGGAAGGTTACTTTTTGATTTTTAGAAAATTATGTGTCTGGTCGTATTTATAAGTCTGGAAAATCAGTCCGGGTTTTTGAATTTTTATTTTCAAACCGTGTCGAGTTAGAAGGTTTCCTTTGAACTGGGTAATCTATAAGATGTATACTACTTCCTGGAATTTTATAGATTTTTGTGAATTTATTTGAATGGGTAAAGAGGTATAAAATTGTCGAGTGTTCCATTAGATACGATTCTGGAACATGTTGAGGAAATGGATTTTTAATACGTACCTATACTACATAATAAAATCTGGAAAAATTTGATAAAATACTTAAGACATGTGGGCATCTCTGGGAATTTTTGGGTAATTTATTACTGAGTTATTTTATGGTTTATGATTTATAGAAAACCTAACAATTTCGTATATAAAACTGTGAGAAGTTATAAAAGGGTAAAATTGTAAACTAAAGGGTGTGATGTGTTTATTGTGTAACCTAAAGGGTGTAAATGGATATTTGGCTAAAACCAAAGGTCATGACTTGTAAAATCTGTAACTTGATGATATTTTCATATTATACCCTAAACTTATGCTAATTACCTAATGAACCCTAAATTATGAAAACTACTATATGAACACTAAAACTTTGTAAAAGACATTAAGAATCTTGAACTATGAATATGATCATCTATAATACTTTGAATTAGCATACGGGAATGATATAACATAAAGTCACCTAATATGGAATGAGAACAAGAATGAAACCTTACGGTCCTATGAACTTATAAGAGAACTTGTGCTTATTTGTAGATCGGGTGAAGAGGGAGTGATCTCCTACTTGATTTGATTTTCATTTCTTGCTTGCGTATTTCGTTAAGGTACAGATATTCTGCTTCTTTATTAAGAGGCCTTCATTCTCTTATTATGATTCATATTAGGGTTTCCCTATACCATTGCTATGTTCCCTTCATTCATGAACTCCGATCTTTGAACCATCATGATATTGAACCTTTTATGATTATGAACCTTTCATTCATGAACCTTTAATTATGAACCCTTGACCATGAACCTTTGCTTATGAACCTTTGCTTATGAACCTTTGCTTATGAACCTTGCTTATGAACCATGATTATGAACCATGATTATGAACCATGATTATGAACTTATGAAACAAGATATTGACCTATGCAAGTAAACTAAAGACATGATTCATGATACTTGACCTTTACCCTCAGTTTGATACTACGAGCCACTCACTAGGCATGAGGGTTTCATGTCCATGTCAGTCGATGCACCGATGGCATGACTCTAGGGCAGGAGAGTGATGACCTGTCCCGTCCCTGCACGTTTATGTTTATGATTCATGTTTATGTAGAGGCAGATTATGGCCACCGGGGGCGTATGGATGCATCCTAGATTTGTTCATGTTCATGTTATGTTATGTTATTCATGGTGACTGATGGTGTGTGCGATACACATCTTTCACACTCCGGGAGCTAGCTACTCCAACCCATGATTGAGGACACCCCTCATATTTACAGGATACCCATGATTGAGGACACCCCTCATATTCACAGGATACTAAGAGGTCTCCCCTCTGCATGTTTACGATTATGATTATGATTATGATTCATGTTATGTTATGGGCTCGTAGTGGATTTCTGACTTCTTTTACCATGTACCCTTTTACCTTTCCTTATGATACCATGTACTCTTACCTTTCATCTTGATACCATGTATTCATGCTTCACATTCTTTACTCATGTAAATTATACATTATACTACTGCTTGTTACATTATATCTGTTCACTGAGCTCTAGTAGCTCAGCCGCGTTTCTTTTCCCGCGGCAGGTTTTAGTTGGAAGCTGGGTAAGAGTGAAGAGACTTTTGGACTTAGAAGACTTGATAATTATTTTTGGCCTAGAGACGATTGGAAATTACTACATTGTTAGAATTTGTATTCGCTTTTGTAACCTTGTAATTTCAGTATTTCTTCTGTAACCTTTGAGAATATTTGTATTACTTTTGAATGTATGCTTTGTTATATCTGATATGAAACCATTTGCGTGACATCTTTACCCTTGTCGGGTTGGGGTGTTACAATTATGGTATCAGAGACAGGCTGCGACTTGTAATACATTTACCCTTGGCCTGTGTAAGTAGGACCACTAAGTTTCCCTGTAAGCGCTCATAAGATAACCTGTAAGATTTGCTTTAGGATCTCCCTATAGGAACCTAAATTCGACCAGTGAGGAATGGGTAGACTAAGACATATATGTGAGTATCATTTGCTTCCGCATCACTCTGATTCGTGCCTCTGCCCTTAGTTAAACCTCATCAGAAACTTTTCAGGAGTTAGAAGTTTTACAACTTAAGCTTAGTAACCAAGTAAGTTTGGAATACCTCGAAAAACCCACCTGGATACCTTACACCATGTAAGTTTCATTTTCAGATTTTGACATCCACCTCCGATTTGTTGGATAAGCTGTTTAACACCTTTCCGACCATGTCGTAAGCCATTCAACCATAATGTGTTCGACACATTTTGTGAATTCATTGCTTATGCTGAATGTGAATGTATCGTCCGATACTACTTAACTTTGCATAAATCCGTTACTACTCCTATGAGAATTCTGGTAATTATTAACCATGGATATAGGAAGTTATGTTCCTTTCCTTTGAATGACGAATCTTGTTCTGCCAACCATTTCCTTTGGAAGGATATGATGCTATGTTACCTCTGTATGGATTTGTTAACTGAGCATGATGATGCTAATAACGGATATTCTGTACATCTCACTTTTGACAAATATACGATGTTCGTATTGCTGATAATACACATCCTACTTACTGCTTATGCTAAGAAGCTGAACAAATCCCCACACTTGAATCATTCGTTTATCCATCTCAACACTTTTATTGAAACATGTGCTGGATTTCGATATATGAACTATCCGTCTGATTCGATGACTGTATTCGTTCTATGAATCTTTTGATCTTGACATGTCTTATTGTGTGGTCTCTTATGTATGGACTGGATGACTATTTGTAAAGCTACCATAGACTACCGTATCTGAAATGTGATCTTAACAATTTATCTTACCCTATTTCGTTATGATGAATCTCTACACCTGAATCTGCTAAAGTTTTGCCACTATGGAAGCACCAACCCTGAACTCATATGATTATCAATTTTCCTGACAACCATTACTATTCACCCTTGGAAAGTTCCGCCATTAGAAATATTTCGTTGTACGAAGATTTTCCGGTATTTCAGGTGTAATATGAATTTTGCTCACCTCAGTGATTCTCTTGAAGTACTCTTGTTGGTCTATGAAGATGAAGTATGTGATGACGTATCGACTATTGTGCACCTAACCGTACCACTATCAGTAATCGTTACCCGTTTTCGCACATCAATGATTGATTTGGTCTTTCTTTTGAAACTTCGTATCTCGTTGCATCGTGCTAAATTGAAGGGCTGAAGCAGCAACCACAAGAACTTCTAAGAAGGGGGTTAACTAACCGAGAGTAACCTTTGTGAAGCAGTTCAGTCTTACTTTGAAGAAGAAGGAAGGCGACATGAGGTGTATGTGAAAGTTTTTCCCCTAAACGATTTCAGAGACGGTCCTCGCGCTCGTTATAACCTTATGAGTTTGAGTGATGCCAATAGTATTGGCAAAAATGATCATGTCTTCGTGTGTTTTGGACAAATTGTCATAGTATGACATTGTGTTATGTTCAGAGAACGAAAGAAGAACATAGAGATTATTGGCAGGATGAGCCTTTGTTCTAGAAGAGAAATTCGGTTGACGTTCAGAGCTCTTAGTAGGCAACACTACCCTATATAATGTGAAGACAGAGTTTCACACAGAAAGGATCAAGATCGAAGACAATTATCAATGTTAGAAACCTGGTGGGAGAATAGTAGAAGATGGTTGCGACAAGTGTACCTTAGAAGAAGCACCTAAGAAGAAGAGAGGAACTGGATAGTACTCGACTACACATCATGCAACACGTGAAGATTGCAACTCGGGCATCAAGACAACCAGATCGTATGAGGCGAATCGTTCAACACATACCTGGAGCTATGCCGGAAGACCTGTCGAAGATGCGCAGTCTTGCTTCTCTATTCATTTTAGTTGTACTAAGATGAATTGAGAGCAGAAGCAGACTTGCGGATGGAGGGTTGCACGATGATCGTGTCAGAGACTGCCGCTACGACATCACCATATCAAGAAGAGTTGCTGAAGGCTTGAGGAATCAGACTCAAGTTTGTAATTCCTTTTCACCATGGGATAAGATGGACAAACACAGATGAACCACTCCAACTTGGGAAAAAATTTTGAAATTTAGTATTTGAATTGACGAATTTTGAAGTGGACATTTGCGTTTAGATGAGGTGATTCTATGAATGATGAAGCTATCGATGACGTAATTTGTTTTTTCCCTCAACCTACTTAAATTCCGTTACCTGATAATGAAGTCATTTGAATAATTTGGGTTTCTCTGTTAGTAATTTCGTCCTATGTCACTCTGCATTTGTTGAGTAACGAGTTATGTGGAATTTTGACGAATTATGGAAGGGACTTTGTGATTTATGTTTCAGAAAGGACGGATGTTGAAGTAACCACTGATATTGGCTGAGTTGATTTCGGTAAGTTATGAAGTATTGACGCTATTAACGACGTACCTGAATTCTGATGGACATTTTCGGATTTCCGTTACTCTTCAAGTAATTTCGTTCTCTTAGTTATGATGTTTGATTTTAGTGACCTCTGAGACGGTAGGTGGACTAGGTGGATTTAGATAAGTTATGTTAATCACGACTTGAGATAAAGTATGACCATCGTGAGGGCATATTTATATGATGCAAGTATTATGACGTCTGGCCAGCGTGATAATACTTACATCATATAACGTGCACTCTTTGTGGCATAGGATATTTCGAGAAGTGCCTTAGAAGCCTTAGAATTTCTGATATCTGTTTGAGATCATCCGCGTTTAGTGAGACTTTAGATTCATTCTACCTATATGATTGATCCGCTGTCTTTGATATACGATTTGATACATTTGATGATTCGTCACGCGCTTCGTTGACCGATGGTACGTTCCTTAGTTCGATCAGTATCTGCTTGGAATTGATGAGTTCTTCTATAATGGTGCACTAGTTCCCTTTTCGTTAAGAATCTGGACTGAATTGATGAGATTTTACTCTTAGTACTACCTTCGTAAATTTCTTTCAGGCATGAATGTTTCATGTATCTCCGTGTGAGATTTAAGTCGTTATCCGCTGCAATGTTGTTTCGTATTCCTTGGAACGAATTCGTGTAAATTATGGAAGCTTAGGGCTTTTCTATGATTTTGATCAGGTTGGCGAAGTATCTCATTGCTTGGCGTTACCTCCCCATTTATTCTTCGTATACGATGTATTCCATGTATCACTTCTTCGTGAGTATGAGTAGTATCCGCCTCATGTTGTGTTTTGCCCATTCGAAATGGATTCGGAAAAATCTTTCGTATAGTAAAGAACCTGAGGTTGTTTTAGAGCATCAGGAAAGAGTCATGAGAACTAAAACCATTCCGTTCGTAAAGATTCTTTGGAAGAACCATCCTGAGAGCGAGGCTACTTGGGAAACCGAAGAGTCGATACGATCCGATATCCGAATTTCTCTTTTTGATTTGGTACGTATTCATTTCGTTATTTCTTTCGATTTCGCATTTCATTTCGACTTCGCACTTCAATTTTCGAGGACGAAAATTTTTTTTTAGAGGGGAAGAGTTGTAAAACCCGCAAATTAACATAAGATGAAAAGACAAAAATACCCTCGAATCTAAAATTTAAGAACTTATGAAATCACATAAGTAACATATGTTATATCTTAAGCTTCAAATAATTAAACACCAATTAAAGACCTTATGTTATAAGTTGTAAAATAAAAATAAATAAAACTATACCTTATGTGTGCCGCCCCCCCCCCCCCCTGACCACAAAGTGGTCCAAGTTCGTGATTGGTAAAATGAATAATTAGCCATAATGAATATTGATTATTTCCTTAATTTCTTACAATCAAATATACGGTTATCTCTTCTCTCATTCCATAACCGAACCAAAAATTAGAACCCTAACATTTTCTCTCAAAAATTTCGACCATCATTCTTGTTCTTCACAAAATTCCGATCGGCCAAAGAAGAGTAGGAGGGGTTTTGGTGATCCTTGATCATGTTCTTGTCCAAAGGTAATCAATACATATCATAATCTAATCAAATCGAATTTCTTGAACAAACCCTAATCGAATTTTATTTTTTTATTATTTTTCATCCATTCGATCAACAAAGAAGGAGGAAATAAGATGGTTGGTGATTCGAGTTTTGGTGTTCTTGATCTTCGTTTGTCTTTGAGGGTATTGTTAATCCTTGTTGTATTCTTATGTTCGAGGTAAATAATGATCATATGATAATAAAAGTCACCACATGAAATAATGATCATAAAACTTAAAACCTAAATTGTATGAATCGAGTATGGTTATGAATCTGAATTTTATTTGTTTTGATTATGATAAGACCATTTATAGATCGACCTAAACATGTTATAATCTCACCTAAAATCGTTTGGTGTCAAGAACTAATGAATGGAATGACGAAAACCCTAAGATAAACATGGTTCTGTGATAACTGCTTCTGAGCTGGATTTTTATTCGACTTTAACCGGCTATAACTAAATGATGAAATCAAATTTTTGGGTGTTTTAAGAGTCTAAAACTAATTTCAATGAAATGGCTACCTGGGAAAATTTATTTTGTAATTTTTAGAGGCCTGGAAGGTTACTTTTTGATTTTTAGAAAATTATGTGTCTGGTCGTATTTATAAGTCTGGAAAATCAGTCCGGGTTTTTGAATTTTTATTTTCAAACCGTGTCGAGTTAGAAGGTTTCCTTTGAAAGGGTAATCTATAAGATGTATACTACTTCCTGGAATTTTTATAGATTTTTTTGAATTTATTTGAATGGGTAAAGAGGTATAAAATTGTCGAGTGTTCCATTAGATACGATTCTGGAACATGTTGAGGAAATGGATTTTTAATACGTACCTATACTACATAATAAAATCTGGAAAAATTTGATAAAATACTTAAGACATGTGGGCATCTCTGGGAATTTTTGGGTAATTTATTACTGAGTTATTTTATGGTTTATGATTTATAGAAAACCTAACAATTTCGTATATAAAACTGTGAGAAGTTATAAAAGGGTAAAATTGTAAACTAAAGGGTGTGATGTGTTTATTGTGTAACCTAAAGGGTGTAAATGGATATTTGGCTAAAACCAAAGGTCATGACTTGTAAAATCTGTAACTTGATGATATTTTCATATTATACCCTAAACTTATGCTAATTACCTAATGAACCCTAAATTATGAAAAACTACTATATGAACACTAAAACTTTGTAAAAGACATTAAGAATCTTGAACTATGAATATGATCATCTATAATACTTTGAATTAGCATACGGGAATGATATAACATAAAGTCACCTAATATGGAATGAGAACAAGAATGAAACCTTACGGTCCTATGAACTTATAAGAGAACTTGTGCTTATTTGTAGATCGGGTGAAGAGGGAGTGATCTCCTACTTGATTTGATTTTCATTTCTTGCTTGCGTATTTCGTTAAGGTACAGATATTCTGCTTCTTTATTAAGAGGCCTTCATTCTCTTATTATGATTCATATTAGGGTTTCCCTATACCATTGCTATGTTCCCTTCATTCATGAACTCCGATCTTTTGAACCATCATGATATTGAACCTTTTATGATTATGAACCTTTCATTCATGAACCTTTAATTATGAACCCTTGACCATGAACCTTTGCTTATGAACCTTTGCTTATGAACCTTTGCTTATGAACCTTGCTTATGAACCATGATTATGAACCATGATTATGAACTTATGAAACAAGATATTGACCTATGCAAGTAAACTAAAGACATGATTCATGATACTTGACCTTTACCCTCAGTTTGATACTACGAGCCACTCACTAGGCATGAGGGTTTCATGTCCATGTCAGTCGATGCACCGATGGCATGACTCTAGGGCAGGAGAGTGAAAGACCTGTCCCGTCCCTGCACGTTTATGTTTATGATTCATGTTTATGTAGAGGCAGATTATGGCCACCGGGGGCGTATGGATGCATCCTAGATTTGTTCATGTTCATGTTATGTTATGTTATTTATGGTGACTGATGGTGTGTGCGATACACGTCTTTCACACTCCGGGAGCTAGCTACTCCAACCCATGATTGAGGACACCCCTCATATTTACAGGATACCCATGATTGAGGACACCCCTCATATTCACAGGATACTAAGAGGTCTCCCCTCTGCATGTTTACGATTATGATTATGATTATGATTCATGTTATGTTATGGGCTCGTAGTGGATTTCTGACTTCTTTTACCATGTACCCTTTTACCTTTCCTTATGATACCATGTACTCTTACCTTTCATCTTGATACCATGTATTCATGCTTCACATTCTTTACTCATGTAAATTATACATTATACTACTGCTTGTTACGTTATATCTGTTCACTGAGCTCTAGTAGCTCAGCCGCGTTTCTTTTCCCGCGGCAGGTTTTAGTTGGAAGCTGGGTAAGAGTGAAGAGACTTTTGGACTTAGAAGACTTGATAATTATTTTTGGCCTAGAGACGATTGGAAATTACTACATTGTTAGAATTTGTATTCGCTTTTGTAACCTTGTAATTTCAGTATTTCTTCTGTAACCTTTGAGAATATTTGTATTACTTTTGAATGTATGCTTTGTTATATCTGATATGAAACCATTTGCGTGACATCTTTACCCTTGTCGGGTTGGGGTGTTACAATTATGGTATCAGAGACAGGCTGCGACTTGTAATACATTTACCCTTGGCCTGTGTAAGTAGGACCACTAAGTTTCCCTGTAAGCGCTCATAAGATAACCTGTAAGATTTGCTTTAGGATCTCCCTATAGGAACCTAAATTCGACCAGTGAGGAATGGGTAGACTAAGACATATATGTGAGTATCATTTGCTTCCGCATCACTCTGATTCGTGCCTCTGCCCTTAGTTAAACCTCATCAGAAACTTTTCAGGAGTTAGAAGTTTTACAACTTAAGCTTAGTAACCAAGTAAGTTTGGAATACCTCGAAAAACCCACCTGGATACCTTACACCATGTAAGTTTCATTTTCAGATTTTGACATCCACCTCCGATTTGTTGGATAAGCTGTTTAACACCTTTCCGACCATGTCGTAAGCCATTCAACCATAATGTGTTCGACACATTTTGTGAATTCATTGCTTATGCTGAATGTGAATGTATCGTCCGATACTACTTAACTTTGCATAAATCCGTTACTACTCCTATGAGAATTCTGGTAATTATTAACCATGGATATAGGAAGTTATGTTCCTTTCCTTTGAATGACGAATCTTGTTCTGCCAACCATTTCCTTTGGAAGGATATGATGCTATGTTACCTCTGTATGGATTTGTTAACTGAGCATGATGATGCTAATAACGGATATTCTGTACATCTCACTTTTGACAAATATACGATGTTCGTATTGCTGATAATACACATCCTACTTACTGCTTATGCTAAGAAGCTGAACAAATCCCCACACTTGAATCATTCGTTTATCCATCTCAACACTTTTATTGAAACATGTGCTGGATTTCGATATATGAACTATCCGTCTGATTCGATGACTGTATTCGTTCTATGAATCTTTTGATCTTGACATGTCTTATTGTGTGGTCTCTTATGTATGGACTGGATGACTATTTGTAAAGCTACCATAGACTACCGTATCTGAAATGTGATCTTAACAATTTATCTTACCCTATTTCGTTATGATGAATCTCTACACCTGAATCTGCTAAAGTTTTGCCACTATGGAAGCACCAACCCTGAACTCATATGATTATCAATTTTCCTGACAACCATTACTATTCACCCTTGGAAAGTTCCGCCATTAGAAATATTTCGTTGTACGAAGATTTTCCGGTATTTCAGGTGTAATATGAATTTTGCTCACCTCAGTGATTCTCTTGAAGTACTCTTGTTGGTCTATGAAGATGAAGTATGTGATGACGTATCGACTATTGTGCACCTAACCGTACCACTATCAGTAATCGTTACCCGTTTTCGCACATCAATGATTGATTTGGTCTTTCTTTTGAAACTTCGTATCTCGTTGCATCGTGCTAAATTGAAGGGCTGAAGCAGCAACCACAAGAACTTCTAAGAAGGGGGTTAACTAACCGAGAGTAACCTTTGTGAAGCAGTTCAGTCTTACTTTGAAGAAGAAGGAAGGCGACATGAGGTGTATGTGAAAGTTTTTCCCCTAAACGATTTCAGAGACGGTCCTCGCGCTCGTTATAACCTTATGAGTTTGAGTGATGCCAATAGTATTGGCAAAAATGATCATGTCTTCGTGTGTTTTGGACAAATTGTCATAGTATGACATTGTGTTATGTTCAGAGAACGAAAGAAGAACATAGAGATTATTGGCAGGATGAGCCTTTGTTCTAGAAGAGAAATTCGGTTGACGTTCAGAGCTCTTAGTAGGCAACACTACCCTATATAATGTGAAGACAGAGTTTCACACAGAAAGGATCAAGATCGAAGACAATTATCAATGTTAGAAACCTGGTGGGAGAATAGTAGAAGATGGTTGCGACAAGTGTACCTTAGAAGAAGCACCTAAGAAGAAGAGAGGAACTGGATAGTACTCGACTACACATCATGCAACACGTGAAGATTGCAACTCGGGCATCAAGACAACCAGATCGTATGAGGCGAATCGTTCAACACATACCTGGAGCTATGCCGGAAGACCTGTCGAAGATGCGCAGTCTTGCTTCTCTATTCATTTTAGTTGTACTAAGATGAATTGAGAGCAGAAGCAGACTTGCGGATGGAGGGTTGCACGATGATCGTGTCAGAGACTGCCGCTACGACATCACCATATCAAGAAGAGTTGCTGAAGGCTTGAGGAATCAGACTCAAGTTTGTAATTCCTTTTCACCATGGGATAAGATGGACAAACACAGATGAACCACTCCAACTTGGGAAAAAATTTTGAAATTTAGTATTTGAATTGACGAATTTTGAAGTGGACATTTGCGTTTAGATGAGGTGATTCTATGAATGATGAAGCTATCGATGACGTAATTTGTTTTTTCCCTCAACCTACTTAAATTCCGTTACCTGATAATGAAGTCATTTGAATAATTTGGGTTTCTCTGTTAGTAATTTCGTCCTATGTCACTCTGCATTTGTTGAGTAACGAGTTATGTGGAATTTTGACGAATTATGGAAGGGACTTTGTGATTTATGTTTCAGAAAGGACGGATGTTGAAGTAACCACTGATATTGGCTGAGTTGATTTCGGTAAGTTATGAAGTATTGACGCTATTAACGACGTACCTGAATTCTGATGGACATTTTCGGATTTCCGTTACTCTTCAAGTAATTTCGTTCTCTTAGTTATGATGTTTGATTTTAGTGACCTCTGAGACGGTAGGTGGACTAGGTGGATTTAGATAAGTTATGTTAATCACGACTTGAGATAAAGTATGACCATCGTGAGGGCATATTTATATGATGCAAGTATTATGACGTCTGGCCAGCGTGATAATACTTACATCATATAACGTGCACTCTTTGTGGCATAGGATATTTCGAGAAGTGCCTTAGAAGCCTTAGAATTTCTGATATCTGTTTGAGATCATCCGCGTTTAGTGAGACTTTAGATTCATTCTACCTATATGATTGATCCGCTGTCTTTGATATACGATTTGATACATTTGATGATTCGTCACGCGCTTCGTTGACCGATGGTACGTTCCTTAGTTCGATCAGTATCTGCTTGGAATTGATGAGTTCTTCTATAATGGTGCACTAGTTCCCTTTTCGTTAAGAATCTGGACTGAATTGATGAGATTTTACTCTTAGTACTACCTTCGTAAATTTCTTTCAGGCATGAATGTTTCATGTATCTCCGTGTGAGATTTAAGTCGTTATCCGCTGCAATGTTGTTTCGTATTCCTTGGAACGAATTCGTGTAAATTATGGAAGCTTAGGGCTTTTCTATGATTTTGATCAGGTTGGCGAAGTATCTCATTGCTTGGCGTTACCTCCCCATTTATTCTTCGTATACGATGTATTCCATGTATCACTTCTTCGTGAGTATGAGTAGTATCCGCCTCATGTTGTGTTTTGCCCATTCGAAATGGATTCGGAAAAATCTTTCGTATAGTAAAGAACCTGAGGTTGTTTTAGAGCATCAGGAAAGAGTCATGAGAACTAAAACCATTCCGTTCGTAAAGATTCTTTGGAAGAACCATCCTGAGAGCGAGGCTACTTGGGAAACCGAAGAGTCGATACGATCCGATATCCGAATTTCTCTTTTTGATTTGGTACGTATTCATTTCGTTATTTCTTTCGATTTCGCATTTCATTTCGACTTCGCACTTCAATTTTCGAGGACGAAAATTTTTTTTTAGAGGGGAAGAGTTGTAAAACCCGCAAATTAACATAAGATGAAAAGACAAAAATACCCTCGAATCTAAAATTTAAGAACTTATGAAATCACATAAGTAACATATGTTATATCTTAAGCTTCAAATAATTAAACACCAATTAAAGACCTTATGTTATAAGTTGTAAAATAAAAATAAATAAAACTATACCTTATGTGTGCCGCCCCCCCCCCCCCCTGACCACAAAGTGGTCCAAGTTCGTGATTGGTAAAATGAATAATTAGCCATAATGAATATTGATTATTTCCTTAATTTCTTACAATCAAATATACGGTTATCTCTTCTCTCATTCCATAACCGAACCAAAAATTAGAACCCTAACATTTTCTCTCAAAAATTTCGACCATCATTCTTGTTCTTCACAAAATTCCGATCGGCCAAAGAAGAGTAGGAGGGGTTTTGGTGATCCTTGATCATGTTCTTGTCCAAAGGTAATCAATACATATCATAATCTAATCAAATCGAATTTCTTGAACAAACCCTAATCGAATTTTATTTTTTTATTATTTGTTCATCCATTCGATCAACAAAGAAGGAGGAAATAAGATGGTTGGTGATTCGAGTTTTGGTGTTCTTGATCTTCGTTTGTCTTCGAGGGTATTGTTAATCCTTGTTGTATTCTTATGTTCGAGGTAAATAATGATCATATGATAATAAAAGTCACCACATGAAATAATGATCATAAAACTTAAAACCTAAATTGTATGAATCGAGTATGGTTATGAATCAGAATTTTATTTGTTTTGATTATGATAAGACCATTTATAGATCGACCTAAACATGTTATAATCTCACCTAAAATCGTTTGGTGTCAAGAACTAATGAATGGAATGACGAAAACCCTAAGATAAACATGGTTCTGTGATAACTGCTTCTGAGCTGGATTTTATTCGACTTTAACCGGCTATAACTAAATGATGAAATCAAATTTTTGGGTGTTTTAAGAGTCTAAAACTAATTTCAATGAAATGGCTACCTGGAAAATTTATTTTGTAATTTTTAGAGGCATGGAAGGTTACTTTTTGATTTTTAGAAAATTATGTGTCTGGTCGTATTTATAAGTCTGGAAAATCAGTCCGGGTTTTTGAATTTTTATTTTCAAACCGTGTCGAGTTAGAAGGTTTCCTTTGAAAGGGTAATCTATAAGATGTATACTACTTCCTGGAATTTTTATAGATTTTTTTGAATTTATTTGAATGGGTAAAGAGGTATAAAATTGTCGAGTGTTCCATTAGATACGATTCTGGAACATGTTGAGGAAATGGATTTTTAATACGTACCTATACTACATAATAAAATCTGGAAAAATTTGATAAAATACTTAAGACATGTGGGCATCTCTGGGAATTTTTGGGTAATTTATTACTGAGTTATTTTATGGTTTATGATTTATAGAAAACCTAACAATTTCGTATATAAAACTGTGAGAAGTTATAAAAGGGTAAAATTGTAAACTAAAGGGTGTGATGTGTTTATTGTGTAACCTAAAGGGTGTAAATGGATATTTGGCTAAAACCAAAGGTCATGACTTGTAAAATCTGTAACTTGATGATATTTTCATATTATACCCTAAACTTATGCTAATTACCTAATGAACCCTAAATTATGAAAAACTACTATATGAACACTAAAACTTTGTAAAAGACATTAAGAATCTTGAACTATGAATATGATCATCTATAATACTTTGAATTAGCATACGGGAATGATATAACATAAAGTCACCTAATATGGAATGAGAACAAGAATGAAACCTTACGGTCCTATGAACTTATAAGAGAACTTGTGCTTATTTGTAGATCGGGTGAAGAGGGAGTGATCTCCTACTTGATTTGATTTTCATTTCTTGCTTGCGTATTTCGTTAAGGTACAGATATTCTGCTTCTTTATTAAGAGGCCTTCATTCTCTTATTATGATTCATATTAGGGTTTCCCTATACCATTGCTATGTTCCCTTCATTCATGAACTCCGATCTTTTGAACCATCATGATATTGAACCTTTTATGATTATGAACCTTTCATTCATGAACCTTTAATTATGAACCCTTGACCATGAACCTTTGCTTATGAACCTTTGCTTATGAACCTTTGCTTATGAACCTTGCTTATGAACCATGATTATGAACCATGATTATGAACTTATGAAACAAGATATTGACCTATGCAAGTAAACTAAAGACATGATTCATGATACTTGACCTTTACCCTCAGTTTGATACTACGAGCCACTCACTAGGCATGAGGGTTTCATGTCCATGTCAGTCGATGCACCGATGGCATGACTCTAGGGCAGGAGAGTGAATGACCTGTCCCGTCCCTGCACGTTTATGTTTATGATTCATGTTTATGTAGAGGCAGATTATGGCCACCGGGGGCGTATGGATGCATCCTAGATTTGTTCATGTTCATGTTATGTTATGTTATTTATGGTGACTGATGGTGTGTGCGATACACGTCTTTCACACTCCGGGAGCTAGCTACTCCAACCCATGATTGAGGACACCCCTCATATTTACAGGATACCCATGATTAGGACACCCCTCATATTCACAGGATACTAAGAGGTCTCCCCTCTGCATGTTTACGATTATGATTATGATTATGATTCATGTTATGTTATGGGCTCGTAGTGGATTTCTGACTTCTTTTACCATGTACCCTTTTACCTTTCCTTATGATACCATGTACTCTTACCTTTCATCTTGATACCATGTATTCATGCTTCACATTCTTTACTCATGTAAATTATACATTATACTACTGCTTGTTACGTTATATCTGTTCACTGAGCTCTAGTAGCTCAGCCGCGTTTCTTTTCCCGCGGCAGGTTTTAGTTGGAAGCTGGGTAAGAGTGAAGAGACTTTTGGACTAGAAGACTTGATAATTATTTTTGGCCTAGAGACGATTGGAAATTACTACATTGTTAGAATTTGTATTCGCTTTTGTAACCTTGTAATTTCAGTATTTCTTCTGTAACCTTTGAGAATATTTGTATTACTTTTGAATGTATGCTTTGTTATATCTGATATGAAACCATTTTCGTGACATCTTTACCCTTGTCGGGTTGGGGTGTTACATGTGGGCCCTAGCTTTCCTTCGTACTCAGCATTGCTTGCACTGTTTAACCGAAGGACATATTCACCCGGTTTGAATGTGGAGGGTCAAACTCGGTTGTTGTAGTACTTTTCAAACTTTTGTTTGTGGATAGCCTCTCTTATTGAGGCTATTTCCCTTCGTTCTTCGGGTAGATCAAGGTTTTCCCGAAGCCTTTCTTCATTTGTTTGTGCCTCAAAATTCACAATTTGCTCTGTTTCAATGCTTATTTCGGAGGGTATAACAGCCTCCGTTCCATAAGTAAGGCTAAAAGGAGTTTCCCCGTGGCTTGACTTCGGATGCGTCCTATGTGCCCACAGAACTTGGGGTAGTTCGTCTACCCACCCATGGTGACTTCGTCCTAACCTCTTCTCGATTCCGTTAACAATGTTCCTATTGGTGACTTCAACTTGCCCGTTACCCTGAGGATGGTATACAGAAGTGAATGACTGTTTTATGTTTAGTCATTCGCAAAAAGCTGGGAATGCTCCTTCGGTAAATTGTTTCCCATTTTCGGAGATGATAATATGAGGGACTCCAAATCGACAGATTATGTGTTCCCACACAAACTTTTCCATATGCCTTCCTGCTACTGATGCCGAAGGCTTAGCTTCGACCCATTTGGTGAAATAGTCTATGGCTATCACCAAGAACTTTACCCCTCCTTGTGCTACTGGTAAGGGTCCGACTATATTGATTTCCCACTGGTAGAAAGGCCATATAGTCGTTATGGAGGCCATGTCTTGCTCTGGTGGTCTTGGAACTTTGGAGTGGATCTGACATGCTTCACATTTTTGTATTATCTCCGTTGCATCCTTGTGCATGGATGGCCAGTAATATCCGAGCTTCATTATTTTTGTGACAACGGAGCGAGGGCCTGCGTGCAGACCGTAGGATCCTTCATATACCTCGCAGATGATGTTCGAAGCTTGCTTTGGCCCCACACAATGAAGTCATCGAGATAAGAAGGACCGCCTGTAGAGATTATCCCCAATAAGTCTATACTGGGGAGCCTTGACCCTTACCTTTCTTGCAAGCTTAGGATCTTCTGGCAGAATACCACTGATCAAAATACTCCCTTATTGGAGTCATCTAATTGGAGCCTTCTTCAAGTATGACATCAGACACTTCGCCTCGTTTGATTGACCTATCGGCCAATACTTCCACTAAAACCTCCTTTGTTAGATGAGCAAATGCCATCGAAGCCAGCTTGCTTAAGGCATCTGCTTTCTTGTTTTGGTTTCTACGAACATGTGCTATATCATAGGACTCGAACCTATGAAGAAGTTCTTTAGCTTTATCCAAATATTGTTTGATGGTGGGCTGCCTTGCTTCGTAAGAGCCCTTGATTTGGTTGGCGACTAGCTGCGAGTCCACAAAAATGGAGAGGTCACGAACCTCCATGTCCTTTGCAAGTCGGAGGCCAGCTAGCAAAGCATCATACTCAGCTTCATTGTTTGTATCCTCGAACTCAAAACGTAATGCATAAGTGTACTCCTTTCCCTCTAGACTGACCAGCATTAGACCTGCTCCCGAACCATCAGAGCTTGAGGCTCCGTCTATGTATAATTTCCACCCATCCTTCGTCTTTGGGGGCTTTACCTTTGGGATTTCTTTGTCTTGACTAGGTTCGGAAGGTGTTTCAGCAAGAAAGTCTGCAAGTATCTGACCTTTGACGGAGTTTCAACCCTTGTACTCTATCTCATGTTCTCCCAGTTCGATAGCCCATTTGGCTACCCTGCCTGATTTCTCAGGCTTCAACAGCATCTGCTTAATTGGCTTGTCAGTCAATACCATAATGGGATGAGCTTAAAAGTACCTTCGAAGGCGCCTTGCAGAGTAAACCAAGGCTAGGATTAGCTTTTCTAACTCCAGATAATTTAATTCAGCCCCTTGCAGGACCCTGCTAACGAAGTAGATCGGGACTTGCTTCTTATCCCTTTCCACCAAGAGAACGGCACTGATGCTTTCGAAGGATGCCGCAATGTACATGAATAACACTTCGCCTTTGATTGGGGCTGTAAATGTTGGTAAAATTTCCATGAACTCTTTCAGCTTCTAAAAAGCGGCCTCTGCCTCACAACTCCATTGAAAAGTCTTCTTATCCGTACACCCCTTGAGTGTTTTGAAAAATGGCAAAGATCGATCCGCACCTTTTGACAGGAACCTGCTAAGTACTGCGAGTTTTCCAATCAGGCTTTGTACCTCTTACAATAACTTCTGAGCTTGTAGATCAGTGATGGCTTTGACCTTCGAAGGGTTAGCCTTAATCCCTTGTTTCGTTATTAGATGTCCCAAGAATTATCCTTCTTCCATGCCAAAGGAAAACCTTCTTAGGGTTAAGCTTCATGTTGATTGCCCTTAATTGATCGAAGGTTTCTTGAATGTTGAAGAGTAGGTCTTCCTCAGTCCTACTTTTTATTACCATATCATCAACGTAGGCTTCCAAGTTCCTCCCTATCTGCTTGTGGAAGGCTTTGTCTACCAACCGTTGATAAGTTGCCCCTGCGTTCTTTAGACCGAAGGGCATTTTCTTGTAGCAATAGACACCCTTTCCTGTGTAGAAGGATGTATTCTCCTCATCTTCCTCCGCCATTTGTATTTGGTGATACCCATTGTAGGCATCCAAAAAGCATTTCAAATGGAACCTCGAAAGAGGGATTCGACCTTCAAATCAATTTCTGGCAGAGGGTAGCAGTCTTTCGGGCAAGCTTTGTTGATGTTGGTGAAGTCAACACACATTCGCCACCCTCTGTCACTCTTTTTTACCATAACTGGATTAGCTACCTAGGTTTGGTATTTTACTTCCCTAAGTATTCCTGCTCGCACAAGTTCATCCACCTCTTTGCAAGCAGCTGCGTTCCTTTCAGGTGCCAGGCTTCGTCTCTTTTGCTTAATTGGTTCAACGTGCTTGAACTCATTAAGCTTATGCTCTGTGCCGAAGGGCTTGCCATCGATCATAAGAGTCCTGGGGACCCCTGTCATGTCTGAGTACGTCCATGCAAAGACATCCTTGTTAGCTTTTAGTAGCTTCTCCAAGTCTGCCTTGAAGTTGGCAGGGAGTTGCTTTCCGATTACCACCGTCTGCTCTGGATAGAGCTCATTTACAACAATGCGTTCTTCGGCATCTGTACAACTTAGAATGGCCTTCGAAGACTGCTCCGGACTTTCTTTGATCTTTTTGCCAGCGTCTCCTGCCTTTCCCTGGTTATAACTAGAAAATACGGTTCCTATCCCATAAGGTGTATGGAATTTTACCGTTGCGTGTATGGTGGAGACTACAATACCCATATTTTGCATGGCAGTCCTTCCTATCAACAAATTGTAGGGAGAGCCGGACCTTACGATAGTGAATGTAAGGGTTTCTGTCCTTGCGAGCTTGCCTTCTCCAATTGTTATTTCCAATGGTACTTCTCCCAGAGGCCATGAATGCTCACCGGAGAATCCTACCAAAGGTATCTTCGAATCAACCCGTTGCGACATGATCGAAGGCTTGAGCTTAAGGAAACAATGCTCGTATATGATTTCGTAGGAGCTTCCGCAGTCTATGTAGGCTCTATTCACTTCTCGGTTGGAAATTAAGACTTTGATGACCACTGGGTCGTTCGAAGGGACTTGGCCTATAATAGGAGGAAATTTTACCTCTCCTACTTCGTTTATCTCCTGCTTCGTCACCTTTCTTTTTAAGCTTGCTTCGCCCCAACGAACCATGAGTATTAGGGCTTCATGAGGAGTAGTCTCTTTAGCCAATTGAGTGTCGGACATTTTTTCCTTACCCTTCTTTATACCCTTCACTAAATGTGCTAACTGCCCGGACTTTACAGCCTCTTCTATCTGCTTCTTTAGCTCCCTGCAACTGTTCATATCATGGCCATAATCTTCATGGAAATGACAATACTTGCTCGTATCCCTGTTTTTACCCTTGCTTGTCATGCGGGGGCGGGGGGGGGGCGCTTCGAAAGCTTTAGCAGCCCTCTCCGTTGCAAGTATTTCTTTTGGAGACTTAATTAGGCTTCTTACCAAACCGTGGTTGGGACCTTTGTTGTATGGAGAAAACCTGTCTCTGTTTTTGTTCTTATTCTTTGACCCTTCCCACATAGAATGCTTCGAAAACTTCTCTTTGTCGATTGGAGCACCATTAGTAGACACTTCCTTTGCTTCAATCCAAGTATATGTCTTTTCCATTAACCCCTTGTAAGTTTTCGGAAGGTCAGTGGACAAGAATTCCACCAAGCTTCGGTTTCGCAGGCCATGTACAAAGCCAAAGATGCGCTGATCTTCATGTAGACCCAAAATCTACAAAGTTTCATCGGTGTACCTAGTGACGAAAGCCCTTGTACTTTCGTTCTCCTTTTGTTTAATGTTGTGCACCGTCAGATGGGTCCTTGTGAACTTCTTTTGCTGACTGAAGTGTAAACTTAGCCTTGAGATCATCAAGGTTGACAATGCTGCCAGGCTTTTGCCCATTCCACCAAATACGGGCAGAATCCCTTAGGGTGTATGTAAACATGTGACAGGCTACAGTCATGACCCACTTTTGCATCTTAATGGCCCCTTCGAACAAATGTAAGAAATTGTCTGGATCCCCCTTCCCATCATAAGTCCCAATATGCGAAGGGATTTTCAACCCATCAGGAAATGGGTAGTCTTCTATCCACCTAACGAAGGGTGTAGCCGAACCCATGGGGTCCGAATATAGGCAATTATAGGGTGGTCCATACATAGGAACAGTATTATATGGATTATGGTTTGGGGGTACTCCTATAGGAGTTTGGCTAGGGTAAGACTGATAAGATGTGTTCATGCCGAACGGATAACCGTTTCCCATGGCATACGGAGTGTACATCGTATGATGTCTAAAAGGTATGCTCCCATAAGGTTGAGGGAGACTAGGGTTGTTAGGCTGCCCGTTTACTAGAGGATATAAACCTTGATGGTAAGACTGAGTTTAGAACGAGGGGTACATACCATTGGGAGGAAGATTTCCTCCCATATTAATTGTAGGCGGATTGCCTTCTACGCCTGATGCATGAGAAGGCTGCAATGGAACCCCTGCTTTAGTCCTTCCAAGATGTGCTGCTAACAATGGAGGTAGATTCACCCCCGTCTCCTCCCTTCGTTGGCTCCTCCGTTAGAACCTTTCGCACCGCTCCTTCTCCTAGTCGGAGCCTCTCCGGACTCCTTCGAACCAACGGATCTTTACTTGGCCTTCGACCACTGTGACCCTATCCTTAGGGCCGAGAGTGTTGCTCCTTGCGTCGGAGGCCTAGGCTCCATTTTCATTTCTTCCTCATAGTCATCACTTGAGTATTCCAACTCCCTTCGCATCTCAGTATTCCGAACCTGCCTTCTGCGAGCCTTTAAGAGGGATTCCAATGCTTCGTGGTTGGCTCGACAAAGGATGGGCTAATAACAGGTCGGATTGGCTGATGTCGAAGCATGATGTTGGGTGTTATTTCTGGGTGAGACGTGTGGTAAACGTGGAAGCGTTATTGGGGAGATTGTTGGGTCATTAATTGGTATTGGCGCCAAGGTCGAGAAACCCGTGGGGGAGTATCTTCTCTCCCTTGATCCATGCCGGATATATAGTGAAAGTAGTTGGTTGGTTATAAGCTTGGAAATAACGAGACCAATTGTAGTGGTCCCACGGATGGCGCCACTGATTGTACAATAAATTGCACGACCAGGCCTTCAATGATGATCAAAGGATTCATGGGGTGTTGAGGTTGCGCCAAGCTTGTTCTTAACCTGAAATAAGAAATACTAAGACACTACGTTAAGTGATTGCGCAGGGGTTGGACCCTGCGAACCACCTCCAGCGTGCGAATAAGTATGTGTTATGATAAGTTGGTAGTAAATTGAGAGAGTCGAGTTAGCATACCATTGTTCTTACCCGTCTAAGCTATTTATAGGGGAGGAAATATGCCTTAGAGAGCTCTTGCACATAATTCGGAGATCATGGGGGCGTCCCATGATTTGTGGTAACCGCTAGGGCTTTGTGACCCACGATCTCATCCTTGGCGGGAAAGCCTAAGGGAAGAGGGAACGTGGGTGTGACCAGGTCAAGATGGTTCTCCGTTCTAGTTCCTTCGAAGGAGATACCCCGAAGGGCTTAGGGCTTCGATTGGCGGATTTCCACTTGGTAACCATTTCATAGATGAATGGTTTTACGCCAATGAAACGTTTAGGGAGATTGACCTGGTCCTTCGAAGAGAAGGCTTTGTACAGGTTCGAAGGGGAGTCCTCCGACCCGTTCAAAGGGTACATCATCACTTCCCATCTTCCTGATTGGAAGGGGAGGAGTGGACACTGCTTCAACATGATTAATTGTGGCAATCATGTGGTCCGTCAATACAATGGGGTGAACTTGGGCTGGCTCCTTTTTGAAATTTGATGGACTCAGGATGCTGCAAGTGAAACCAATTTCGCCATCCTAAGTGTAGTCAGAACCCAGCATATTCTCAAGGGCACAAGAGATAAATCTAGGATAGGGCACGTTTATACTCCTTGATTTGTTTGAGATCTTGTCAATGAGATCACTTTAAATGATCTCACCAACGTCAATCTCAGTCCCAGTTATGAGACAGTCAGCCATCATCAGTTGAATAGAGTTGATCTGTTCATGTGATGAGACATTCCCACCGAGAACCTGAACCACAAAGGTGAATATGGTTCTCCAAGCCACGGGAAAGGAGTTTTTAGTTACTGGAACTTGATCCAGGTAACTAGGGAATCTTAGTCAATCCAGTCTTTACAATGCTGGGATCAGGAAGATCAGTGTACTCACCTTGTTTGTAATGTAGCCCGGTAGAAGAACAAAAGTGGCAAAGTTGAGGGTAAGTGTTCATTGACCGTTTATAAATGTGAATCTGATATGGTAGTCTTTTAGTGGGTGTAACTCAGACTCTACTAATGGTAGGTTTGGGTCATATGCAACCGAAGTGTTCCAAAACTCACTTAGAAGATTATTGTAGAGCACGGAGGGACATTTTGTAAAGGTTGTTTTTAGAGGACAGTTGTACAAGAATTTGATGATATCATGGTAGGCGGGGACTTCTGATGGGTAGTTGAAGTTGCCTATGACATTGTTGGTTTTAAACTTGACATCTGTTAAGGTTTTTCCTTCCCATTGTGGTGCAAACACAATTCCATATTCTTCAGCCATTGAGTTTTGTGTGAGGAGATTGGTTATGTTGTTTGACGAAAACTATGTTCAGAACTTTACTGTGAGAGAATTTTCCTTTCTTTTTCAGATTTTGAATCAAGGATGTATGTTAGAAAGGCATTTGAGGAGTTGATTAAGGACTCCAAGGGGTTTTATTTTTGAAAAATGAAAACCGTTTCTCTTCCGCATTTAATGCCACTATTCCACTTGCCCGCGTTTTTCGTGACAGTCGAGGTGAGCAGTTGTACAGTCCTGTGAACGGCGTTTTTGCTATCTTATTGTGTCATGTCACAGATCATCACAGTGTTTTGTGTGTGAGAGGACGTTTAATGCAAGTGAATTGGACGAAACCCAAGACATGGATGCCAGAAGGACAAAAAGAACAAATATTATATTTATTTAATATGTTCCGTTACCAACCTAGGACATTAACTAACTAGATACTTAGAGTATTTAGTTCTACATTTAATGTCAGTGTCTCGAGTTCCTGAATGAGTTATCATTCAATGCGGAAGGTGTGTGCTGGGAACACACTGAGATATGTTGAGATTTAGATATCATTTATGTCTAGTGAGTTGAGAAACTTCATCTTATGTGGATTTCCTTTAGTCAGTGACCTGACTGTCAATATCCAACATACCCAATTCTTCTTTTAGTCTTGTGAATGTAGGTTCATCCAAAGGCTTTGTGAATATATCAGCTAATTGATATTCAGTGGGAATGAAGTGTATCTCAATGTCTCCTTTCACGATGTGGTCTCTGATAAAGTGATATCTAATGTCAATGTGTTTGGTTCTTTGATGAAGAACAGGATTGTTTGATATGGCAATGGTACTGGTGTTATCAAAAAAGATGGGAACCATTTTGTAACGGATATCATAGTCACTGAGTTGACTTTTCATCCATAGCACATTAGCACAACATCCTGCAGCAGCCACATACTCAGCCTCTGCTGATGAAATGGCCACAAATTGTTGTTTCTTGGAGCTCCAGCAGACCAATTTTCCTCCAAGAAATTGACAAGAACCTGAGGTACTTTTTCTGTCCATGTTACAGCCAGCATAATCTGAGTCAGAATATCCTTTGAGATCAAAACCCGAACATTTCGGGTAATATAAGCCAAGATTTAGGGTACCCTTCAGATATCGGATAATTCTTTTTGTGGTAGTGAGATCTGATTCTCTTGGATCAGACTGATATCTTGCACATAGACAGACAACAAACTGTATATCAGGTCTTGAGGCAGTTAGATACATCAGTGACCCTATCATTCCTCTGTATAGAGTTTGATTCACAGGTTTGCCTGAGAGATCTGGACCAAGATTGTTAGGAGGAACCATCGGAGTTTTTACTGAAAAGCAATCAGTTAGCTCGTACTTTTTCAGTAAGTTCCTAGTATATTTTTCTTGACTGATGGAGGTTCCTTTATTGGTTTGCTTGATTTGAAGTCTAAGAAAATATGTCAGTTCTCCCATCATGCTCATTTCAAATTTCTTTGTCATTAGTTTCTCAAACTGTTTGCAAAGCTTATAATTTGACGAGCCAAATATGATGTCATCTACATATACTTGAACCAATATGACATCTCCTTTTGTCCTATAGATAAACAGTGCATTACCTATCTTTCCTCTGACAAACTTGTTTTGAATAAGAAAGGCTGAGAGAGTTTCATACCATGCCCTTGGAGCTTGTTTTAGTCCATAAAGGGCTTTATCAAGTTTACAAACATGGTCAGGGAACTCACTGCTTTCAAATCCAGGAGGTTGTTGAACATAAACTTCTTCTTTAAGTTTTCCATTCAGGAATGCACTTTTGACATCCATTTGATAAACTTTGAAGTTCATGTACGTTGCATAGGCAAGGAAGATTCTGATGGCTTCCAGTCTTGCAATAGGAGCAAAAGTTTCCTTATAGTCAATCCCTTCTTGTTGGTTATAACCTTTAGCAGCAAGCCTGGCCTTATTCTTTATGACTATGCCACTTTCATCTGTTTTATTTCTAAAAACCCATTTGATTCCAATGACACATGCGTCTTGAGGACGTTTGATAAGAGTCATAACTTTGTTTCTGTCAAATTGCTCAAGTTCATCTTGCATAGCTTGAACCCAGTTTGGATGATTCAGTGCTTCTGAGACATTTTTAGGTTCGATTGTAGACAGGAAGTCAATAAATAGGCATTAATTGGTTGAGGCAGCTGTTAGTTTCGCAGCCATGCTTCTAGTAAGCATACCTTCAGTGGGTTCACCAATAATAGTAACAAGTTCAATATCCTGAGATTTTGACCATCTTTCCTGAGGTCTAGGATAGGAGTTGAAACTTGTAGATGCCTGATTAGGAGGTGGAGTAGGTTCAAGGACATGTGTTTGAGGTTCATTGGTGTCTGGGATTTTAGTTTCTTCATATCGAACTCGTTGGTCTTCAGGTTCCTGATCATCAAGATTAGGTTGAGTGTTAGAGTTTGTGATTTTTTGATCATCAGTGAATTCACTGATAGTTAGTTGGGGAAGGTTATGAGGAATAATATAGTAAGAGATATCAGCATCTGCTTGATATTTGGTAGAGGGATGATTCTCAGAATGATATTCATCAGGAGGATATCGAGGTGAGTCATCAATTACAATCTCTTCTATACTGGTATTTGAGAACCTAATGGAGTCAGTGCTTTCATCAAAGGTGACATGGAAGGTTTCTTCAGACTTTTGTCGTCGTGTGTTGAATACCCTGAATGCTTTAAAAACAAGTGAGTATTCCAGAAAGTATCCATCATTAGCTTTTGTGTCAAATTTACCTAAGTGATCCCTGTGATTATGAATAAACACAGGGCATCCAAATACATGAAAGTAGCTGATGTTAGGAATTCTTCCTTTGAAGATCTCATAGGGTGTTTTGTTATGCCTTTTAACAATGATGGATCTGTTTTGTGTGTAACAGGCAGTTTTTACTGCTTCAGTCCAAAAATGTTCGGAGAGGACTGATCCATTTAACATTGTTCTCGCGGCCTCAATGAGTGTTCTATTCTTTCTTTCAGCAACTCTATTTTGTTCAGGAGTATAAGGAGAAGAGAAGTTCTGAGAGATGCCTTTCTCATCACAGAAGCACTCAAGATCATGGTTCTTAAACTCAGTGCCATTGTCACTCCTAATTTGTTTGACTTTGACGTCATTTTGATTTTCAATATTCCTGACAAAGGACATGATTGTATCAGCTGCTTGACTCTTCTTAGTGAGAAAATATACCCAAGTATATCTTGAATATTCATCTACAATTACTGGGGTATATTTTTCATGATGGATAGACATCGGACTGACAGATCCAAAGAGATCCATATGCAAGAGATGAAGGCATTTTTGATTGAAAAGTTTTGTTTAGTTTTGAAAGATGCTCTGTGATGCTTGCCCTTTTCACATGATGAGCATGGTTTGTCCTTAGAAAACACAAGGGATGGTAAACCAAGGACTTTGTTTTGTTTAGCAAGGTTGTTTATGTTTTTGAAATTCAGGTGGGAGAGTCTTTTGTGCCAGAGCCAGTTGAGTGTCTCATTGGCTTTTGCAAATAGACAAGTACCATTCTGAGTGAGTGTTGCCATATCCAACACATAAACATCCTCTATTCTTGGTGCTATAAGAACAATTTCTTTATTAGCATTGAAGATAGTCCCTTGCTTATCATCGAACTGAACTATGTACTTAGCATCACATAGTTGACTGACACTTATAAGATTGTACTTGAGACCATTAAGATAAGCTATTCTAGTAAAAACTATACCGTTGCAGTTTACTGAACCATAACCTTTAGTGAGACATGATGAGTTATCAGCAAATACCACTTTGGGTCCTGGTTCCTTAACATATTTGTGCAGATATTCCTTCACACCGGTCATACTCCTTGAGCATCCACTGTCTAGATGCCAAACAGGTTCCCTGATATGTCTCTACACAAACAGTAGACTGTGTTAGTTTTGCTTATTGACCCACCTTTTGGTGGGTTTGGCTTTGTTGGCCCTTTTGAACTGTACAATTGATTCATAGTCAATGGTTGAGTAAATAGTGCTTCCACATCTTTTACACTTGGATGATGAGGATTCAGAAGAATTTATGGTAGTTCTTCTGTTTTGAATGATCAAGTCATGTTCTGAAGTGTTATGAGAGGGATCTCCACATATATTACAACAAGAGTACATGAGACAGTCATCAGGATGATGGTCATTGAATCCACAATGTGGACAAGACTGAAGAGATCTAGCCTTCGTTCTTCGACTTTGCTTGGAAGATGAGGTGTTCTTGAAGACTTGGGTTTTCTGGCTCGCTTGAGCATTCAGAGAGGCCAGATGGGATTTGTGATCAGAGGTCCTGTGATCCTCTTGTTTGAAAATCATGCAAATCAAGATCCTATAGCAATTATCAGTGGTATGATTAGTGTAATTGCACATTTCACATCTCAGTTGATGTTTGTGTGTGGATATAGAAGTATTTGTGAAAGCTGGTGTATGCTCCTTAGTCTCAGATAAAGGAGATTTTTTAGATAATTCCATCTTTTCACTCGGCTTCCTAACAAGTTTGGCTAACTGATCATATCTTGAGTCAGTGCTGTCAGTCTGTGTTTTGGTGGTGACTAAAGGTGAGGAGGTTTCAGCATGAGCTGAGACATCATTTTTTGGGATTGTGATGGGGTTTTCTCGGATCGTTCTATCAAATTCAGAGTTCTCCTTTGGAGAGTTTTGTTGGTAAACTAAGGGTGTGAGGTCTGAGCAAGGTGCAGCTCCCTAAAGGACATTTAGTGGAGGAAGTGGAGCTTGAGATTCTGATTCAAACTTAGTGACAGACTTAGTTTGACTGGGTTCGTCAGTTACTCTAAGCATACTTTTGATAGCCTGACTTTCAGGTTCCAAAATGATTCCAGTGTTGACGTTAGGTAACATCCTATCTGGATTGATTCTTTCAACCCAAACACTGGATTTAGGTTTCATTTCTTTTTCAAAAGATATGCCAGCAGGCAGGAAGGCTTTTTCACTGTGACTCTCACTGGAGGATTTAGTGAGTTGATCTTCTCCTACCATTCTCCTTTTGGTGCTAGGGATAAGACTAACAGAATCATAGACTCTTGGATTCTTAGTTGTCCAGCTTTCAATGGTAGCCTTTTCTTTCTTAAGTTCTTCTTGAAGAGCATGATTTTGTTTCACAAGTTCAGTGTTTTGAATTTGAAGTGTATTACTTTCAAGTTTTGCTTGTTTTAAAGCAAGAAGTTCATCTCTACATTTATTAATTCAAAACTTAGTTTGTTGTATTTTGAAAACAGGTTCAGCCTTTGCTCTTCAACATACTTAAGATCTACATTGACATAGTCTAAATAAGATTGCCAATCAAAATTATCATCCATGGACAGTAAAATGTTTACCTTTCTCATGGTGATGTTGAACCATTCTCCATCTCTGGCATGACTTTTTCCCACAGCTAGCTTGTCATCCTCAGAAAATGCCATCAGTGCACTGACATAAACTTCTTCATCGTCTGAAGTTACAGCTTCCTCATCCCAATCGAATGTTTCAGCAAAAAGCCCTTTGTTTTTTGCTTGAGAGGATTTAGTGCCTGCTGTCGCTTGAGAAGGTGAAAAGGCTGCCTCAAGAAGAGTAAGTTTCGCCTTTGCTTTTCGATACTTAGTTTCAAAATCCTTTTGTCCTTCATTTTATTTTGAAAATGCTGAGAAGACTGAAGCATTTTGGGTTGAAATTTGCTAATTCCTGAAGAGGGTTCTGAGGTTGTTTTTGAGAAACAGTCTTTTTCAAAGTGACCTTTTTTGCCACATTTAAAACACTCAGTGTTTTCATTTTCTTTTGCATTTGTAAAGTTTTTGTTTCTTTTAATAAAACATTTTGAGTTGGCAAGGAGTGCCCTTTCTTGAAATTCAGTTTGTAAGTCATGAAGGTACTCCTCACTGGTTCTTGCATCGGCCTCATCATCTGAATTATCTTGAAAATCCTGCATAAAACCATTAGAATAAAAAACCGTGGATATGGGTGTAATAGTCAGGGCCTTTTTGGTCTCTTAACTCCTCTTTGAGTCAGGGTATCTCCTAGAGATTAAGTTGTCTTCATAGACAAACTTCCCATAGATTTCAGGGAGATCAAGGTTTTGAATGTGGTTAGAATTTCTAAGTCCTTGAGAGAAGTTTAACCACTTCTCATGGAGACTGTTGACGAAGCCAACATTGATCTCATGCTTTGATAAGGTGACACCATCATTTGTCAGCTCATTGAGCAGGGTTTTGTAGCGGGTATAAGTCTGAGAGAGACTTTCAGACTCTTTGACCCTGAATGTATTATACTCAAGTTTCAGGTCCATAATCCTGTTTTTCTTGGTATCTGAGGGACCCTCAAAGCTATGAACCAAATCAGTCCAAGTCTGTTTGGCATTTGGACAGTTAATGAATGATTTCATTATATCGTCAGGGAGACAAGATATAATGATGCTTTTTAGGCGTTGGTCTTGACTGACCACCCTTCTCTCGTCCGGAGTCCACTAAGCTTCAGGCGTAACCAAACCTTCAGCTATTTTAGGGATATATGGACCTTCATTAATAAGCTTAATGTAATAGGGTTCCATTCCCGTTAAGTACCAAAGCATGTTCTTTTTCCACTTGTTAAATGTTCCAACTTCAAGTCGTGGAGCAGTAGCAGTATAGCTTCTTCCCTTTTTATCGACTAGTTGGGGTACATTACTATCAGCCATGGTAGGATCTTGATTTTAAAAACTTTAAGCACTCTGTTGTTTTGAAAGTTTTATAAACCAGAGGCTCTGATACCACTTGTTGTTCCCTTTACACAATTAGAATTAACTATAGAGTTAACCTAATGGTGTACCATGGAAAAGTAATGATGTTCTTTGATAAACATAAGAACCAAACGTAAAATTAAATAGACAAGAGTTTTTCAACGTTTAAATTCTTATTAAAAATTAATCAAAATATCTATACCCAAGTGTTTGCCGAATAACACTTGGGATTGAATTGACAAGTGTGGTAATCTCCTCTCTAAACTTAAGTTAAGCTTAAGTGCAACTATGCTAACCAACTGAGCTTTCTCAGGGACTTAATTGTCTTGGAGGAGTAGAAAGGTTTGTGGAAGCTAAGCTTTTTCTACACAAACTTTTTCAACCTATCAACTCCAACATATGATCTTATTTATACTAGTACGAGGTTGTTGCTGGTGAGGTTAGGTGGGTGCGTGTCTCGATTTCAATGGATGAGGTACAAAAAGGTACATCTTCCATTTAATGTATCAATGTTGGGAAACGCTCCTTCTTTGCTTTAGTGAACAGTGCAGGCAACTGTTCACTACTTTTATCACCAGCTCGTACTTGATTTTACTAGTCACTAAAGTTTACTTTATCCCGCTCAAACACATTAGTGAAAAGTCCTGCCTAAATCTTCAGTCTTAGGTCTTCGATCATTAGTACTTGATCTTCATAGAAGAGGAGGAGATTTGGGAATCAGAGAGTTATTGTCATCCTTGCTTATTCCATCATCTTATTCTTTGGCTCATGTGTCATTCACTGAGTTCCGCCTCATTGAATGAAAAGCCTTTCTTCTTTAGATTTGTCCTAAGCATCCTGAAGATGACTCACTAAGTGACTGTTCACTCAGTGACTTGATTGTGTTTACAAGTTTGAAACACTTCGAATATTTTCTATTCAAATCCTAGATTAGGGGTGTTTGGGTAAGCAATGGACCCAACACCAACTCACCGGTCCCAAGCTTGTCCTGGAAACGACCGAGAAGGTAGTTCAGATCAGGAACCGGTTGCAAGCCGCACGTGATCGATAGAAAAGCTATGTCGATAAGAGACGTAAACCCCTCGAGTTCCAGGTTGGAGACAGAGTTATGTTGAAGGTCTCACCATGGAAGGGGGTAATACGCTTCGGCAAACGTGGAAAACTCAATCCTCGCTACATCGGGCCATTCCAAATACTTGAAAGAATTGGGCCAGTGGCATATCGACTCGAGCTACCCTCAAAATTGAGTAGTGTACACAACGTCTTTCACGTGAGCAACTTGAAGAAATGCCTTTCCGACGAAACTCCGACTATTCCTTTGAGAGAGATCCCGATCGACGAAAGTTTGAACTTTATCAAAGAGCCTGTTGAAATCATGGACTGTGAAGTCAAACGACTGAAGCACAATCGCATTCCTATTATCAAAGTCCGTTGGAACTCCCGACATGGCCCGGAGTTCACTTGGGAACGTGAGGACGAAATCAAACGAAAATACCCTCAACTCTTTTCGAACTCCAACGAGTAGTCAGAATTGAAACCCGGGACGGGTTTCTCCTGAGGCTAGGAGGCTGTGACAACTGGTAAATTTCAGGTTACATTTATATACCGCATTACGTTTAAAACAAGTATATATTGACTGAGAACCGGTTTGGAATATTTTGGGAGACTATTTTGGAATGTTAGGAGCATTATTTGATATAGTATTTTGCGTTATAGGTCGTTACCCCATAGAACTTGAGAATTTAACACAATGTGAGTCAGCACAATTTAACCTAATAACACGAGAAATAATGATTTTTAACGCGATAACACAAACATAGACGTATTTATAGTCATTTTTAACGGAAAAATAATTTTAAAAATGTTGACACAACTTAGAACGCCATACGAGCATTTTTGCTACGTTAAACGAGCCCGGGAGTCACTTTGTCCAAAGATTAACAAAACTACCCTTTGCCCCCTTGTGATTAAATCCGGCCGCACCCTAAACTTGTACAACTTGGCGAATTCGGCCCCTTATGGGGATATAACCCTAACACACACACCCCTCACCCTCATTTGATAAAAAACCCTAGTATCACTTTCCCTCTCCTCCCATTTCTAGCCGCCACCTGCAACTCCACCACCACACGCCACCGCCGTCCACCACCATCAAATAACCACTCCACCATCATCACCACATCACGTACACCACTTATCCGTCGTGCACGCGCCTCAAAACACACCACTGCCACTCACGCGCCACCCTTTTCGAGTTGTTTTTGTACATCCCGTGTAGATCCAAAGGTTTTAGAGGTGAGACACACCGTTTCACACTCGTATGACAGGGTGTGAGTCGAAACTCGTTTCAAACGAGTCATTTTTGTTCTTTTCGAGTGTGTTTGGGTTAAAAACAAGTGGGTTAATCATTTTATAAGCTAAAAACTATTAAAAGTCATGTGGTATCATCGTTGTGGTCACGGATTCATGTTTGGTTATGTTTTGAGTCGTGTAGTCGCGTGTAACGAGACGAAATAAGCTCAACCGAGCTTATTTCGTGCTTATATTTGTGTTTGGTTTTTCTTAATTATTTATTTATTTATTTAGTCTGAGTGGCTTGGTAACCATTTTGGTTGTTTGGTTTGATACTCGCGGCATAAAAGATTAGCCGAGACGCTTGTGGTCTCGGTGAATTATTGTTGTGGTCAGTTTGGTTGAACTTGTGGCTTTGAAACCCTAGCCGAGACCTTGAGTCTCAGCCGTGTATATTGTGGTTCAAATGGTTGTTTGGCTCGAGATTGATAATAGCCGAGACCTTGTCTCGGCAAGATATTAGTTGGATTCGATATTGACATGATTTTTGTTGAACTTGTTGACTGAAACGCTTGGGACTCGAGCCATATGATAGTTGGCCGAGAATTGATTATGGTTGACTTGATACAATTATGGTTATAGCTACGAGCGTTAGCCGAGACCACATGATCTTGGTGCGACCTCGACGTGCCCAAAACTTTGATATTTACTTGGACATATTGATATATTGGATTGGTTCATTATTTGACCCGGCTTATGGCCGTGAGAGTTGTGGAAATGTGACTTGATACATTATTGAATCTCGTGACATGTTATGAAACAAAAACGAAAAGAAAAGATGAAATTGGTAAATAAATAACAATTTAAATTGTTAGTTAATAAATATAAACAATATATATATATATATATATATACATATATATATATATATATATATATATATATATATATATATTATATATATAAATATATATTTTGGGAGATATAAGTTTATGAAATAACGGAAAACGCGAGGTTACGAGAACGTATCGAGTCACATTTGCCTTGGTATACTAATATTGGAATTGTGGACATTATTTGGGATTTATTTGAAGTTACGGATCGGTTTAACATTAATATACCCGACCGGCATAGTTATCGGACTTATTGGGTTGACGAGCCCAATAAGGGCCCGATAAGTGTGTTGGAGGACTTTATTAGTGTGAGACTTATCCTTATGACTTACCATTTATTGTGATACAATTTTGGATTAATAAGCAAGACGAAGGAATTGTTAGACTTATCGGGTTGACGAATTCGATAAGGATCCGACAATTCGTCCGGATACCTTATTAAGTTTTAAAGTTTTATCACTTGACCTTGATTTGTTGTGATGAGTATTTGGTAGTAGAATTAATTTGGGATATTGCAACAACTTGGTGTATTCGTTATAGGTGATTTATTTTGTGAGTCGTTTCCGTTTTGGTCATTTGTCTTTGGCGTGTGTACACTTGAGTCAATGTTGTGTCACCACTACACCTACGATGATACTAAACACTAGTAAATGGATTCAACAAGGATATTTTGGAAATGAAAGAGGAATATACTTGGGAATAGTTAACTTTGGAAACTTTTACGCTTTTCGATATACATAAAGACAAGTTTTATATTATTAGGTTGTGCCGAGTCCGTTGTGCCATGATATACTAGTTGTTGTTGTGCTATACTACTCCTGATTTGCTGTGTTGTGCTTTGCTTATTTGAGGTGAGTTTCATAGCCCCACTTTACTTATAACTGTTTACTGAAACTTTGGGGTGAGAAAACATGCAAAACCGTTTTGACGGACCTACTACTGCGTTTTGATTTGCTATAACTTGTTAACTGGCTAATGTTAGATATATGCAACTGATATTCGTCTTAGAACAGTGTAGCAATATAACCCGTTTATGCTTTGCTATAACTTGTTGACTGGCTAAGGTCAGATATACCTAGGGCCCTACTATGACTGTCAATATGAGAGAGGGCTTGGTGCTCTATTATATTGATACTGGATTACTTGTGCTTATTGATGTCATGTGGATTATGTGATTTATATTTAACTTAGTCTAGTGTAGCAAATTACTTACTTGGTCCACTGTTACAAACTGCTTAAACCTATGAACTCACCAACGTTAGCTGACCTTTTTAGCATGTTTTCTCAGGTAACTAGTGTTGATGTTATGGATTTACTACTTGTTTGGAGGCTTGGCAAATGGGAATGGTTGAAGGATCAATTGGCAACTATGATAAACTGTTGGGACCCACTGTTATGTTTTATTTGGGCTTACTTACGTACTTTTGGGATAACTGTAAACTTTAAATATTTGGTTGGAATGTTTTATTTATGGATGATGTATTTCTATTTCCTATGCTTGTGTTGTGTACCAATCCCAGTAGCACCCCGAAACTTTGATTAAGTCTTTCGCTGTACCAAATTTTAGGGGTGTTACATCTTTCTCATGGTACCTATAGTCAGATAAATCCTCCTCATTTGTTTCCTCAAGTTGTGATGTATACAAACCCATCAATTCATTCAACTTATGGTTCACGGTTAGGAAGCTTTCCTCAAGAAATTTCCAAAGGGTCTCACTAAAAGGAGTTGATCCTAACAATGATTGTTTAATAGAAGCCACACATACACATAATTCATCAAACCTATCAAACTTTACACCCATCTCCTCTTGGATATCTATAAGATCACACAAAAATTCATTGGAACAACAAGTAGCAAATCTATTCGTGTAAAATAATTGTTTCTCAATTGTTAATGATTCAAATGGAATTTCACCCGTCATGGTGACGAATATAAATGGTTTTACGAACACAGTAACAAAGAAAAAGATAGACTAAAAGAAAGCTACAATATAAAAAGAAAAATATCACTTGATAGGAATCTAGTGAGTAGACCTAAACGAGATAGAAATCGAACCTAAACTATTAACTATTCTCCGGCAGCGGCGCCAAAAACTTGATGCGAATATTGCAAGACCTCACAAGAAGTTTTACAATCCTCCTAGGCAGTGTACCTAATCGTTGTAGTGTAGTATAGGTAAGACTCGGGGGATTGATCGTTCTCTAGGGGAATAGTGTCGTTAGGTCAAGATGTATGTCGAGATAGGTCTAGAGGTGAGGGATGATTTTTTTTTTTTTTTTTTTTTTTTTTTTTGTATTTTTATGTTTTTTAGAAAGCAATTAAAAATCTCAAGGTTTGAAAGAGTGGGCGGTTTAGCTAACCAAAAACAAATAATAAAATTAATTAAACTAATATGCGAGAAAAAGTAAAGGTGGTAACTCGTATGATAGGGAAAGCGTGTTCACTTAGATATCCTTACTCCCTAGTTATCTCCTACTGATTTGTCGAATTGTCACGTCCTTGTTTTAATTGAAGCGTTGTATTCCTTAATATTGGTCGTGGGGAGGTGCCGAAGTCCCCAACTCTATGAACATTAGTCTCCCCTAAAATCCTTAAAGTCTATTAAGTTTTATAGGATCTACAAGCCGCAATTCATGCATTAAATACAATGAGAAAAACCAATAGTGCAGTCTATGGTTGCGTTTTATAAGACGTTCAAGCTAACACATAAAAAAAAACTAGCCATTTTTCTTATCCTAACGCTAGGCAATCAATTAAACAAGAGACGACAAATCAATGATCAATAACTAGGTTTCATTAGATCTAAGCAAACACTAATTAACTTAGGCTAACATGTTAAAGTGAAGAAAAGAGAAACAAGTAATCAAACAACACACAGACATATTGAATGATTAAAAGGAAAACTTATCTTCAATGAAACATGTGTTTTGGGGGCTGTAAAACCCTTACAAAAGCTGAGAAAATCGTTCTTAAAACTGTTAGGAATATGAATATTCAGCTGAAGACTCGGTCACCCCGAGTACTTATTAGTACATCATAGCTTGTAGGATTATCAGTTATATTATTAGTAGATTAGTTATTAAATAGTATGGTGGAGTGGGTCGGGTCTTTACCCTCTGTCAGCTCACTCCACAGCCCGCTAGGGGCATATTATGTAGTATGTATAAATACCCCTTCCCTTGCAAGGGAAGGGTTGGAACTCTCATTATTTTCAAGCTAATACACATAGTGTTTCTCTCACTAGAAGTTCCCATCTCTCTCTCTCTAGTTTCTTTCATTCGATCCATATCTAAGCCTCAAACAAGTGTTTCTTGCATTGTGAATACCCTACAATTCGTATCAAGAGCCATGGTTAGGTCCATGAGAGTTGGTATTCACGGATTTGTTTAGTTTTTGAGGCCTTTTAGTTCGAATTGAAAAGTTACAAAAATTTCATTTTGTGCCTTGTTTAGTGATTAGAAGTTGTTATACCTTGTACTTTCTAGCTTAGGAACAATATAAGAGTAGTATTTGGTGCTTGAATTCACAGATTTAAGATTTGTGTGGTGTTTTTGGGGTGATTCGTGGGTGTTTATTCAAGTGTTCTTCGCTGCGGTTTGTGTGGTTTGGACAAGTTCTTGGACGCGGTTTGTGTTATTTCGAAGACGCGGTTTGTCTTATTACTAGTTTAGGCAAAAGGACAAAAAGCATTGAAAGCGACGTGTTTGGCAGTTTGTGTCTACGCGGTTTGTCTCTAAGGCGCGTACGCGGTTTGTGTCTACGCGGTTTGTCTCTGCAGCGTGTATTCGGTTTGTGTCGACGCGGTTTGTCTCTGAGGAGTGTATTCGGTTTGTGTCTACGCGGTTTGTCTCTGCAGCGTGTATTCGGTTTGTGTCTACGCGGTTTGTCTCTGCAGCGTGTATTCGGTTTGTGTCTACGCGGTTTGTCTCTGAGGAGTGCATGCGGTTTGTATCTACGCGGTTTGTCTCTGAAACGTGCATGCGGTTTGTGTCTACACGGTTTGTCTCTAAGACGTGCATGCGGTTTGTGTCTACGCGGTTTGTCTAGGCGGTTTGTATCCTCAAGGGTGCTATTTGTCTATGCGGTTTGTGTCTTGGTGATTTTAGAAATTCCCGCGAAAGATTCGATTTCTCGGTTAAATCACAAGATCTGTAAAATCCCGTAGTTACTATGGCTACCACATCAAACACATCATCAGAAGATATTCAAGCAGCAGGATCTGACACTCGTCCACCTATGCTAGATAGGACGGATTATGAGTCTTGGGCACAACGGATAAGACTTTACTGCTTGGGAAAAGATAATGGAGTTAACATTCTTAAGTCAATTGACGAAGGACCATATCAGATGGGTACCACCAGAGATGTTGTTACAACTGGTGAAGATGGGACTGTAACTTGGGGCATCGACAGACCTAGAAACTACAATGATCTTAATGAAGAAGAAAAGAAGAGGTATGATGCTGACATTAGAGCTTCAAACATTGTCATTCAAGGTCTACCAAAGGATGTATACAAGCTCATCAATTTCAACACTGAAGCCAAAGCTGTGTGGGACAACGTTAAAATGTTGTTGGCAGGGTCAGAACTCACAAAGGAAGATCGTGAGTCACAGTTGTATGATGAGTTCGAGCATTTCAAAATGAACCCAGGAGAGAACATCACAGACTACTATGTGAGATTTCATAAGTTGGTGAATGATATGAGGATGATCAGAATGACTATGCCCAATATCCAACTAAACTCAAAGTTTGTGAACAACATGACTCCTGAATGGGACAGATTTGTTACTGCTGTCAAACTCAACAAAGGTTTAAGGGATACCAACTATGAACAGCTGTATGCCTATCTGCAATAACATGAGAAGCATGCTGTCTACGATCGGGTGCTGAGAGAAAAGCTAAATCCTTCAACTACAAATGATCCACTGGCGTTCATGACAAATGTTCTACCAACAACCCAATCATCATCCAACCCGAGCTATCCTCAACTTCACTCACAAGTACCTGCTATGAGTTCTCAACTTGACTCAGGCTACTCTCAGACCGACAAAATGATTGACAACCTCACCAATCAAGTATCATTACTGGTTCAACAGTTTCAAGCATCACTCCCTCAGACCAACAATCAGTTAAGGAATTCATCCAACCCACGCAATCTAGCAATGGTGGAGGATGGGAAAATTGTGGTTCAGAATGTGCAAGGGAGAGCTGGAAGAAACATAGGTCGAGGTTATGTGCAGAATAGAGAAGGGAATGCCAATCAGGGTCAAGGGAAACAGATCAAGTGTTATAATTGTGGGGGGCTTGGACACATTGCTAGAAACTGCAATCAACCTAAACGTCCTCAGAACTCAGATTACTTCAAAGACAAGATGCTGTTAATGCAAGCTCAAGAGAATGGAGCTGTATTGGATGAGGAAGAGTTATTGTTCTTGGCAGGAGATTAGGGAAATACTTTTGATGAAGATGTGGATGAGCAACCAGTTCAGGATCTAGCACATAATGATCCTAACATCTTCAAGGCAGATGACTGTGATGCATTTGACTCGGATGTAGATGATGAACCTACGGCTCAAACAATCTTCATGGCGAACTTGTCTTCCTTGGTCTCATCTTCCCGTCAAGCTGGTCCTTCTAATGCATCTGTGATATCTGAGGTACTAAAAATTTATGACACATATAATATAGTCGAGGGACAAAAGAATCCCAAAGAAGTACATCAGGCAGATGTTTCTGACACAAGTAATGTTGACATGGAAAATAGCAATATTATTTCATATGAACAGTATTTGAATCACAACAACTCGCCTGATGTACCAAATGGTGAATCTTTTGTCAATAATGATGGTTGTGTTATAAGTAATGTATGTGCCTTAGATAATGCGTGTAATATAGATAATGCATGTGAGTGCCATGAGAACAAATTGCCTGTCCCTGATGATGACTTGATCACTAGACTAAACATTTATAAAGAACAAGTGGCTATGTATGAACAGCGTGCTAAGTTTGAGCTTAATGAACGTGAGCAGAAATTAGAAGGTCAAATGAGTACACTTATTAAAGAGTCTAGAGTAAGAGAAGAAACATTAAAATTAGAGTTGAGTTCTTTGAAAAGTCAGCTAGAACAGTCTGTCAAACAGAAACAGGAAGCACAAAAGTGTATAACTACACTTAAGCTAGAATTCAAAGAAAAAGAAACAACACTCTTAAATGATTTCTCTAGACTCAAGACGTTAAAAAATAAGCTTGAAGATAAGTTGTACACACAAGACCAAACCAGACAAACTGCCCAAATGATGTATAAGCACAGAAAGTTATGTGACAAGCATAGTGAAAGCAATGTAGGTAAATCTAAATTAGCTATTCATGAAATTGCTAAGATAGCCCAACCTGCATTAAATGATTCTAATGTGATGTTTATGCCTAATCATGACCCGCCTGAGCATATCTACACAGAAGAAGAGGATGAGTTAAGTGAGAGAACAAGGGTAAGAATGAATGAGAAAATGAGGGATCCCGAGTGCATAGCCAGACGAATAATAATCAAACCCCATGACTACAGTGAGGAAAATCGTTTGACTGTGTTTGCTCCTCAAAAGAAGTTAACACCTGAACAGATATTCTAGAAACAAGATAATAAAAAACTTAAGGTAGAAAAACTTAAGGCCAACACCCCCCTCATTAGAAAAGTTGCGTCCATAACAGTGTATCCTCCCAATACACCTAGGAATTTGGTGCCTTTGTCTCTTCCCACTGAATGCAAAACCTTTATTAGCTTATATGTGCTTTGGCAACTGTTTGCTGATTTCGATAAAACATGTAAGAAGAGAATCACACCCACCGGTATTACTGAGGGGGAAAGGTGTTTTGAACATGCAAAAAGGTGTTACTTAACTGAGGTCATGCCATTCTTTAAACTACTTAAAGAACACTTTGAAGGGTTGCAAACTGCCCTTAAAGCCGAAATAAAAGAAATGGAAGTAGTGTTTAAAGACATGGAAAATGAGGTGAATGAATATACAATAGAGCTTAAGAGTCGAGAGATTGAAAGAAAAAACATACTCATTACTAACGACAACTTAATTGCTAAATGTATTGCACAAGATGTATTTTACACTGTGATGAACTCAAATAAGTACATTTTATTACTATCATTTATCCTATTAATTTGACTTGTTTTACTATATTATGTATGAGGATTGATACTTAATTGTTTACTTTTGTAATTCTCAGGTAAAAACAAGCATTTGGTGAAACTTAGCGATTATGGACTAATAATGGAGCAAAACGTGCATAAAGTGGAAGTCTACTGACATGGACAAGATCAAGTCAATTCTGCTCCAGATGCGCCGCATCTCACTCTCGACATGCGCCGCATCTCTATCAAGATATCACCAAATACGATCCAAGATACAAGAGGACATGCGCCGCATCTAATCAAGAGTTACGCCGCATCTTCTGGCGGTGTACGAATATTCCTGAATATTATAATCTTGGACCCCACGCGAAGTTAAGTACATACGCCGCATCTACTTAAGTAGATGCGCCGCATCTTCCCTCAGACAGAAACTATAAATACCCCGTAGACCAGACGTGAAAAAGAGTTCGAAACCCTAAAACCGAAGTTCGGACAGCAGAGCAAAAGGACGAATTCAGTCAAGGAGGCAGCACAAGACACACCCAAATCGAAGATACAAGAGCTGTAAGAAGGTGCTGCATGTATTTAATTCATTAAGTAGTTTTGTTTTATTGTGTTAGCAAACTTTAATTCATCAGGATTGGTGGCTTGTGTAATGTGACAACGAAAGATTGCACTCCCTTTAATACTTGCTTTCCCATCAATTAAAGTTTATATGTTGATGTCTTTGGTTACTACTTATTAGTGCATTGATAACCTCTGTGTTTATTAGTGGCTTGCGGGCATCCGACTGCGGGACAAGATGTGGCTCCCACGGTTGTTTCTAAATTGATCACTTAGGAATAACTTTTAGACATAAGTAATCATTAAGGGTTTACTCGCCGATGAGAATAGGACCAACGAGAAAGGGTTAATTACATACACTTCATATAAAGCTATCAATAAAACAAGTGACAATCTACTTAATCATAAGGACAGCCCTCTTATTGTCTCGAGTATCTATCTGTGTACGTGTGTGCTACTTGCTGATTCGTGCCTATTGGTTTATTTTATCATTTACTTGCAAACAAATCGTGCCAGTCTCTCAGGCTGAAACCCCCTTGCGTTAGGATATTAAAATACTGATTAGAATAACTAGATAATACGTTCCACTCTTAGTGATCGACACTCTACTTACCATTATCTTCATACTGACCGGGTACACTGCTCGTTAAGTGTGTGTGTTATTGATAAGTCGGCTAAATATAAATTTAAAACTTGAGTAGGCATTAAAACTGCTAAACCGCAACGACACATCACGCGCATCAAGTTTTTGGCGCCGTTGCCGGGGAGTGAATTGTTATTATCTGTTAATTTGATTAGTATTTTAATTAGGTTTTTCTTTTTATTAGATTAATTGCATCATTGTACTATTTTGCATAATTGTTGTATTGTGTGCTATTTGTTTTCTTTTATTTTTGCTTTTATTTGTTTTTGTTCGTGTGCTTTATTTTTGTTTTATTTTTCGTTTTTTGTGTGTTCTGCTACCGTTGTACTGTGCTAAATCAAACGATACGGCGCATCTGATCTCTCAGATACGGCGTATTGCGTTCAATTTTTTTATACAACGCGTTTAATTAATTCGATACGACGCATCTTTTCCCCAAGATACGGCGTATCTGTTTTTAATAAGAAAATTTTTCTAAGCGATAAAGTAATACGACGCATCTGCTTTTGCAGATACGGCGTATCTGTTTTTGATAAAAAAATTTTTCTAAAACGTTAACGCCATACGACGCATCTTCTTTTGAAGATACGGCGTATCTATTATTTTAATTAAAAACAGTTTGCGAATTATTAAACAGATACGGCGTATCGATCTCTGTCGATACGGCGCATTTTACTGAATCAAAAATCTTTTATTTTTAAACGTAACGAAAATACGGCGCATTAACTTTCGTTAATACGACGCATTTAATTTTAATTGGATAAGTTGATTTTTGATTAATTAATTCGATACGGCGCATTCTTAAATTCTAAAGCGGCGTATCTATTTTCTGAATAAGTCTGATTAAATTTTTAACGTATTAAGATACGGCGTATCCAACTTTTTGGATACGGCGCATCGTCTGCAGATATCAGCAACTCTTATTCTTTTCTAATTTCCGAACGGAAAATATTCTCACTTACCCTTATACTTGGAAGCTTTTACTTTGAAATCTTCTTGTTCTTAATTTTCAGGATCAATGTTCGATATTTTCCCAAACTGGTTCGGAAGACCCCAAAGAAACCTTACTATGGAAGAGTTTGCATTACTAATCGCTCAAGCCAATGAACAAGAATATCATGAGGCAAGGAACTTTATCACCGAATTCAAAGGCAGTCATGAGCTATTACTAAAGGAACAAAACAATTTGATCAATGGTTTGGCAATTGAAGTGCACCAATTGTCAACAGTACTTAATAAGGTTCTTTTGGTAAGGCACGATCTGAAAGGAATTACAACTAGAGGCGGAAAGTCAACCTTTCAAATCGGAGAAACACCCGAGGATAACAGTATAAACAAAATTTCCCCTGAATCTTTACCACCTGAGCAAGAGCAACCAAATGAGACTGATCCAGAACCTGTAATTAGAAGAGAACCTTCTGTTGAACCTAAACGATCAACACCACCCTTCCCACATAGGGTAAAGAAAGAGAAAGAAGATGCCTATCAAAAGAAGTTCCTGGAGAATCTCAAGCAGCTGCAGCTAAGCATACCATTTATGGAAGCCCTAGTGCAAATGCCGAAATATGCTAAATATCTGAAAAGCTTGCTTACAAACAAGTCTAAACTCGAAGAGGCTTGCACCATAACAATGGGGAAAAGAAGCTCAGCAGCATTGCTCAACAAACTTCCATCTAAAGAAAAAGATCCAGGGAGTTTCACTATTCCTTGTCAAATTAAAAATTTGCATATTGAAAATGCCTTAGCCGACCTAGGAGCTAGTATAAGTCTTATGCCTTCTTCTATGTATGATAAATTAGGTCTTGGTGAGCCAAAACCTACTAGGATGTGCTTAGAACTAGCTGATAGGTCCATACAATACCCATTAGGAATAGCGGAAAATATATTAATAAAAGTTGATAAATTTGAATTACCTATCGACTTTGTTATCCTTGATATGCCTGAAAATTCTAGAACTCCTATAATATTAGGAAGACCATTTTTAGCCACTGCTAGGGCGATGATTGATGTTTTTAATAAAAAAATAACTCTTACCATAGGAAAAGATGAGGTTGAGTTTAACATGGAACAATCTATGAGTAAAGATAATTCCGATGATGATGAATGCTATAACATCGATGTTTCTGATGACACGATTAATCAATTTACTCAGAGATTGTTAAAAAATAATTTGCTTGATTCTTTTCTGCTTAAAAATTTAGAAAACACAATTGCTATAGAAGATCAAGTTGATGAGAATACTATTGATTATAATTTTGCTGCTGATTCTGCTGTATGTAACGCAATGCGGCGCATCGAAAACCTCGATGCGGCGCATCTATCTGATGACAGCAGCGATGTAATTAAAGAACAGGTTTATTCCGCTAGTGCTACTGAAATTGATAATGTTAAACCTGTGCTTAAGGATCTTCCTTCTACTTTAGAATATGCTTATTTAAACGGAAATACTAATTCACCCGTTATTATTGCATCTGACTTAACGCCAAAAGAAAAAGAGTCTCTTTTGCAGGTATTATATAAACGAAGAGGAGCATTAGCATGGAGTATGTCTGATATTAAGGGAATTAGCCCGTCATTTTGTACACATAAAATCCTTATGGAAGATGAATTCAAACCAACTATCCAACCTCAAAGGCGTTTGAATCCAAAAGTCCAAGATGTGGTAAAAAACGAAATCGTAAAGTTACTTGACTCAGGACTTATCTACCCAATTTCCGACAGCTCGTGGGTCAGTCCTATCCACGTTGTGCCGAAAAAAGGAGGAATGACGGTAGTACTCAATGACGACAATGAGCTAATCCCTTCAAGAACCGTTACCGGATGGAGAGTTTGCATTGACTACCGCAAACTCAATGATGCTACGCGAAAAGATCACTTCCCTCTTCCATTTATTGATCAAATGTTAGAAAGACTATCAGGATATGATTATTATTGTTTTTTGGATGGTTTTTCAGGTTTCTTCCAAATACCCATTGCCCCCGAGGATCAAGAGAAGACGACTTTTACCTGCCCTTATGGAACCTTCGCCTATAGGAGAATGCCGTTCGGACTATGCAACGCCCCTGCTACTTTCCAACGCTGTATGACGGCTATCTTCCATGATATGGTAGAAGACTTTATGGAAGTCTTCATGGACGACTTCTCGGTGTTCGGTAACTCATTTAGTGATTGTCTCTTTAAACTTGATAAAATGCTTGCTAGGTGTGAAGAAACTAACCTTGTTCTTAATTGGGAAAAATGTCACTTTATGGTTAGAGAGGGAATTGTGTTAGGACATAAGATTTCTGGGAAAGGTATAGAAGTCGATAAAGCTAAAATTGATGTAATTGCTAAACTACCTTACCCCACTAACGTAAAAGGCGTTAGAAGTTTTTTAGGGCACGCTGGATTTTATCGTAGATTCATAAAGGATTTTTCAAAAATATCTAGGCCTATGACCCAATTATTGTTAAAGGATGCAAAGTTTGATTTTTCTGATGATTGCAAAAAGGCATTTAATATACTTAAAGAAAAACTAACTTCTGCACCCATTATAATTTCGCCAGATTGGAATCTGCCTTTTGAATTAATGTGTGATGCTAGTGATTATGCTGTTGGAGCCGTACTTGGCCAAAAGATAGATAAGAAATTTAAGCCAATTTATTATGCTAGCAAAACATTGAATAATGCCCAAGAACACTACACCACCACGGAAAAAGAACTTTTAGCAGTAGTTTTTGCATTCGATAAATTTAGATCATATCTTATATTGTCAAAAACTATGGTTTACACTGACCATTCTGCTTTGAAGTATTTGTTCAATAAACAGGATGCCAAGCCAAGGCTTATTAGGTGGGTTTTATTGCTCCAAGGATTCGATATTGAAATTAAAGATAAAAAGGGTGCCGAAAATCTAGCTGCTGACCACTTATCTAGACTTGAAAACCCTGACATGGAGGTGCTTGACGAAAGGGAAATAGCTGATGACTTCCCTGATGAACACCTTATGATGGTAGGAATTAAGAGCAATAATAATGGACCATGGTACGCCGATTTTATAAACTTTATTGCTGCAAATGAAATTCCAAAAGGGCTAACATCCGACGAGAAAAGGAGGTTTATAACTCGCTCTAGCGAGTATATTTGGGATGAACCTTATGCCTTTAAATTATGTCCTGACAATATTATACGAAGATGCGTAGATGGTGATGACATTCCTGCAATATTGGCACATTGCCATTCAGGGCCAACAGGGGGACATCACGGTCCAGTCATCACAAGAAGAAAGATCCTGGATGCGGGATTTTACTGGCCCACTATGTTGGAGGATGCGAAAGATTATATAAAAGGATGCGATGCGTGTCAACGATCTGGAAATATTACATCAAAGAACGAAATGCCGCAAAACTATATCCATGTATGTGAAGTTTTCGACATATGGGGATTAGACTTCATGGGACCGTTTCCTGAATCTAAAGGTAATAAATATATTTTAGTTGCTGTTGATTACGTATCAAAATGGGTCGAAGCGCAAGCGTCTCCAACAAACGACAGCAAGGTAGTACTTAAATTTTTGCAAAATTTGTTCTCTAGATTTGGAATTCCTAAAGCATTAATTAGTGATAGGGGAACGCACTTTTGTAATCACCATCTGGGAAAAGCCTTGCAAAAATATGGAGTATATCATAGGGTTTCCACCGCATACCATCCTCAATCAAATGGTCAAACTGAAGTAACCAATAGAGCTATAAAACGAATTCTTGAAAAAACGACTGGGTATAATCCTAAAGGGTGGTCTGACAAGTTAAATGATGCTTTATGGGCATTCCGTACAGCCTATAAGACACCAACGGGATGCACTCCATTTCGTCTTGTATACGGAAAAGCATGCCACCTACCGGTCGAAATTGAACAAAGTGCATATTGGGCTTTGACAAATTGTAATATGGATATGGAAGCTGCAACGAAGGACCGTTTCATGGAACTTAATGAACTCTATGAACTAAGAGATGAGGCCTACAAAAATACTAAGATCTACAAAGAAAGAACTAAAAGATGGCATGACTCGAGGTTACGTGGGGATAAAACGTTTGCTATTGGAGAGAAAGTGCTACTATTTAATTCCAGATTAAAGATGTATCCTGGTAAACTTAAATCAAGATGGACGGGACCATTCGTTGTCAAGAAAGTGTATCCATACGGAACTATTGAAATATGCGATAAAAATGGTTATATATTCAAAGTGAACGGGCAACGTGTGAAGAAATACTTTGACAATAGAATCGATGATAATGAGAATGAGGTGGTGGAGTTTGAACCCGACGTATTGGAATAATGAGCTGAACGTGAGTCTAACTTGAAGACTCTGGAATAAAGACAAGTGCTTACCGGGAGACAACCCGGATTTATCTTTTATTATTTTGTTTTCTGTGTCGAGTCAGTCCAGGCCGCACGAAGATACGGCGCATCTCAGTCCTGAGATGCGACGCATCCTCTGCAATGGTCATATCTTATTTTATTTTTTCTGCATTTTTATTTTTCGACTTTAAAACTTTTTATCAGTTTATTTTAATGCGGCGCATCCCTGGTTAAGGATGCGGCGCATCTTTATTCTGATCCGTATTTATTCCAGGCTCGATACGGCGTATCTTCTTCAATAAGATACGGCGCATCGACTGACCTGATGATTTTCAGTTTTAATTTTTAAGTTTTATTTTTCCTAACTACTAATGTGTTATGCAAGTTGAACCTTTCTTATCTTAGGTGTGTTTTAAAGTGTTGGTGGTATTATAGTTTCCTGGATTTCCTGTGGATACATCAAGTATGAAGCTTTAACGTTCTAATCCACAAGAAAGATGATTTTTGCTCTTACACTAATGGAGGATCATACCGAGCAAATCTCAGGGGAGTTTTTCCGTTCTAATTCTTTTATTTCCAGTTTTTAACCTTTTATACAAACAACGAGGACGTTGTTTAACTTAAGTGGGGGGATAGGAGAATTAGAACACTTAACAATTACTTGTCCTACTTTTTCAAAAATTATGCTTAAAATGTGCTTAATATATCAAACTTAAAAATTTTTTAGCATGTTTTTGTTTAAGATCTAAGTTGCATAACTGCACACATGACGTTATTTTCAAAAATTGTGATTTTTCCAAAATTCACAAATCTATGAGTGTGCCGGTGACTTGTAAACTTTAGAACTTGGCTTGTATACTATTCGAGACCACCATAATGAGTATTATTTATATAATTGGAATGACTTGTCTAACTTGGTAAAATTCTAGGATTACACCAAATAGCCTTTATATGTTATGTGTTATTAGCTAACTACACTGGTTAGTTAACCCCCGTATAAAACCCTTTTGTTACTCTCATTTTTAGAGTAAGATACCCCTAGAAAAACCCTCAGAGCCATTCCTTTCGTTTCTTACACCTATGTTTAAAATGTTTCGTTACACCTTAAACCTTAGCCTACCCTGTAGATTAGAATCCGTGGTTGGTTAATTGCTATAGGCAGAGTGTGTTTCCTTACATTACCTGTGTTCGCGTGCGTAATTCATTATCTTTGGTTAGGTCGGGAAATTGCACAATGCAAATTGGAGTGAAAGTAAATATTGTATATTTTTGAGTTTATTTTTTCGTGTGTTTACTACTTTCACTATTACCGTTATTTCTGAAAGTATGAAAAGTATGAAAAAAATTATCCGGAAAGAAAGTTGTAGTGATGTGGTGAAATTTTACACATCTATGTTTATGTTTCAAAAAAAAAAAAAAAAAAAAAAAAAAAAAAAAAAAAAAAAAAAAAAAAATCGAAAAAATGAGAAAAGAAAAAGAAAGAAAAAAGAGTTGGATGTTTATTTTAAGCCAACGATGTAGAGTTATGTAAGTGGTCGATATCACCACTATTTGTTATACTATATTTATGGATTGAATGGGAATTGGCAGTTATGGGAATGCCGATTAAGGTTTATTCTTTGATTAAGATTTTGTTGAGTATAATTCGTGTCTACCAAAAGCGTGTGTTTCAAGTGTTAAAGCGTGAGTTATTCAATGATATGAGTCTTATTCATGGGATGGTTGGGATAGTGATTAACCACACTTAGGATTTTAATTTATTTGTTTTGTTTTGTTTATTTTTATTTTTACACCAATTTATATCCCAAATATTATCCATACCCTGTATTGTTCTTTATCCAACCGAACCTTTGATTTATTGAGATTAGGGATTTGAGCAATCTTAAGTATCGTAGTCGTGGATTCGGCTATGTATTTATGATTTTGTCGCCCTTTTTGATATATTATTATTGGTGAAGTTTGGACCTATCTTTAGCCTATTCGAGTTAAGGATTTGAGCAATTGCAAGTATCGTGTTCGTGGATTCGATCATGTATTTGTGATTTTGTCGCCTTTTCTGGAATTTGAGATCGATAGTGTAAAAAAGAATAATTAACCCTTTAGCCTAAAAACCCTTTTTACCGCTCTAGACTTGTTATTCCTTAGCTTTAGTGGTGGAGATGTGTATACTTGCCAAGCTTATGATAGAATATTCGTCGCGACTGGACAGTTAAACGATTAGATTTGCTTTTATCGACTTATTTTATTTTACTTCTAATTCGTTAAGTGTTTAGTTGTGTGATTATGAAATAAACGAATACATGCTTAAATATAAAAATAAATCCTAACATCTTTTAGGATACATTTTCATAAATGAAATTCTAAGGTTTACTTGGGGACAAGTAAAGTTCAAGTGGGGGGATATTTGATGAACTCAAATAAGTACATTTTATTACTATCATTTATCCTATTAATTTGACTTGTTTTACTATATTATGTATGAGGATTGATACTTAATTGTTTACTTTTGTAATTCTCAGGTAAAAACAAGCATTTGGTGAAACTTAGCGATTATGGACTAATAATGGAGCAAAACGTGCATAAAGTGGAAGTCTACTGACATGGACAAGATCAAGTCAATTCTGCTCCAGATGCGCCGCATCTCACTCTCGACATGCGCCGCATCTCTATCAAGATATCACCAAATACGATCCAAGATACAAGAGGACATGCGCCGCATCTAATCAAGAGTTACGCCGCATCTTCTGGCGGTGTACGAATATTCCTGAATATTATAATCTTGGACCCCACGCGAAGTTAAGTACATACGCCGCATCTACTTAAGTAGATGCGCCGCATCTTCCCTCAGACAGAAACTATAAATACCCCGTAGACCAGACGTGAAAAAGAGTTCGAAACCCTAAAACCGAAGTTCGGACAGCAGAGCAAAAGGACGAATTCAGTCAAGGAGGCAGCACAAGACACACCCAAATCGAAGATACAAGAGCTGTAAGAAGGTGCTGCATGTATTTAATTCATTAAGTAGTTTTGTTTTATTGTGTTAGCAAACTTTAATTCATCAGGATTGGTGGCTTGTGTAATGTGACAACGAAAGATTGCACTCCCTTTAATACTTGCTTTCCCATCAATTAAAGTTTATATGTTGATGTCTTTGGTTACTACTTATTAGTGCATTGATAACCTCTGTGTTTATTAGTGGCTTGCGGGCATCCGACTGCGGGACAAGATGTGGCTCCCACGGTTGTTTCTAAATTGATCACTTACTAAATAACTTTTAGACATAAGTAATCATTAAGGGTTTACTCGCCGATGAGAATAGGACCAACGAGAAAGGGTTAATTACATACACTTCATATAAAGCTATCAATAAAACAAGTGACAATCTACTTAATCATAAGGACAGCCCTCTTATTGTCTCGAGTATCTATCTGTGTACGTGTGTGCTACTTGCTGATTCGTGCCTATTGGTTTATTTTATCATTTACTTGCAAACAAACTGTGCCAGTCTCTCAGGCTGAAACCCCCTTGCGTTAGGATATTAAAATACTGATTAGAATAACTAGATAATACGTTCCACTCTTAGTGATCGACACTCTACTTACCATTATCTTCATACTGACCGGGTACACTGCTCGTTAAGTGTGTGTGTTATTGATAAGTCGGCTAAATATAAATTTAAAACTTGAGTAGGCATTAAAACTGCTAAACCGCAACGACACATCACGCGCAAGATGTATTTCACACTGTCACTGATTCTGCATTGTCTGCTTGTCAATTTAATGAGTATGCTATTGCGTTAAATGTCACCCAGAATCGTGTTGTTGAGCTTGAGGGGGAGAATTTAAAATTGCTTGAAAAAATTCAAAATGATGACCATGATAATATGGTTAAACGTTTTTCAAAATTAGAAGTTGAATATCTTAATTTGCAATTGAAACATCAACATTTAAATGAAAAACATAAAATATCAAATGACAAGACATCCTTGGATGCTCCTGAATTTGATACTTATTTTGAATTAAGCAAACGAGATGAGACAATTCAAGCTCACACGAACACGATTCGACTGCTGAGGGCCCATATTGCCCAATTGAAATCCAACAAGTGTGATGTGTATGGCACCAATAAACCTTCGTCTTCAGATTCTCAGAATTTTCAATATCAAAACACCATAAATAAGTTACATCATGAAAATGAGTGTTATCGAGAAGAAAATTCAAAGGTCAAACAACATTTCAAAGAGTTATATGATTCCATTAAAGTTACAAGAAGCAATCACAATGATCAAATAACCTCTTTGACAAATGAAATTGAGAATCTTAAGGCTCGGGTGAAAGGTAAAATGCCATGCACCACTTGTAATTGTGATGCACCAAAGGCTACTGCTAGCCTTCGAAATAAAAGCTTTGCCCATCAAACATATCTCGATCATCTTAGAGAGGGCCTTGACACACTTCGTGAGGTAGTTGAAGAGGATAGAACTGATAAGCCACTTGATAGGGCTGTTGTTTATGCTTGTAATCTCACGAAAAGGATTCAGGAAAACTTAGAATATGCCATAGGCTCAGTTCCTAAGTTTAACAGCCATAGAGATAGATTTGTTGCATCATCATCCACTGTTAAGAACAAGCATGTAGCATTTGATCTTCCACTTAAAACATCAGAACCCAACACATCATTATCAGGAAGGCATGTGACAGAAAAACAAACTAATGTTCCCTTCGATGCTTCTACAGGAGTAAAAAGTGACACCCAAGCTAGCGGGTCAAGGTCTAGAGGAAATGCAAGAAAGGATAGGACTACGCCAGCTAAGAATGATCACTTGAAGAAAGTAGAAGCCCAACCTAGGAACAATAAGTTTGCAATGAGTAGAATGAATCGTGTTGATTCTAGTATCAAAAGTACTGTAATTAATTCGAATTCTAATGCTATCTGTAAAACATGCGACAATTGTTTAATTTCTGCTAATCATGATGAGTGTGTTGTGTCTTTCTTGATGTCTTCTGCTTCACCCCATGTTAAGAATGTTAGGATAACTGAAGCATGCAAGAAAGTTTGGAAAGCAACAGGAAAAACATTTGCTAGCGTAGGCTATCAATGGAGACCCACAGGAAGAAAATTCAATTTAGGAAGACAGTGCACGTTACCTAAAATGAATAAGCATAAAATTGTGAAAGTTAAGGAATGGAGACCCACTGGAAGGAAATTCAATTTAGGAAAACAGAGCTCATTACCTAAAATGAATAAGCATAAAATTGTGAAGAATAAGGAATGGAGACCAACTGGTAGAATCCTGTCTTTAGTGTCACAATGCCTTCCATCTAGGTCTTGTCCTGCCTCTAGTACTGTCTCCTCAGCAAAGACAGTAGCATCTGCGAAATCTATGGTTCCAGAATATGTGTGTGCTGACCAAACGGACCCCAATTGCTCTTGGGGATCCACATTTTCCAGTTATCCATTGTTGTCTGGTTTCAAATGCAGGTCGTACAAATCGTCCTGTGGTATTTGGACTCAGGCTGCTCAAAACATATGACTGGGGATCGCTCGCGGCTCAAGAACTTCGTGAAAAAGTTTATCGGGACAGTTAGATTCGGGAACGACCACTTTGGTGCTATTATGGGTTATGGAGATTATGTGTTTGGTGACAGTGTAATCTCAAGGGTATATTATGTGGAAGGATTAGGGCACAATCTGTTTTCTGTGGGTCAATTTTGTGATTCAGATCTGGAAGTGGCTTTCAGAAAACATACATGTTTCGTCAGAGAATTGGATGGTATAGATCTCCTCAAGGGCAGTCGGGGCACCAATCTATACACCATATCGATTGAAGAAATGTTGAAGTCCTCTCCCATATGCTTGCTTTCTAAAGCCTCTAAAACAAAATCATGGTTGTGGCATCGTCGTTTGAACCACTTGAACTTCGGTACCATAAATAATCTTTCCCGTAAAGATCTTGTTAGAGGGATGCCCAGACTAAAATATGAGAAAGAGCATCTCTGCTCTGCATGTCAATTGGGCAAAAGCAAGAAACAAACCCACAAGCCTAAAACCATTAACACCAACTTGGAAGTTCTTCATACCCTCCACATGGACTTGTGCGGTCCAATGAGAATACAAACCATAAATGGAAAGAAGTACGTTCTGGTGATAGTAGATGATTATTCTCGGTTCACATGGGTAAAGTTTTTGAGAACCAAGGACGAAACTCCAGAGGTTATCATTAAACTGATAAAACATCTGCAAGTAAGGCTCGATAAAACTGTCAGAATCATCCGCACTGATAATGGTACTGAGTTTGTTAACCAACAACTCCGTAATTTCTATGAAAATATTGGCATCACGCATCAGAAAAGTATCCCTCACACTCCTCAACAGAACGGAGTGGTTGAACGAAGGAACCGTACTCTGGTAGAAGCTGCAAGAACCATGCTTATATTTTTAAAGGCACCGAAGTTTCTCTGGGCAAAGGCTATTGCAACAGCATGTTACACTCAAAACCGATCTCTAATTCATCCTGTTCATGAGAAGACTCCCTTCGAGTTAATTCATAACAAGAAACCAGATCTTTCCTATCTCCGTGTGTTTGGCGCACTCTGCTATCCAACTAACGATAGTCAAGACTTGGGAAAGTTAAGAGCTAAAGTAGATGTAGGTATTTTTGTTGGATACGCACCAGACAGTAAAGGGTATAGAATCTAAAATAAGAGAACCCGTAAAATCATGGAAACCATTCATGTTACGTTCGATGAGCTGTGTAACACCCAAACCCGACAAGGGTAAAGATATCACAATAATGGGTTCATATCAGATCAAAACAGAGCATACATCTACAGTAATACAAAAATCTCAAAGGATTACAAATGAAATACTGAATCTACAAGGTTACAACGAAAACTTTCAAAACTAATTCTAAAACATAATATCTTCCATCCAATTCTAATCCAGAATAGCTACCAAGCCTTCTAAGTCCAGAGGTACACTCTCACTCATTCCCAGCTTCCTACTAAAACCTGCCGCAGGAAAAGAAATGCGGCTGAGCTACGAGAGCTCAGTGAACAGATATATAGATGACAGAAACAATAACAGATAACAATACAGAAACAAATCCGAAATACAGATTATACAGATACAGAATTAAAGTGAAAGAATAGGAAAGGAATAAGGGTAAAAGAAAAGAAATGAAAAAGGGATAATGTACAAACCAGGTTTAGGGAAATACAGAAATCCATCACGAGCCCAGAGGTAACAGATAATATCATAACAGAGTAATCATATAATAATCCAGAGGGGATACCTCTCAAGTAACAGATAATATGAGGGGTGACCTCATGTATCCAATCGGAGTGATCAGCTCCCAGATATATGTGAAAGACGTGTATCGCACACACCATCAGTCACCAGAGATATATATAACAGATAACATAATAACAGATAACAGAAATCAGATCAGAACTAGGATGCATCCATGCGCCCCAGTAGGCCAGAATCTTCTCCTACATAACAGATAAAATCAGGGACGGGACAGGTCATCACTCTCCTGCCCTAGAGTCATGCCATCGGTGCATCAATGACATGGACATGAAACCCTCATGCCTAGTGATTGGCTCGGATATCAGACTGTGGTCAAGGTCAGATGTCATATAATAAACAGAGTCATATCTAAGGGTTCATGGCAGAAGGGTCATGTCAACAATTCAGAATAAGATAATAAGGTTTAAATCAGAGTTTATCAGATTAAGTTTAATATCAAAGCTTAAGTTCAGATTAAAAGGTTTATTTCCAATAGTCCAAAAGAGTATATCAAAGGTTAATAATTACAAGTTTATAGCAATAATCCCTTTCAGAAGTTCCTGTCAAGAGTTCATTTAAATCAATCCTTTAATAATGGTTTTCATTGAAATGATCTTTCAAAATAGTTTTCATAAAAATGGTCTTCCAAAACTTTTAGTAACTTCCATTTCAAGTGGTATAGCTTCTTTTTAAAATAGCTTTTAATAAAGGTTCAAAATCAATTAGGTTCAGATAAGGATTTAACAGGTTAAGGTTTATACCAAAATCAAATCAAAGTTTACAACAGATATATCAGGTTAAGGTTCAGAACAAGGTTCACAGATCAGATTCAATCAAGACTCACAAATTCAGGGTTCAGAACAAGAGATCAATCAGAGTTCAGGAAAAAGGTTCAGACAAACAGATCACAACAAAGATTCACAACAGAAGGGAACATAGCAGTGGTATCGGAGATCCTAATAAAGAAAATGTAAAACTGAAAGAAAAGGGAATGAAAAACCCTTACTGAAAAAGGGCAGAATATCTGTACCTTATTAGCACAGCAGACAAGCAAACAAACACAGAAATAAGATCAGGACTTCTCCTTCTTCACACCTAAGGAAGAGGAAGACAGAATTACTAAAGATTCTATTTCAGATTATTACTTTTAGTTTACCTCTCCATTTTAAGTACTTTCTATTTTTAGTAACTTTCCAGATTTAGTAAGTTCCCATAATTAGCAGGTTTCCAGAATTAACAGATATTACCATTTCAGATTAGGTTGGACCCTTATTCAAAGATTATTATGGAATAACAGTATATTTTATCAAGTTACAGAAGTTTAGGGTTAATTTTGACATGTTCACAAAGTTTAGGGTTTTAAATGTAACTTCATCAATTTCCAAGGTCATTAGTGAAAAATACTTTAAGTTACAGAATTATATACTCATTTTATTCAGAATTACATTTTATTCCCTTAAGTTTCACAATTTACAGATTATACCCCTTTAGTTACATAATTTACAAAACCAACCTTATAATTACATATTTTACAAATTAAACCCTACAATATCCATATATACCAAAAAAACATATTATATTTCATAATTACAGAATATATCATCAGAATTTAGTACATTACAGATTAGACCCCTCAAAATTCAGAATTTACATATTTAGTCCTTTAAGTTTACAAAACATATATTTTAAATCATAATTTCATAACAATTTCATAATTAGCCCATAAATCCTCCAAATTACACAATAACCTTTTTATATCAGTATTAACTCAAAATAACCTCAAGATTTCAGATTTACACTTTTAGTCCCTCTCTTTTATTTAATTTCCATTCGTACCCTTTAATATCCATTTAATTCATTATATTGAAATATTTACACTTAGGACCCCAAAGTTATATTTTTCCCACATTCTTACAGATTTATATGACCTTACAAAAATACCCCAAAAGTTTCAAAGTTGACAAAACAGGTCCTTTTACTTTTATCTTCAATCGGACTACACTTTTTAAAAACAAATACAAACCCTACTATTAACCAATCATTGAACCATCATTAAACATAATTTAATAATCTTTAATAAACAAAACAAGCCCTAATTCCAAACCCTAGTTCATACGCTTCATTCTTTTCTTTTTCTTTTCATACGATCGACCCAAAAAAAATAATAAATCCAAAACAATTACACAAGCTTCGAATCATAGATCCCAGATTTTATATAGGTCGAACTTCATATAAGAACATCCAGAAAATTCAGATCGAGGTCTCAACATTTGCATGAACTGGTTTTATATATTATCCGATATTAGGATTTTTAGGTTAAATTAATTCGTACGACGTGTGTATAATGTATGACCCATTTTTAAACGTTTAGTATGATTAATATGGATGAAAAGAGAGTATAGAAGTACCCTTGAGAGGAATCGAACGCAAGAACAGAGGAAACCAAAAATCTTATGTCGGCTAACCCCAATTCGATTCAAAAATGCACCACAATCGAATCTGCACCACAACACCTTAAACACGATTTTTCCCACCTTCTTTGCCCTCAATCTTGTCCAAGAAAAATAGCCTTAAGCCCTGAGAACCAGATCTCGATTTGTTTGGAGTTTTTAGAGTGTCGGCTGAATATTGTGAGGTGTTTAGGGTTCAAGAACGTGTATAATGATATATATCAGATTTCTAATATTTTTCCTGTGCTCTAATTACTGTATTGGACCTTAGGAAATTTTAGTACAATTTTTCCTTATTTATTTTGGGCCTCTTGTCAATTATTTTTACATAGTTCTTACTTAATATATTATTTTCGGAAATCAAATAAATAACATAACTGAATTTTATTTTTTTATTATTATTTTTTTTAATACAAAATGTAACTTTTAAAGTTCTTGACTTTAATCTGAGCATATTTGATATTTATCTGAATTTATATACTTTGTTTGGTATTCTTTAATTACTTATTCATACTTTATACTTCCAGGGGCATTTTGGTCTTTTTGTATATTTTCAGATTTTCTGGTATTACAACTTCTTCCCCACTAACAAAAAAAATTTCGTCCTCGAAATTTGCAGAAAGCAGAAAGAAAAGAGAGCAGAAAACAAAACAAAGACATAACAGACTAAGACGAGAATTGAGGTGAAACGAAACAGGAACACAACTGACGGTGAACAGACATATGAAAGATTTGTTTCTCATAATTCGAACTTGCAGATTCCAAAATTGTTTCAGGTCCTCGGAACAGACATAACATACTGAATCCAGATCAGAAGGATAACATACCAACGTAGTAGATGAAAATCATATTCTCTCGGAAGAGACAAAGAAATACATAGGGTTTTGACGGATATACGGTTCACAGAAATTGATTAGACAAATCAGATTTTGACGTACCGGAATTAGATTATCGATAACATCAATTTGCATAAGGTTCTAGAATGGAACCTAAGATAGTTATCAGAAGTACAGAGGTCAGCAAAACGCGTGACGAGAATCCAGACGTATCAATTCGCATAACGGTGGAAGCAGATTACGCGTAAAATTAGGATGAACATAAGGTCTCACTAATGCAGATAATCTCAAACAGTTATCAGAATTTCTACAGCTTTAAGGCACTTCTCGAAATATCCTATGCCCACAACAAGTGCACATTATATGATGTAAGTATTATCACGTTGGCCAGACGTCATAATACTGGCATCATATAAATATGCCCTCATGATGGTCATACTTTATCTTGAGTCGTGAATAGAACAAACTTATCTTAATCCACCTAGTCTTCCTACGGTCTCAGAGGTCATCAGAATCAAATACCCTAACTAAGAAGAGAACGAATCACTCGAAAGAGTTAACAGAAGTCCCAGAATTTCTATCAGAATTTGGTACATCAGATCATCCATCATTTGTCAAATTTGACATAACAAAACCATCGTCCAACATACGCAGAATGAACACAGAGTGGAATCACTGATAAAGAACTTAAATCATTCAAAGGATTTTATCATTAGGTAACAGAAATTTAGATAGATCAAGCAGAAGTGAATTACATCATCCATAGCTTCATCCGTCACAGAATTTATTCTTCCAAACACAAACGTTCTCTTCAGAATTTTCATCCATTTAAACTCATGATCTCAAGTTCCATAAGCAAGTCTGCTTCTGCTCTCAATTCATCTTAGTACAACTAAAATGAATAGAGAAGCAAGACTGCGAGTCTTGGACAAGTCTGCTAGCACAGTTCGGAATTCGCCAACTCAGATTGCTGTCGTCATCGGATGCTTGGTAGTGGTGTCTGCTACAATCTCTGAACGCCAATCACAACTACTCTTCCAGAACAAAGGTCATTCCATTTAATACGAAGATGGTCTACATGCTTCCTCGTTCGTCTCAGGGCACAAACATGCTGTCATGCTATGACAATTGTCCAGATACTCGTGAAAACATGATTCTTATTAGCCAATACTATTGGCATTATTTAAGACTCATAATGGTCACAATGAGTACGAAAACAGTTTTCATGAATCTTTTCAGGGATAACTTCATATAAAACTGAAATACTTTACGGAAGCTTCTCTCAGTTAGTCATCTCCCATCTTAGGAGTTCTTGTGGTTGCTTCATCAGTCCTTCAAACATTTAATGAGGTTGTCTGATACAGAATTTCAAGGTAGAACAATTTAATCATTTATACTCGGAAATGAAAAGTGATTACAGTGAGATTACGGTTAAGTTTACGATAGTTGATATGCAGACGCAAAATTTTCTCTTTCTTCTTCATAAACTAATAGGGGTATTCAAGGGGAACACTGAGGTGGACAAAAACATATCTCATCATCTTCTTCAGCATCATGGTTCATTAACTGAGATCGGTTTCAGAGTCAAATTTTTCTGCTCAACAGGAGAGAAAACCCAAGAGTTTCATCAGAAAATGCCAGAAAATTTGTACAACAAAACTTTCAATGCCAACACTTTCTAGGGGTGGATACTAATAGGGTGACAGGAGAATTTGATAATCAGATGAGGTCAGGGTACATATTTCCATAGCAGGGTTAAGCTTAACAGATTTAAGCGGTTAGAGGTTATTATATCAAAAGTAGGGTGGAATAGATTGTTACATTTCAGATGCGGTAGTTTATGATAGCTGAAGAACCAGTCAATCAATAATCAAAAGATCTCCAAAATCAAGTATATCAATAGTAAACAGATCCGCAGAACGTATATGGTCACTTAACCAGACGGATAGTTCATATGTCAGAGTCAAGTACATGGTTCAGTATAGTGTGGGGATAGGTACGCGAACAGTTCAAGGTGTTGGAGTTTTTGGTTTAGCTTTTTAGCATAAGTGACAGGTAGGGTGTACATCATCGGTAATACGAACATCGTATAATTGCAGAAGTGAGACTTATGAGATATCGGATATCAGCATCATATGCTCAGTTAACAATTCCATACAGAGACGGTATTTGCATCAAATCCTTCCAAAGGAAAACTGATTGGCAATTAAGATTCATCATTCAAGGGAGCAAATAAGATTCATCATTCAGGACAGGATAGTATCAGAGGATACATTTATATCCAGCATGGGTCATGAATTTATAGAATGTATCAAACACATTAAGGTTAAATGGTCTTCGGGATGGTCGGAAAGATATCAGACTGTTTATCCAACAGATCAGAAATGAAGGTCAAAATCAGGTAGTGGCAGCAAAAGTTTAACAATCGGTAATCATGGCAGGGGTTCCAAAATTGTTTCAAACGCCAAAGGTGAGACATAGGAGGATAGTCGTCACCATTGAATGATCAATCAACTAATCTTTTATCAGGAGAAAATCAAGGTTAATTATCAATGAAAACGGATCGACAAAGCAGATCTTTACCATTCAGAATAAGAGGGAGAACCTTTTATACTCGTGGTTAAACACCACAAGACTTCTCATGGGAACAGAAATGGTTAAGACGGAATCAAATAGTGTCAAAAGATTCATAGATGATTATCAGAAGCAAGAAACAACTAACAGAATGTATCAAGTGTATCATCATCATGGGGATTCTCAGATTGCCCAAAGAGGCATCAGAATGATTTACAGAAGGTTCAGAGGTCGGAGTGGAAATCAGAAGGCAAGGATCAAATAATGTCAGATAATTACTACGCAATTTCCAATGCTTCAGATTTTATTTAGGTTTCAATTCTTAAGTAGTGCAAGGCAAAAGCTCTAAATTTCCAAATGTGATTTCAATAGTCTTTAACCAAAAGCAAGGCACGAATCAGAGTGGTGCGGAAGCAAGATACTTAAGCAAAAGACTTATAGTCTACCCATTCCTCACTGGTCAGAATTTAAGTTCCTAGAGGGAAATCCTACAGCAAATTCTCAAAGGTTGTCCTACGAGCGCCTACAGTGGAAAACTTAGTGGTCCAGACTTCACAGGTCAAGGGTAAATGTATTACGAGTCGCAGCCTGTGAGCTCTGATACCATAAATTGTAACACCCCAACCCGACATGGGTAAAGATATCACAATAATGGGTTCATATCAGATCAAAACAGAGCATACATCTACAGTAATACAAAAATCTCAAAGGATTACAAATGAAATACTGAATCTACAAGGTTACAACGAAAACTTTCAAAACTAATTCTAAAACATAATATCTTCCATCCAATTCTAATCCAGAATAGCTACCAAGCCTTCTAAGTCCAGAGGTACACTCTCACTCATTCCCAGCTTCCTACTAAAACCTGCCGCAGGAAAAGAAATGCGGCTGAGCTACGAGAGCTCAGTGAACAGATATATAGATGACAGAAACAATAACAGATAACAATACAGAAACAAATCCGAAATACAGATTATACAGATACAGAATTAAAGTGAAAGAATAGGAAAGGAATAAGGGTAAAAGAAAAGAAATGAAAAAGGGATAATGTACAAACCAGGTTTAGGGAAATACAGAAATCCATCACGAGCCCAGAGGTAACAGATAATATCATAACAGAGTAATCATATAATAATCCAGAGGGGATACCTCTCAAGTAACAGATAATATGAGGGGTGACCTCATGTATCCAATCGGAGTGATCAGCTCCCAGATATATGTGAAAGACGTGTATCGCACACACCATCAGTCACCAGAGATATATATAACAGATAACATAATAACAGATAACATAAATCAGATCAGAACTAGGATGCATCCATGCGCCCCAGTAGGCCAGAATCTTCTCCTACATAACAGATAAAATCAGGGACGGGACAGGTCATCACTCTCCTGCCCTAGAGTCATGCCATCGGTGCATCAATGACATGGACATGAAACCCTCATGCCTAGTGATTGGCTCGGATATCAGACTGTGGTCAAGGTCAGATGTCATATAATAAACAGAGTCATATCTAAGGGTTCATGGCAGAAGGGTCATGTCAACAATTCAGAATAAGATAATAAGGTTTAAATCAGAGTTTATCAGATTAAGTTTAATATCAAAGCTTAAGTTCAGATTAAAAGGTTTATTTCCAATAGTCCAAAAGAGTATATCAAAGGTTAATAATTACAAGTTTATAGCAATAATCCCTTTCAGAAGTTCCTGTCAAGAGTTCATTTAAATCAATCCTTTAATAATGGTTTTCATTGAAATGATCTTTCAAAATAGTTTTCATAAAAATGGTCTTCCAAAACTTTTAGTAACTTCCATTTCAAGTGGTATAGCTTCTTTTTAAAATAGCTTTTAATAAAGGTTCAAAATCAATTAGGTTCAGATAAGGATTTAACAGGTTAAGGTTTATACCAAAATCAAATCAAAGTTTACAACAGATATATCAGGTTAAGGTTCAGAACAAGGTTCACAGATCAGATTCAATCAAGACTCACAAATTCAGGGTTCAGAACAAGAGGTCAATCAGAGTTCAGGAAAAAGGTTCAGACAAACAGATCACAACAAAGATTCACAACAGAAGGGAACATAGCAGTGGTATCGGAGATCCTAATAAAGAAAATGTAAAACTGAAAGAAAAGGGAATGAAAAACCCTTACTGAAAAAGGGCAGAATATCTGTACCTTATTAGCACAGCAGACAAGCAAACAAACACAGAAATAAGATCAGGACTTCTCCTTCTTCACACCTAAGGAAGAGGAAGACAGAATTACTAAAGATTCTATTTCAGATTATTACTTTTAGTTTACCTTTACATTTTAAGTACTTTCTATTTTTAGTAACTTTCCAGATTTAGTAAGTTCCCATAATTAGCAGGTTTCCAGAATTAACAGATATTACCATTTCAGATTAGGTTTAACCCTTATTCAAAGATTATTATGGAATAACAGTATATTTTATCAAGTTACAGAAGTTTAGGGTTAATTTTGACATGTTCACAAAGTTTAGGGTTTTAAATGTAACTTCATCAATTTCCAAGGTCATTAGTGAAAAATACTTTAAGTTACAGAATTATATACTCATTTTATTCAGAATTACATTTTATTCCCTTAAGTTTCACAATTTACAGATTATACCCCTTTAGTTACATAATTTACAAAACCAACCTTATAATTACATATTTTACAAATTAAACCCTACAATATCCATATATACCAAACAAACATATTATATTTCATAATTACAGAATATATCATCAGAATTTAGTACATTACAGATTAGACCCCTCAAAATTCAGAATTTACATATTTAGTCCTTTAAGTTTACAAAACATATATTTTAAATCATAATTTCATAACAATTTCATAATTAGCCCATAAATCCTCCAAATTACACAATAACCTTTTTATATCAGTATTAACTCAAAATAACCTCAAGATTTCAGATTTACACTTTTTGTCCCTCTCTTTTATTTAATTTCCATTCGTACCCTTTAATATCCATTTAATTCATTATATTGAAATATTTACACTTAGGACCCCAAAGTTATATTTTTCTCACATTCTTACAGATGTATATGACCTTACAAAAATACCCCAGAAGTTTCAAAGTTGACAAAACAGGTCCTTTTACTTTTATCTTCAATCGGACTACACTTTTTAAAAACAAATACAAACCCTACTATTAACCAATCATTGAACCATCATTAAACATAATTTAATAATCTTTAATAAACAAAACAAGCCCTAATTCCAAACCCTAGTTCATACGCTTCATTCTTTTCTTTTTCTTTTCATACGATCGACCCAAAAAACAATAATAAATCCAAAACAATTACACAAGCTTCGAATCATAGATCCCAGATTTTATATAGGTCGAACTTCATATAAGAACATCCAGAAAATTCAGATCGAGGTCTCAAACATTTGCATGAACTGGTTTTATATATTATCCGATATTAGGATTTTTAAGTTAAATTAATTCGTACGACGTGTGTATAATGTATGACCCATTTTTAAACGTTTAGTATGATTAATATGGATGAAAAGAGAGTATAGAAGTACCCTTGAGAGGAATCGAACGCAAGAACAGAGGAAACCAAAAATCTTATGTCGGCTAACCCCTATTCGATTCAAAAATGCACCAAGATCGAATCTGCACCACAACACCTTAAACACGATTTTTCCCACCTTATTTGCCCTCAATCTTGTCCAAGAAAAATAGCCTTAAGCCCTGAGAACCAGATCTCGATTTGTTTGGAGTTTTTAGAGTGTCGGCTGAATATTGTGAGGTGTTTAGGGTTCAAAAACGTGTATAATGATATATATCAGATTTCTAATATTTTTCCTGGGCTCTAATTACTGTATTGGACCTTAGGAAATTTTAGTACAATTTTTCCTTATTTATTTGGGCCTCTTGTCGATTATTTTTACATAGTTCTTACTTAATATATTATTTTCGGAAATCAAATAAATAATATAACTGAATTTTATTTAATTTTTTTTTTTAAATACAAAATGTAACTTTTAAAGTTCTTGACTTTAATCTGAGCATATTTGATATTTATCTGAATTTATATACTTTGTTTGGTATTCTTTAATTACTTATTCATACTTTATACTTCCAGGGGCATTTTGGTCTTTTTGCATGTTTTCGGATTTTTGGGTTTTACAAGCTGAGTGAGCAACCTGCTTCAGAACAAATTAGTTCTGGACCCGATCTTAAACTTTTGTCACCTGGACCCATTAGTTCAGGTCTTGTACAGAATTCCACGCCTGCAGATTCTTATGTGCCACCTACATGTGAGGAGTTGAAGAAGTTATTTGATCCTATGTTTGATGAATACTTTGAGCCAACGAATGGAACCATCCCAAGTGAACCTGTTGTACTTCCTATGGCTGAGGGTCAAGCCCCACAAGGTTCAGAAGGCCTAACAGCTTCAGTATCAGTCAGTCTCAATGCTCTAGCTGCCAGTCAATCGCCTTCGTCATCTAACGCTCAATCTTCTCCAGTAATACAAGAATCTTCAGATAACCATTCTTTGGAAGTTAACCCTTTTGCTCCTGTTGATGAGGTTCCTTTTGAAAACATATTTGCTCCTGAACATCCATCAAATACATCCTCACTTGAAGAACACAGCACTGCTACATCTGTTCAAAACCCTCAACCTCACGACCATCTCAGAAAATGGACCAGTGATCATCCAATCGACAACATCATAAGCAATCCCTCACGTCCAGTATCCACACGTAATCAACTAGCCACTGATGCACTATGGTGCTTTTTCAATTCTGTACTGTCCAAAATCGAACCAAAAGATGCCAAAGAAGCAATGACTAAAGATTGTTGGTTCCAGGCTATGCAGGATGAAATCCATGAATTTGATCGACTTGAAGTATGGGAATTAGTGCCTCCTCCAGAGCTTGCAATGATCATTGCTTTAAAGTGGATCTTCAAAGTGAAGCTTGATGAGTATGGTGATGTGTTAAAGAACAAGGCACGGCTAGTTGCTAAAGGATTCAGACAAGAAGAGGGCATTGATTTTGAAGAATCGTTTGCTCCGGTTGCTAGAATTGAAGCTATAAGAATCTTCCTGGCAAATGCTGCTAGTCGTAATATGATAGTCTACCAGATGGATGTCAAAACGGCATTCTTGAATGGTGACTTAAAGGAAGAAGTTTATGTGAGTCAACCCGAAGGATTCGTGGATGCTGAACATCCTACTCATGTTTACCGCTTGAAGAAGGCTCTTTATGGGTTGAAGCAGGCGCCAAGGGCATGGTACGATACATTGTCCAAGTTCCTTCTTGTGAACGGGTTCTCCAAGGGTGTTGTTGATCCTACACTATTCACCAGGAAGTCCAGAAAACATCTACTACTTGTTCAGATTTATGTAGATGATATCATCTTTGCTTCAACAGATCCTAGTGAATGTGATAGTTTTTCAAAGGAGATGAATTCCAAGTTCCAAATGTCCATGATGGGACAAATGTCATTCTTCTTAGGATTACAAGTTTCTCAAAGTCCCGGAGGCATATTCATTAATCAATCCAAATACGCCAACGAGATCTTGAAAAAGTTTGGATTCTATTCAAGTGAACCTGTTGACACTCCCATGGTTGATAGAACAAAGCTGGATGAAGATCCTTCAGGGATTCCAGTGGATATAACAAAGTATCGAAGCATGATTGGATCTTTGATGTACATCACGGCTAGCAGACCAGATCTTCTGTTTGCTGTGTGTATGTGTGCTCGGTATCAATCCAGGCCAACCAAGAAGCATGTTGAAGCAGTGAAAAGGATCTTCCGATATCTTCAAGGCACAGTTCATATGGGTCTCTGGTATCCTAAGGACACAGCAATGGAGTTAACGGCGTATGCGGATGCTGATCATGCGGGATGTCAAGACACTCGTCGCAGTACTTCAGGAGGAGCTCAGTTTTTAGGGGAAAAGTTGGTTAGTTGGTCTTCTAAGAAGCAGATGAGTACTTCCATATCATCTACTGAAGCTGAGTACATTGCCATGTCTGCTTGCTGTGCACAAATCCTTTGGATGCGATCACAACTTTCGGACTATGGACTCTCATACAACAAAATTCCCCTATATTGTGACAACAAAAGCGCCATTGCTCTTTGTTGTAACAATGTTCAGCACTCCAGGTCAAAACACATCGACATCAGGCATCACTTCATCAGGGAACAGGTGGAAAAAGGAATTGTGGAACTATACTTCGTGAGGACAGAGTTTCAGTTAGCTGACATCTTCACCAAGGCCCTCCCAAGAGAAAGGTTTCAGTTTATTCTCCCACGCCTTGGCATGAAGAGCATGACACCTGAAACCCTCAAGTGTCTTCAGGATGAAAAGGAGGAGTAAAGGATTGTCTTCTTATATCCTTGTACATAGTTGTATATATCTTAAATCAAAAAGAAAATACAAAAATATAAAACCTATAAAAACCATAAAAATCGAAAAATAAGAAAATACCAAAAATAGTCCTACCTAGGCATGTCTTCTGTTTATCGATAACATTTACGGATCTAGAAATGTCATTCAACAATGACACGGATCCTTAAATGAAGCTTGAGCAGAAGTTATACTAATCAGTTAAAACATGTCTTAATGGCTTGCAGTTACTTCATACTGCAACCCGTGATACACTCTGGGGAAAGCACGTCGCCAAAAAGACGGTTGTTCCTCCAACTGGGTGATGTTCACCTGGGCATGGATTACTTCATATCCATGTTTCACCGACTTGATGTACGTTTCAGTGCGTCATTTCGTGTATAAGAAGAGAAGTCTTCTTTACATCAGACTCTATATTTTGTTTGATTCTTCAAGAGAGTCTTGATGTTACACAAGGTGGTAAATTGAATTAAAATTTCACAAATACCCGTCGCTCAATTGAATGACTACAGCTCTATTAATGGAAAACGGGTCATTAATTGAGGGGGAGCATATTTGTTCAAATTTCCGACACCTTGCCAAATTTGTGCAACATCAGCAGTGACACTCTCTCGTTGTTTCACGGGGAGCATAGTATGCTCCAAAATCAGAGTACATTTAAACCTGACCACATTTTCTCCCAAATTTTCTAAACTCATTTAAATCACTTGGGATCACAAATCTCAAATGGTTTGAAATTTTTGATCGGGGGAGAGAATGTGATTTAAATATGAAATTCTGATAAAATGTGATGATTTGGAAGTTAATGTAAGCTCTCCCGTATGTGCTAAACCATTTTGTATATCAAGGCACATATTGAGGGGGAGCAAAATGTTTTGGATGAGGAAGTAAACTCTCCCATAAGTGCTCAGTTGTACGTCAATGCACTTATTGAGGGGGAGCAAAGGATTTGGCATCTCATGTGACCATGACTCAGAATTAACCAATGAATTGACGAAACTTGAACTGTCATCAATCGAAAGGATACGTCTTGGCCGGGTAATAATTTCAAGCTGGTCTAACCAGTGATGTAAGCGTGTCTCGAAAAAGATGTATCTGAGTAGAGTGTACCATTTCGAGAAACTTTCTGTGGACTTGACCAGGCCGGGTAATAATTTCAAGCTAGTCTAACTAGTGATGTAAGCGTGTCTCGAATCGGTCATGTTCACTGAAAGTGGATCAATTCAAAAGTGCGAGCTCTACCTGACATGTGCAAATTTATAAAACTATCACTCGAGCACATGTTGAGGGGGAGCATTTGAAAAATATAAAACTCTCAAGTGTTTGCAAAATGTGTTTCTGAATCATGAACACTTCGAGAGATTTTTCAAAGATTTGGTTTGGCAATCGTGGATGAATACTAAAGACCGACCATTTTAATTAACACATGGAGTTATAAGGATGGTTAGGATAGGTTCAAGTTCCCACGATCCCGCCAGAGCCGGAGGGATCTACCCAGGGACAATCCACTAGTTAGTGTAGAAGTCCTTAGGTATGAATAAAAAGGAGAAATGTGTATAAGAGAAGAGTGCCGACTGAGATGGAGCTAACACTGGAATTAACCCAACAAGGTGTTAGTTATGAAGTCTAGGTAAGCACTGAAGGGGTTGAAGAATGAAAAAGAATTGTAAAGATAAAGGGTGAAAAGAAATAGCCCTCCTTACAACTTAGGCAGAAACCGGGTCAATACATATGCTGTCAGAATCACTTAGTTGATTGCTGGCATTGAAGACAAAGTATCATGGACCCAGTGATACGCTGCACAACCCTCCCTAGCCACTCAAGGTCCCTCAAAGGACTCTTGTTTCACTTGTCACGGAGAACAATACATTTCTATCGTCTCTCTCACTCCGAGTTAGATGATATTGAAAAGGTGGCAGTCCTCTCCAGCCTCCGATCACCAAATCAAAACGCACAATTGAGTCTAGTGCCACGAGATGCATTATAAGATCTCATAGGGACACGAATTATTTCTACACTGGTTGTTCAACATTAAGGACACCAGTTGTAAACTTATGAGTCCTACGCAGATCTTAGCAATCTGCCAGAACATTTATGAGAGAACTTACTTATGTAATTCTCAATGATTGAATGGAAATTCCTGCCAGGGTCAACATCAAGCAGCCCTGAAAGTAGGTCACTTCGGTAATTCCTCGTGGATTACGCCTAGTGGTCACGGCGGTTTCAAACGGTCTACAGTCGTGGAGTGATCTCCAGCGACTCACCTAATCGTTGAAATGCTACGGCATAGTCTTAAAAAGCCCTCTGTGGGTTTTCGATTAGGAACGGTCTTGGTAAGGATTAGAGAGAGTTTCCACACTATGCTGTTAACAATCTCGAAGTCCAAACCTGTAAGTACCGGTCGATTTGTTGCTAACTGTCTTATGCAGGAACTTCTGGCGGCTGTAGCTGTGGAATGCTGTAGCTGGTTGCTGTTGTAGCTGGTTGCAGAAAAGATGTCAATCCTCTACCACATGTTCACACTACATCATCATTGTTATTCAACAAAGTCATGATCACCCAAAAGACCTTCAACACAGCTTCCGCAAACTCTGATGCTGAAGATCATGACTCCATATAGTGTGAGCATGTCGGCTCTAAGTATATGTCATCACATGGAGACCTACTACTGAATGATGACTTGGAGACTCAAGTAGGATGATACTTTCAAAGATTACTCAAAGGTCATCCAAGACAAAAGAGAAGTCATCTGAAGATCACGGATGTTTGCACAACGATCTATGAAATTGAAGAATCAATGGTTACGAGCTATGAAGTCAAGATCCAAGGAAGAAGTGCTGAAATTCTGAACATTACTTCTGGGGTGACCTCCCTTAGGGGGAGATTGTTAGGAATATGAATATTCAGCTGAAGACTCGGTCACCCCGAGTACTTATTAGTACATCATAGCTCGTAGGATTATCAGTTATATTATTAGTAGATTAGTTATTAAATAGTATTGTGGAGTGGGTCGGGTCTTTACCCTCTGTCAGCTCACTCCACAGCCCGCTAGGGGCATATTATGTAGTAAGTATAAATACCCCTTCCCTTGCAAGGGAAGGGTTGGAACTCTCATTATTTTCAAGCTAATACACATAGTGTTTCTCTCACTAGAAGTTCCCATCTCTATCTCTCTAGTTTCTTTCATTCGATCCATATCTAAGCCTCAAACAAGTGTTTCTTGCATTGTGAATACCCTACAAAAGCTGAGAAAATCGTTCTTAAAACCCTACTCCAAGATGTTACACGAATTATGAAAAACATACGAAAATATACACAGTTTTACAACTCTGACGGCATCGCCTTATGGGTTGTGACACCGTCAGCTCGCCGTCATTAGGGTTTCGTCTTGTGCAAGTCGTCGTTATGACGGCGTCACTTAGGATCTCTGACGCCGTCATGAATG